>JAKCOX010000243.1:0-444295 GCA_022605575.1 Laterallus jamaicensis coturniculus
TAAACACAATGAAAATATTTTGATCCATTGCTCTAATCTTCTGTAGCACTAGAAGCTTCCAGTCTTGTCCCTCTGCTCAAAGCAAGGTCAGCTAGATCTTCACTAAGATGACAGACAAAGGTCTTCTTCACTGAAGGTTGGATATCTCCAAAGATATACAGATCTTCTCACCTCTCTTGTCCATATACCAGGGCTGCACAACTGTCAAAAGAAAGAAGCTTTTTTCCATGTCAGGGGAGAATTTTGTTTGTTCAATTTATGGTCATGATCTTTTGTTCTCTTACTGTGCACTTCCAGAAAAAGTCTGTGCTCATATACTCTAACTCCTCTGTGAGAGTGACTACACACCCTGTCCTACCACACACTACCTTGGCAAAACTGGTAAATTACAACTGTAAGTGTAGACAGTGTCTGTACATAACACACCCAAAACTGCCAGAGATTGCTTTTTCCCCAGCTGATAGGATTGAAGAGGAAGATGACCATCAGATAGATCAAACCATTACCAGGGGATTACCAAGAGGCTTTTAAATACAGGTAGAGAAGCAGAAAAGAAGGATGAAGAGGTGATGATGGGCAGCAACCTTGGGTGGGAAGAGTGAGGTAAGAACAGCAGTCATGCCAGGTTCAGCAGTACAAAATATGGCCCTGCTGGTGTCCCACCCTATATCACAGATGGAGAAATCATCACAATCTTGAATGCTTCTCCACAGGCATTGCCAGCAGCTACATTCCATGTTGTGAGGTACAACACATTGAGTGGGACACATGGATACAAGCCCCAGGTGTGCACAGGGCGCCACAACTAGTGTGGGCATACACAGACTGCATGAAGCAGCCTGGACACATCTAAAGCTTAAGCATTTGCATCTCCTATAGTATTGTGGTAGGATAATCACAGTGTCAGAAAAGGAGGTGCATTTAACTCCTGTGTCCTGAGTGCCAAGGGCAGCTACACAGAATCATGTGAACACAGAGGGAGGTCAGGGCTTTGGGGGATAAATATTCTTTTGGATATTTAAACGTGTTTATTAACCTTTAGTAGTTTATCTGTTCTAATGCTGATCATAGAATCAAAGACTCACAGAAAGGCTGAGGTTAGAAAAGACCTCTGGATGTCACCAACACCCCTGCTCTGGCAAGGCCACCTAGAATTGGTGGCCCAGGACCAAGTCCAGGCAGCTTTTAAAGCTCTCAAAGGAAGGAGAACACACAACCTCTTTGTGTCACCTGCTCTAATGCTTTGTCATCTTCATAGAGAAAAATATTTCCTGATGTTCAGGAGGAACCTCTCAAGTTTTAGTTAGTGTGCACTGTCTCTAGTCCTGTCACTGGGCACCACTGAAAAAAGCCTGCCTCCACCTTCTTTGTAACCTCCTTTCAGGTCTCTGTGTTCATTGATGAGATAACCCCTGTTCTCCAGACTGAACAGTCCCAGGTCTCTCAGCCTTTCCTCACAAGAGAAATGCCCAAGTCTTTTTAACACCTTAGTGGCCCTTTGCTGGACTTCCCCAGTAGTTCCATCTCTCACTTGTACTGGGGAAAACAGAATTCAGTACTCCAGGTGTGGCTTCATCAGTGCTGAGGAAAGTGGAAGGATCCCCTCCCTCAATCTTCTGGCAACATATCTTCTGAGGCATTCTGACAACATGTCCCTGCTGCAAGGACACATTTCTGGTTCATGTTCAACTTGGTTTCCGTCAGGGCCCCCGAGTCCTTTTCTGCAAAGCTGCTTTACAACAGGATGACCCTTAACATGAGCTCATGCCTGGGTTTATTGCTCTCCCCAGTGCAGGAATTTACACTTCCCCTTCCTGAACTGCATGAGCTTTCTGCTAGCCAGCCTGTTAATGTCACCATCTCTATGAGGATCTTAACAAGCCTTACTGAACTCTAGGTAGACAATGTCCCCTGCTCTTTCCTCATGAACCAAGCCGGTCATTTCATCATAGAAGTTTATCAAGCTTTTCAATCCTGATTTCCAATTGTTGTTCCCATACTGACAACTCCTAATGACTTTCTTATCATTTATGTGCCTGAAAACTATTTCCAAGATTAGTCACTGCAATATCTTGCCAGGGACTGAGGTGAAACTGAATGGCCTGTAGCTCCCTGAGTCCTGTTTCTTGCCCTTCTTGAAGATAGCAGTGACATTTGCCTTCCTCCAGTTCTTGGGCAACCATCAAGTCCCAGTCACCAGAATAAATTAAAGGTTATAAAAAGTGTCTTTGCAGTGATGTCAGTCAGCTTCCTCAGTACTTGTAGGTGCATCCCATCAGGGACCATGGACTTATGTATGTTTAGTTTGCTTGAGTATCCCCCCACCTCATCATCTTTCACCAAAGTATGTATTCCTTGCTTCAGACTCCCCCTGGCCTCTGGGACCTGGTATTCCTGAAAGCCAGTCTTGCTAGTAAAGCCTGAGACAAAGAAGGCATTGAGTACCTCAGGATTTGTAACACCTCCATGAGCTCATCAGGGCTTCCACCACATTCATAAGTGAGCCCACGTTTTCACTGGACCTTCTGTTGTCAGTGCGTTCTCACAGAAGCACCAGTCTGGATTCTGGTTAATGATGTGTGGTTAATAAAGCAATAAACCACTTGGATCTTGGTTTGATTAAAATTATAAAACTTGACCAATTTTCCCTTGAGATAACTATCCAGGTAGTTGTATCAGCATCTTCATCCCTAAGCTGAGCAAGGGCTCTTAGCCCTTTTTATCTTCAGATATCTCCCCAAGCACGTGCTCATCTTAGTTGCCTCCACTGATTTGTCATGGGAATTATGAGACATTTTCCTATTCTTTTGCTGTTTTCCAGCTAGAATTTATTAAGGGAGATCTCTGCTTAGTGCTTAGCTGCTGGCTGGCACTAAACCATGGCACCATGTTACCAACCACCCCATTTAATGTGAGTACAACATAATATATGCAACTGCTGGCAAAGCATATAGTATTCCTGGGTACTTCAGTATTTGCTCATTTTTACTACTCCCTAGGAAGTGGAGCAATTAGCATTTCTTGTCTCAGATAGATAATTTTATTCTTAATGAGTCTGAAGGCTTAAAGTATATTTTACCATGGTGGTTCCACCCTGGCTGGAGGCCAGAAGCCCACCAAAGTAATTCTATCACTCCCCTTTTCTGGTGGACAGGGGACAAAATATATATTGAGAGGCCTAGGAGTTGAGATAAGGACAGGGAGAGATCATTCCACAATCAACATCATGGGCAAAACAGAATCAACACAGAATAAAGGAAAGAAGACTCTGTAATTTATTGCACTATACACACACACACAGAGTGGAAATGGAGTTGGATAATGAGAAGTCCAACCAGATCTTAAAACACCTCCTTCAACCTCTCTCTTCTTAAAAGACTATTTTATTAATGATTTCTCTCCCTTCTTCCCCCACCCTGCCCCCCTACACCCCACTGTGGCACAGGGAAGGACAGGGAATGTGAACGTGAGTCCTTTCCTATGGGGCTTCAGCAATTCACCCACTCCCTCAGCGTGGGTCACTGCTGTGGGGTGCAGTCATAAAAATCATAGAATGTAGAGCCATTGACAGTCTCTCAGGCCTAGACTGCTCCAGCCTGGTCCCCCATGGAGTCATAAGCCCCTTCCTCCCAGCAAACTTGCTCCTGCGTGGGTCTGTCTCTCATCTCTGTGTCTCTGCCTCTCCGCACAGGCTGCAAGTGCTCGCAGGGGCTTGCTCCAACACGGGCCTGTATGTCTCCAAATGCTCCAGCAGGGAGCCTCTCCACGGCCTGTAGGTGGGGTCTCTGCTCCCCATCCTCTTCCATGGGCTGCGGGGGGACAACCTGCTCAACTATGGATTTCTCCATGGGCTGCAGGGGAGTCTTTCTCTCCGGCACCTGGGGCGCCTGCTCCCCAGCCTTGGCGTCTGCACAGCTCCTTACATCTTCTCACTCCCTTCTCCGGTGGCAAAATGCACCTGCTTGCAGTTTATTCTTCTAAATATGTTTCCCAGAGGTGCTGTGACCATCGCCGATGGACTCAGCCTTGGTCAACAACAACTCCAGCCTTGAGTTGGCTGGTGTTTAGTCTGTCAGGCCTGCAGAGAGCTTCTCGCTGTTTATTCCAGACCGGCCATGCAAAATGCAACATTTCCTCTGTCAAAATGAGGGTTATAACAAATATTCATGCCAAATGGAAACAAATACAAAAGAAAGAACATAAATATACAGATTATAAAGAAGACATTTAATCTTAAGCTTGTTCCTGTATTACTTTGCTACTATTAGATTTCTATCCCTTCGTCAGGGGCAGGAGTGGTAGGAGTGGTAGAAATCACAAGCTCTACTTGTTTGCTCTTTGCTAGGCCAACCCTTCCTATTTTAAATTCCATGCGCAGTTTTAACTTGGTTTTGCTGGTGACAGTATGAGATGTCACACAGCAATTTTGTTTTCCTTTTTTTTTCTTGTTAAATTTTCTTCATTAGTGCACTCACAATATCCTTGTAATCGTTTATCTTTCCCTGCTGGAGCTGTTGGAATATTTCGTAAGGATCTCTGAAGACAGCATATCAAAACAGGATTTATGATAAAGAAACAAAACAATCCTCCTATAAATCACCTGATTTACTTCACAGACATTTTGTGAGCATTTTTTAAAGAGCTGTCACGGAGAAAACCATCATGAGGTCAGGAAAGGAGTATTTTAGTGGCATACCTTCTCCTCCTTTGTATTTTCTGTATGTTTTGGAGTGTTCATGTGAAGCTGGAGGAACTAGAAGCTGAACCATGGAAATTACCATAAAAACAATGCTTGCTAGTGTTGACTGTTTTTCTGTAAGTACAAATTTAACTGTCCAGGATGTAAAGAGATGTCTATAAAGTCTCATGAGGGTACTGAAGTAGCTGTACAAACAGTCCTGCAAATCAATGAGTTTAAGTGTAAGTTCAAGGCTAAAAGTATCAGTTCTGATATGATGAACATAGTCATACCTTTGAAATCAAGGCCTTCCATATAGACTGAGTGCATCTGATAAGTCTGTGCTCCTTTCTGTACTACAGATTTTCTCTTACGAAAAGAAAAAATAAAATAAAATAAAATAAACATATTTGTCAGACCTGCCCAAAGAGTCAAAAACAGGCATAATTTTCCTGTGTTGGCTTTCATGTTTTTCCTCCAAAACATCAGTGGCACTTGACATTTGGCAGATATTTAATCTGCTAATGTGTGCATGCCAGAAGAAAGAAATTTTTGAGGGGGAGGGGGAAATTAGTCAGGAAACCACACTTTGTGGAAAATGCTGCATGAAGGTTTGAGCAAAAATCTGCAAAACTGCACAAAAAGATTACAAAGTGAAGGAGAACAGCAACTACAAAAACAGCATTTGCCATCAAAAAGAAAACTAAAAATTTATTGTTGTTTGCCTTTCAAATTAAGAACCCAAGGCAATAGAAACTTTCATAGCATCAGTTTGGGGTAGAGTGATGTCCCTGACATCAGAACTATCAGGTGGAATCTGATCCAGGAGAAGAGGGATTGAAGTAAGAAGGAAATCTAATTTTCTGGTGCAAGCCAGGACCAGATAACAATATAGCTGGAGCAAGTCCATGCAGTTATTCTGTACTGACCACAAGCAATCTAGGCTAAAAAAGTCTTCAAAAACAACTGAAGAACGATGTCAAAAATCCTTTAGACCAGGCATCATTTAGAAACATGTTGAGTCTTTTCCTGCAAATGCTAAGCTCTTACAAGTCACTTTCAAAAAGATGTTATAGGGAACTTCAGTGAAAGGAGCAAAGTTCAAAGGAGAAGGAAATTGTCTCACTGCCTAAAGCTGCTGTTTAAAGCCTAGTGTGAAATAGGCCAGCCAGTTGCTGTGCTCTGTGAAATTATTTTTATTCCTATACAAAGTCTTATCTATTGAAATCATAAATCTTTTTCTATTTGTAACAGCTGCACCTGCAAGTGGCATTAGAACAAACTTGCATAATATATATGCTCTGTCTTCTAAGGAAAACACAGAGGACAGGGCAGATGCAGCAGTGAGACAAAGAAAAGTTTACTTCCAAACTGCTCAGAGTGAAAAGCAATCTGGGACCTTTGGAGTACAACCACATGTGTTTGCCCTCTTAAAAACAGGGAGACCGTATTCTTATCATCCAGTCATACAGGGATCTGAGTTAGAAGATGAAAGGATATGAAATCCTATATAAAATCCAGAGTTTCCACATTAAAACCAGCAATTACTATTTAATTAAGAAGGCTAATAACAGGTTGGGGTAGGGGAGGGGAAACTCCTTCCCTAAGTCAACAATAGTCCTGGCAGCAGCACAATTATGAGCATGATGAAAATTAAAAAGGGGTCCCAAAGACATGCTGCTGCTTAACAGAGTTCCTATATTGTTTGTGCTTGTGAGATGTGATAATGTGGACCTTTCTCTGAGCAAGCAGTTTGGGATCCCAGCTCTTGTCTTGGCAGTCAGAGATAAAATAGGAAAAACTGTGAAGGGAGTTAGCAATGACAGATTTACCAGTTGTCCATTTTAGCATATGATAACAGACATTCACTGCACACCAGCTATTTTTCACATACAGTTTTCTATAAATACAAGATTTCTACCTCATCTTTTGCATTCTGATTCCAAGACCATAAAATTGTCTTCTTTTAATTTAGTTGACTTTGTTAGCTATTCTCTGGTCATTGTACACTGGAATTATCACTGTTCAATGCTTTCCACAGAGTTTTTGTGAGCTAGCACTTCCAGTTTTGCAGCCTTTGGTGCACACTTTGGTTTATGTGAGACTGGATCTAGCCTGTAAAGAGAGATTTTTGCAGATGTAGCTGAAAAGTTGTGTTAGGTTATGCTTGTAGTAGGATGCCTAGAATCCTATTTCATTTGGGGTCCTAGTGTCCTGCTTTCTGGCTTTCTGCTCCAAGCTTTCCCTTTTGCATAGCTAACTATACTTTCTCCTCCTACTCCTACAACTTTCTACCTCATACTAGGATCCCCAGGCATATTTTCTGCTTTTTTTTTCTTTTTTCCATATGCACAATCAACGTATACAGCTTTTAAATACCTCTGATTCATGAGGGTGTTTGTGGGTGCTAGTACTAACGCTGTCTGAAGGGACATGGAGAAAGCCCAAAAGAGACACTCAACGCCACAACTCTGGGTGTTTTTACACAGAATGCACACTTTTCCCTAAGCAAGTTCAGTCATATGCTGCTAGCAAATCGCCTCTCCTGTAGAGCAGAAGGGTAGGAAAACAATAAGCAATGACAGCCAGCAGAATGTCCTTTCAGCAGCAGAGCGGTGGTTACAGCCTATGAAGGACAAGCAAAGGGACACAAAGAAGAGGAAGAAGGCTGCAGTTTGACAGGACAATTTCCAAACAAATAGTTTTGAACCCTGAAATATCCAAAGTATCAAAAGGAAAACTATGATGTACAGACATGTAATTTCAGGGAGAGAAATAAATAATCTTGTTTCAAACCTGGAAAAAGTCTTTTATAAGTACAGGATATTCATTTTGACCATTTTGAAGCTAAGAATCTGACATTTCTAACTGGGACTTTTTCTTTTTTCTTTTCTTTTTTTTTTTTTTTTTAATCCCTGCAGTATCTTCTGCTACATTTTTGAAAGATCAACACTCAATCTTAATTATTAATTTTTGCAGTGGTATCTCTACTGTCGGGTGTGAGAAGAAGAATCTCTACCATAAAAAACATTAATTTCTTATGGTGAGTCAATTTATCAGAACTTAACAAAGCAGAGAAGGGCCTCTCTAAATGTGTTATATCTCAATTTTTAACCTTTTGGATCAATTTTGTTACAGAAACTGAACAGAAAAAGAAAGAAATTATTTTTTCTCACTCAAACAGGCCACAGATTCAGTTCACTTCCAGCACCCATAGCAAAGACAAGAAGCACGTAGGATGAAGAATTTCAATGAATATGTACTTTCCACAGCATTGAAGGCAGGACAATGAAATGACTGGAGCTTTCCTATGGGTCCACAGCACGTATGGTCATCCCACCACATGGAGAAATGAACAAAAATAAGCCTTTCTGTTTGGTAGAGACACTACACAGAAAAATTATATCTAGATGAAAATGTAAAAACTGTTTGACCCCTTATTATTACCATCTCCATCATTAACACTGTAATAATTATTTTAATCTGAAACTAAAATCTTCCTGTGAAAGCATACAAGGAGTTGGTCTTTTTTTTTTCCTGAACCTTTGAATTTCTTCTGTTCTTTCTGGGCATTGAAAAAATTAAACATCAGACCAGAATCAGCAAGAAAATTCTGAGAAGCAGCTTCCACATACCTACACAGTTTTCAATCTCTTGGCAATTCCACTTGATGTGAAGGGCTGGGTAACCCTGGAAATGTTGACAAATCTCACTGTTTCCATTGCATTCTTTCTTTGCACCACAGCCAAACCAAACCTGGAGGAAAGTTACCCTTTTTTCCACTGATTGCTCCTCAGGAAGGAGAAGCAGATCCATTCTCTGTACTTTGAGGAGAGAAATATCACAATAGCACTGTTACTGGCTAGATGAATGCTGTTCCCTGTTTTATTGCAGTAGCAAATGACTACACAGCTATGAAAGAAGCAATATCCACAGTAATGAGAGAACCTCATACAAAAACTTAAATACAAAGTCTGCCTCCCAAAGATCACATAGCATCGAAAGCTGGCAGAAAGGAGACGCTATCTTTTCTAACATCTAATCAAACTACATAGCAATGATATATCAGAGAAAAGGAATGTACTGTAGTTAAGACTAAAAGGTTGCCACCACCCAGCTGTGAACACAAACCCAGCTTTCTTGAATTAAGTCCTCTAACTCTGTATCCTGTCCCTAGTTGCAGCCTAAAACTGATGTGGAAATGAAGCGCAAACTGACTTTTTCTTTTAGTGTAAATTCTCAACTTCCACCAAAAGGAGTGTTAAAACACTTCCTGAACTGAAATACATGGAATATAAATATATCTTCATTTTTCTGATGTACCCAGGGATAAACATATGCTTCACTATAGCATTTTATCCATTCCTGAAACAACTGACAATTCTAGAAAACTCTGGTAGCAGTAAGAATTAAAATAGTTTGTTAGGTAGCTTTCATTTAACAGAGAGAAAAAATAGCTGAAATACAAGGAAGACATATTTTGATGGCTTAACCATGACCACAATAATGCTAAAGAAAAAAAAACCACTTAATTGTAGTTGGTAGAAACTGCATATTTCTATGTTCAGTTCAGTGACATAGTTCATATTTCTTCTTCACTGATGGGAGAAGTTGTCCTTTTTTTTTTTTTGCCTTACATATAACATTGCAATGTTCTGCTAACAAAACATGGTTAGTGAAAGTTCTTTCCCCAAGATCCTTTCTTTCTCTTTTACTCAGTTCCCCTTGTTTTTTGGTTTCTTTTGTTGTTTGTGAATAACAGCTTGCTTCCATGCTTATTTTGTATTTCCTGCAGACCTAAGAGCTCATATCTCCTTTCCTTACCTTGGGGCTTAGTGTTGCTTGAGAAACCTCCAAGTTTCTGTGTTGGCTAATGGGGAAAAGCCAGTCTGGATCATGTCATCATATAAGAGAACTTCCCTTTACAAAATGCCAGCATATCTCATTTAAAAATTGGTGACCACCAATGTCAGTACAAAACAGCTCACAAAATTGCTCCTTGATGTGCATCCCACCAGGGACTAAAACCACTCTGCCATTGAAGTAGTACATTGCTTATATGTAAACCTCGCCCACAGGACAACTGTCAGTAACAGCAAAATCACATTCTATTTCAATACCAACTGGCAGTTCATTCAATTCACAAAGGGAATAGTTCAGCTGATTTTCATCAACGTGCTTCCAGGACCTCATATGTGCAGAGAAGGCAGTTGACAGGTAGGGTGTTATCCCTCCTTTTTATTTTTAAGTGGAAGAAGAGGAAAGTAACTTCATTAAGCAACTTTTCTCATGGAGGAAAGCAAATAATATCTCATCTGGTTATACTGTAAGACTCTCACTGTTTAAAGACACGCTGTTGTCGTGGAAAAGTTCATGATGTTCACCAATAGAGCTGTATGATCCAGCTACAAGAGGAATAACAGTTTCTTACATGTCTTCCTTGAAAGGAAGTTCTGTCAGTAGCTTTAAGTACTCCCAAATATTGGCATCACAAGGCAGAACAGAGAGCAAAGACTTCAGTGCATCTACATGGTATGTATCATTGGGTCTGCCTCAAAACAGAACAGTTAACAGTATTGTGACACTAATGCTAGAGAACTTGCTCCCAGTGGTGCTTTATCTGGTGTCAGGAGTAGATTTACATGTCATTGTCCTTCCTGTTGTTTAGACAAAGCCCAAAATACTTGGGTAAATATAGTAACAATGCTGAGAAGGGGAGGAGGGGACTTCTTTAGACCTGCTTAGAGCACTCATTTGCTCTCTTGAGACCCTACTGCAAGAATCTTTCTGTGTCTCCTCTTTGAAGACAGGACCAGGAAGCAAATCTTGAATGGCAGTTCTGCTGGATATCTTCTCTGAAAATTGACAGCTGCATGTTGGAGATTCCAGCTCCAAAATCTGGAGGCAGTGGACACCAGAGTCTTCTGCAACCTCTGTGTGTGCCCAGGCCAGACTTGGCATGCTGCAGCCCACCCCCATGGGCGTTCAGATATATGGTAGGAAAAGCCCCTTCTCTGGGGCTGCCCAGAATGATTAGCATCAGTAACCAGACCCACAGATGCATTTCAAAGGCCAGAAACAGGAACATCCAAAGAAGCTGCCAGAAAAATGACATGATGGGAGTTAAATAGTGTCTGCCAGCATTCCTGCTCAGGGTACAGGGTGTTCTGTGCCAGTCATTTGCCTATAGTAGGGCAGATGGTTAGTACATAAGAGGGTCTGAAGGACTGTGAGAAATTAAGCATAACAAAGATTGAGTCCTTATATATACATGAAGTTAGTACTCTGTGTATACATAAGACTGCCAGACCTTAGAGACAGGAATCTTTTATCTAGAGAAATAGTCTACAACTCCTTCAGAAAAGCAGAGCCCGTCTTTCTATGGAAAGTATAGGCAAAATGGTTGGAAACACCTGCACAAGATCCTAAGACACTGAAAATTCCTTTGGTAGATGGGTGTCCTATTGAAGGAGAGATTAAGATTAGCATTGGCTAAAGTAATATATTCAGTGTCACATTTTTTATTGTATTTTATCAGAATAAAAAGAAACCTTTCACTTGTTCAAAAGCATTGATAAATCAGAGGAAACATGCATTTTAGAGCTCAGAACAGTGCTAGTCAGCCCAATTGTGAGTAATAACTTTGTCACTGCAGTAATTTAAGACACTCGAATATGGGAAACAATAGTTTTGGGGCTGTATGTTTTAACATTGTGCAGAACTCGCCACCAGAAGAGGAAACTGCCAAATTCACCATCTCGTATTTTCAGACCCAGCTGGCAACTTTCTATACCCAAGTCATATATCAGTGAAAAAGACAGGAAGCTTTTTGTTTCAACACTATGGACTCCTGAGTCTTTGTACAGGTGGATAGATGATCTACTTCTCACATTCAGCTGTGTTTCAGCCACATGGTGGGACACCAGATGGAAATTGGCCTGTAGAGTGGATAAATAGCCTTAGTATGCTACATGGCATATTTATTTCCAGTAAGGTACCCAAACCAGTTTAGAAGTTCCAGAAGTATCCCTGAAAACTGTTGGTGCAAGGGCACTTGGCGACCCAAAGAGGACAGAAGACTCTTCTCTGTGCTAAGGGGTTCAGACCTTAGCAGACCCTTCAGGAAGCATCAAATAATTGTTTACTGACCCATGCAGGCAGATAGGTTCCACTGGGACACTGTGCAAAAAGAATGAAATTCCCTAGACATCTGCATAGAGGAGTCTCCTTTGTTTACTTTACTGGAAGAATTAAAAGCCAAGGTATTCCCAGGGATGTGTTGACAGCAGCCCCTTGTATTAGGTATCATTGCTCAGCTTCATATTTTAAGCCAGCTGTCACACAGTAAAAGGTATCCTCTACATCTTTCCTGCTTTCTTCTTCATACTTCTCATTGTCTTTGTGAGCCATTTTTTTTCTTGGCTCCAACTCCTGCCCAAACTCTACACCATTCCCTGACCACATGATTTTTAGCTGAACCCTTTGGCACCAGCCAAGCAAGAGGCTGAAGAGGCTTAAATTTTTCTTCATATTGAACTCAATGCACAACTCCTCAAAGCAGTTCTACATTTTTTGACATCCAGAATTACAGCAAGAAAAATCTGAGAGTCAGTTATTTTCCTGGAGCTCTAAATATTCCCTCTGCCTCTTTCTTCAAAAGGTAAGACATCTTCCTTATTCTCTTGTTGCAATTCCATCTTGACAAAGATCTAATTAGTTTGTAAGCTATTTCAGGTTGACAAAAGTGCAGTAGACTTATTGCTCCTTTCAGTTCTGCTCAATCTAATTAGCCTTTCCATACACTTCTTTCTAGTATTTCCAATTGCATCTAGAAGTTTATGTTATGAAAACATTTCCATGGAACAAAGGGTAAATCTTGACTTGTCTACCTTAAGGTCATGAGTTTAATTACTGAATTTGTTATTTATACAGTATTTTCCTTCCTCACTTAAAAATGTATTGCAGTGTGTTGGGTACAGGTGTCCAGATTCTAGCAGTACTGGGCTACAGAGTGGTCACACTGAGGAGTGGCTGGGCCCCGTACCAGACTTGGATGCTTCCACCTGTATAGAAATGGAGCAAAAATGTTCTCCCTAAGCTGGCTGTCAAATCAATAATTATTTTATTTTATATATACACACACGATTATACAATAGTAATTTTATAATTATAGATTTATATTTGTATATACATATGTAACATATACTTGTATAATTTATGCACTTACATAATGTATATGTATATATTTATATATAAAACATAAATGTAGTATATATGTATGTAATATATGTAATATATTGCGTATGTATTCTATATAATATATAATACATGTAGTATATAATATATATTATATATGTAGTATATAATATATAATATGTATATTTATATATAAAATATAAACTTTAAAATTCTATATAAGGGCATACATATTAGAGATATATGAGTATAATATAAAAATAAAGAAGTAATTTTTTAAAATTGCCAATAAATCAAACTAATTTCCACAGACCAATTGGTTTTTCCACACAAAGGTAATTGATAAGCAGTCTTCCTGTCTTTACTTCAGCTTATGAACTTTCTCTTATTCTTCCTACTCTCTCCCTTCTCTCCTCTTCCCATTGGTTTTGTGAGAGTGAACAAATGGTTGGGTGGGAATTGGACTCCAGTGTCAACCCAATACACAATGAAAACTAATAATCATCCCTTGAGCTGCCTCAAGAAAAATATGTGGCTTAAAGGACTGAAACTTAAGTTTCATTCAGAATATGGGTGATGAAGGAAGCTTGTAATACTTACTGCTTATTTATGAAATCCAGATATTTCTGAATAAAATTATAACAGTTGGGGCAGGGAGATTATCTCCATAGTAAATGCTCTCAAAAAAAATTATTGGCTTGTTCTTTTTCAGTCTTGTGAAAACTAACCACATACAGTTTCAGATACTAATTTGGCATTAAAATAATTACCAAGATGAAGGAGTAGGGTGACTAGAATCTGACAGCCTGGACCACAGTCCACATGTCTTTACAGACTGGTAGTAAGAACCAGGAGGCAGTAATTCCAGTCTAACTGCAGTGTGTTGGCTACAGTCAGTAGCTAAACACTTTGAAGGTAATCTGGGGCTTTATCTCAAATGGGTTTCCTTTGAGATTTTCTCTCTCTCTTTTTTTTTTTTTTAATGAACACATAAGTTTCTTCTTTTGGAACTGACCTGCAATTTTCTGGTGACCTTGTTCATGATTTGGAAGCAACAGGGATCAGCCCTGTCATAAGGTCCATCATAGCATATTACCCTCCAGTCATCAAAATGGCCTATGCCCGAAATCATACCAACCCACAGGTGCTTATCAAAGAAGCCAACACAATACCTTTTCCTGACCATGTGAAATCCCTGTCAATATATGTTAGCAACTGTGAAAAGCCTGATCACCATCCTTTCTTACTCCCTATACACTCCTGTGAACAAAATTTGATCTTTGTTTTATTTCACATCCTCTTACAAGTAGGACATGTCACAGGTCTTTCTCCCCACCTTGCTTGCCATTATTGCCCCAGACAGCAAATCCTTTCCTCCTTTTCCTATAAGTATGCTACTGCAACATTTTTCTGTCACTGACAAAATTCATTAGAAAGCATCTGCTGGCTGGCAGGAAGATGTGTTTTTATTGTTAATGCCATAGGACTTATATAGATACAGATTTTCATTGCCAGTGCCACTACTGAAAACTCCTGTCATTTATAGATGCGAAGCACACAGATGCTTCTGAAAGCAGAACATAAACTCTGATAAGGAATGATGTGTCCTGAATTTCTCCCAGGTAATGCAGGAGAGCAGGTGTTTTACTATCAGTGTGCATCTGTGTAACACATGGACTGTTGCGAAACTGTGGCCATACAAATGAGTGTAATTAGATACAAGGGGATATGCAAGTATGAAATAGGTCATAAGGCAGGAAAAACATAGACTGCAGCACATTCCTTTTCCAACAGAAATTATGTTGACAGATCCTGTCACAGAGCCCAGTTCTTTCAAGCTGGAGGCAAAAGCCCACCCCAGGCCCTACTACTGCATTCAGATGATGATTGGCATCTGAGACACAGGTTCTGCCAGGTGTATCCACCTCTCCCAGCCAAGACAAGAGAAAAAATTTACTACTTTCAGTATGAGCACCAAGTAAAAGTCAGCCCAACCTTTTCCTTTCCAGGACTGAGCCACTGCGATGTCTTTGAACAGCAGCAGCTTCTTCAGTAGTCCCTTGATCAATCTGCAGGCTCATTCTTCATTCCATAACTTCCATGGGACTTTCTCGCTTTTCTTTTCTGAGATGCTTTGGTCAGAGAAGAAAGGGTTTGGAAAAGTAGGAGAGGAGACAGGACAGCACATGCCTCTCAATGCCCAAGTGCGGTCCCAATTCCAGCTTCCCTAGTGCCTTGTTCTATGCTACTTCATGACCAGGCTAATTTTTGCCATCTAAGTACAGATTTTATTTGCTTCATATTCAATTCACATGACATCTATCATGTTCTAGAGACAGGGCAAAATAAGTTTGCATTAGTGTGTATTAAGACAGGCTCAGGATAATGAGAGAAGAGAGACTATTCACTGCTTGTGGGGGCTTCAGTCTGTTGCACTGCTGTAGCCCTTTTGTGTCTTTGATTTTACTCCCATGACAGATTTTTTTTTCCCAGCTTAGATATCATTCCATCATGTCATTTCTATAGGTAGAAAGCTTTTCTCTGAAACAGCAATTCATGTCCTAGCAACTTTTCTTCATGCTGTGATGAAAAACATCAGAAAGTTTTTTGCTTCTCTCCTCCTTTTCCTGCTAGTTCTCCACTCTTCCATCACCCAGCCAGATTGATCACATATTTTTTCCTTAATGATGTGATGTTTAGAGGAAGGGGACACCAAGGAAGCAACATGACACAGTGTAAGATAAGTCATATTCACTCCTCCCTCAACTTTGGCAGCACCCACATGAAACAGCAGCTCATTCCCAGACCACTACAACATTGCCAGAGTGCCCTCATCTAGGGAAAACAAAAAGCTAACTAGTAGAAACCTAGTACTACAGTTTAAATGAAGCAAGTGCATCAGAGTATAGAATAAGCCAGGACTGAATTGTAACTGAAAAGCCTCTGAGACAGGACAGTTTGAAAGCTCTGCACACTACTGGTTACCCTTTTAGCTTATCTTAGCCCATGCCTAAATCAATGATTGAAATAAGCCTTTCACACCTCATTAGCAACTCCCAAGGTGTCTGGTTAAAGACACATAAAATACCTAGCCTAATACGAAGTACAGCTAAGTTCCTTCACAAACTAAATACCACTGCTCAACTGCAGAGGCTTTCCACACACTCTGTAGGTTTGTGGCTGTGGAGGACACATGAAGGCAACATTTAACTGATGAGAATGCAGGTCCTGGTATTGGAAGATTTGGGAAGAGAAAGGACAAACACTTCTCATTGCAGAGCATCTCTCGTACACAGATGGCCCAACACTGTGTAGGAAGATTATTATTTTGTCAAATATTTCTGCAATTGGTTCAGCAGACTTTGTGTCTAAATTGCTGAATTGCATCTAGTTCTCTGGGTCCTCCTTCTTGCCATTCTTGAAAATAGTAGTGATACTTGCTTTCCTCTAGTCCTCAGGCACCTCCCTTCAGGCAGTTGTAGGCAGTGAAAAGGTCTCCTCTCAGCCTCCTCTTCTCCAGGCTAAGCATCCCCAGTTCCCTCAGCTGCTCCTCATAGCCCCTTCACCAGCCTGGTTGCCCTTCTCTGGACTCTCTACAGGACCTCAATGTCCTTCTTATGGTGAGGAGGCCAGAACTGGACACAGCACTCAAGGTGCAGCCTCAGCAATGCCAAGTCCAGGGGCACAATCACCTCCCTAGAGCTACTGGCCACACTGTTTTTGATACAAGCCAGGATGCCATTGGCTTTCCTGGCTGTCTGGGCACACTGTTGACTCATATTCAGTCAGCAGTCAACCAACACCCCCAGGTCCTTCTCTGCCTGACAGCTCTCCAGCCAGTCTCCCCCAAGCCTGTAGTACTGCATGGGGTTGTTACATCCCATGTGCAGCACTCTACACTTGGCCTTGTTAAACTTCATCCCATTGGTCTCAGCCTATCAGCCCAGTCTGTTCAAGTCTCTTTGAAGAGCCTCCCCACCCTCAAGAAGATCAACACTTCCTCCCAGCTTAGTTTCATCTGCAAATTTACTTAGGGAACATTCAATCCCTTCATCGAGGTCACTGATAAAGATGTTGAACTACCCACTACTCAGTAGTACTGTGGCTCTGCAGTACTCTTGAAACACAGATTCTTGTCCTTTATTTGTCTTAGAGAGATGCTTCCTTCATTTCTGGAAGGTTGAATCAGCAACATTCTCTGCTATTTGCAAAGCCACATCATACCAGCTTTTAGTTGTTTTCTCTATTGTTCTCACAAAGTTGTTCTGATAACAAAAATCCACAAGTCTCAAAAGTAAATAGTAACCAGAAGACTGTTTAGTGATGGTATACAAACAAAAGACCTTTTGCTAGAGTCATAGAATCACAGAATGCATTAGGTTGGAAGGGACATTTAAAGTCCAACCCCTCTGCAGTAAGCAAGGACATCTTTAACTTGATCAGATTGCTTAGAGCTTCATCAAGCCTGACATTGAATGTCTCCAAGGACGGAGCCTCCACCACCTCTATGGGCAACCTGTTCCAGTTTTTCACCCACCTCATGTTAATGAACTTCTTCCTAATGTCTAATCTAAACCTGCCCTGCTCTAGTTTAAAACCATTACGGCTTGTCCTGTTACTACTGGCCCTTGCAAAGTCCCTCCCCAGCATTCGTATAGGCTCTCTTTAGGCACCCGAAGGCTGCTACAAGGTTTCCCCAGAGCCTTCTCCAGTGTACTGACATATCATGTAACTGAGGATTAGATGCATGCTATTGCACATTGCTCTAGGCTCCTTGGTTTAAAAAGGACAGGGATCTCCTGGAGAGAGTCCAGAGAAGGGCTATGAAGATGATTAGGGGCCTGGAGCATCTCCCCTATGAGGATAGGCTGAGTAAGTTGGGACTCTTCAGCCTTGAGAAGACTAAGGGGGGACCTAATTAATGTCTATAATTATCTGAAGCAGGAGATGCAGGGGGAATCAGACAGCCCCTTTTCAGTGGTCTGTGGAGACAGAACAAGGGGCAATGGCTGCAAATTGGAGCACAGGAAGTTCCACACCAACATGCAGAAGGACTTTTTCACAGTGAGGGTGACAGAGCCCTGGGACAGGCTGCCCAGGGGGGTGGTGGAGTCTCCTTCTCTGGAGATATCCAAGACCCATCTGGACGCCTATCTGAATGATATGTCCTAGGGAGCTGCTTTGGCAGGGGGGTTGGACCCGATGATCTCTCGAGGTCCCTTCCAACCCCCACAATTCTATGATTCTATGATTCTATGATATGAATGCAGAGTTCCCAGGAAGGTACAGGGTCTGCTGAACTACTGAGATGGTAGTTGTGAACTGAAGGAACAGAGTACAATATGAGGTGTGTGTCTGGTCCCATCTGGCTCAAAGTATGCAAAGATTCCCAGCTACAGAACAATGTGATTCACTCTGGTTCAGAGACAAGGATCAAAAATATACATAGTGTGGATAATGTAGAGTATCAATTTCTAAGAGAAATAAACCCCCCATGTGCGTCAGGAGGTATCCAGTTCTGTCCATTGCCTAAGTTGGTTTGCAAAACAATCACCCTGATTTCAATTTCTTTCTGATTTTCTACTAGGTTTGACAACTGCCATTGAACTGAAGGGCATCCAGTCATTTTTAAGATATGTGCTGCAGCTAAAAATGTCCCTATGTTTCCTGAGCCTGTGACTGGTGTTATACAGGTTGTCCTAGAAATTCAGCAGCTATAAAAAGTCACCCTAGTTAGTCTTTCCCATTGAGCCTTGCTACCTAATCACTAAGCAGGACATTACAAAAGCTGAAAACAAGAATAAAACCCCAATCTCCCAACCCTAGGAATTCTGACAGGGATGAACAAAAGGCAAAACTTATCCATGGCAGTGTAAACAACCATAATCACATTGTACCAAAGAGGATCTAACTGTGTGCATAAATGTCTGAGAAGTGTGTATATGATTAGGTCACAACTTAGATTTACAAGGAATTTATAATGATGCAACCAGACACAATGGCTCAAGTCCATGCTTAGTCACCTGAATGCGAAAGTTTAGAGACACCAGTACTGCACAATCTAACTTGGATTTGAACCACTCAGCAGTGATTTCACCACTGAGATTCAGTGATTGTTACTGCAGGGCACCAATGTCATACCACAGAAGTATCGGGAAAACTGCATGCCACTGCTATTGTGTTATCTCTCCACAGCACTGCTGTGCTAAAAAGCACATTGCATTTTCATGCTTTTTTGAATTCCTCTTTTTATCCACTACTAAGGAAGGATAGATCTGAAACAGAGAAGTCAGCAGAACAAAGACAAACGTGGTGTTTGTAACAGTGAACTACAACTCTGCTACCAAGGTGACTTTGAGCTGTTTCTGCAGCAATTAGTCCTCCTTGCCACACTTCAAGGCATCAGGATGAAGATACGTCATTTAATTTTTGTTTAAATACACAAATACATTTCATACAAGGTATGATTTTAATTTATATTAGACTTGTTAAATTAAGAAGTTGGTGTGAGGTGTGTCTGGCAGCTTCATACTCAAGAAAAAGGGTTTATATCTTTGTTCAGTCACATGCTTTATTCATAATCTTTCTGGTTCAGATTTCTATAGGGGGAAAATTCCCTTGTGAAAGCTGAGAATCTGTCTTTTTCTTGCAAGGAGATAGGTCAATAACGGAAGAATATAGCAAGAAAATTTGACAGTCAGTGTCTGCCCAGCCTTTGGGGAAGTCATGCAATCATAGAATGGCAGATCCTTCACTGGTCCTAGATGCTTGATGGACTACCTTGTCCACTATTACAGTATTACACATGGAGGAAAATTAGACAAGTAGCCACCTAGTCCCTTTCCACAGGGCCCCAGGAATAACCTGAATCCAAGACTGCAAAGATCTTGGTACACAATTGTTTCTCCTGGACACCATTAGTTCATGTTCCTGAGGAACATAATCTGCTCTAGCCATGGGCAACATCTAAGACCTGTGAAGAACATAGTGCTTCTGTCTTGGGAAAATGTAGGTCACCTTTGGTATTGCATACCAGAAGATGAAGGTAAAATAGGAAAGTTGGATGCTGACAGGAACTAGGACCTACTGATATAGCTGTGAATGGTCTTTGTGGAAACAGGATTTCAAAGCTCCAAGTGGCCTAAGGTTTCTTCTGAATAATACCAGCAACCAGAATATCAGAAACCCCACTTCTATAATTGGATGTTGAGTGACAAGGGGACCATTTTGCCTCAAGGGTGTCTGGAGGCGATGCAGAAACAGCCTTGCAGAGCCAGAAGACATGGTGAAAGAATTTAAAAAGAGAGAATGAGACAACAGTAATCCCCAAACTAAAGTGGCCTTAGTGGCCTTTATTTTGCTGTGATGCTTTTGGTGTTACGTCCACACCTTGATGGACTGATGCACTGTGGTTAAGCACATGTAAACACATGTAAAAAGCACATTATCCCAGTGCCAGCTGGGATAATGGACTTCACCTATACTCGGGCCACAGAACCCTGAGTGATTCTTTCATTTAATATATAACATGCTATTTAACCTTGTTCCTGAGGTTTCTTTACCTTATATGAAACAATCAATGAGTTAATTCAAATGACATTATAATATTTTGCAATCTGTGGCGTTTTATGACAGCCAAATTATACTTCTTGAATTTCCAAGGGAATATATTGTTAGTTTTCACTACCTCTGACATAACATATGGTTTCTTTTCTAGAAAAGAAAAACATGTATGCAAAATATGCAAAGATTGCAAGTCCACGTGATCTGGTTTTGGCTGGGATAGAGTTAATTTTCTTCATAGTAGCTGGTATGAGGCTGTGTTTTGGATTTGTGCTGAAAACACAGTGTTGAAAATGCAGGGATGTTTTAGTTACTGCTGAGCAGTGCTTACACAGAGCCAAGGCCTTTTCTGCTTCGCAAACCACCCTGACAGTGAGTAGGCTGGGAGTACACAAGAAATTGAGAATTGACACATTCAGGACAGCTGACTCTAACTGACCAAAGGGACGTTCCATACCATATGATGTCATAAAGCTGGGAGAAAAGAGAGGGTGGAATGTTCAGAATGGTGGCATTTGCCTTCCCAGTTAACCATTACAGGTGATGGAGCCCTTCTTTTCTGGAGATGGCTGGACACTTGCCTGACCATGGGAAATGGAGAATAAATTCCTTGTTTTGCTTTGGTTTACCTCAACCCATGATTTTTTCACTTATTTTTCCAATTCTCTCTCCCACCCCACTGCAGGGTAGAGAGTGAGCTGCATGGTTCATAGTTACTGGTTGAGGTTAAACCATGACACAGCATTTTTCATTTTGCATGATTTAATGCTTTTCCTTTGAATCAATCTGAAAAGTCTTCACACAGGTGTATACACAAAACTATGAACTCCAGTTTGACTAATATGACTCCAGTCTCTCCAGAGTAATTTTCCTTCTCTTACTTTGTTTTTTCCTCCTCTGATTCTCTTTAATAGATAAAAGTACAACATATCAAAACAAATAAGCCAGTTTTATTCAAATCTTTCCCAAATAAGGACAGCATGCAGCATGCAAATCACTCTTTGTTCCATATTCCTCTTCAGAAGACAGTAGATACTATTCATGCTTCCTCTGACATCACCTAGAAACCCTTGAGAGTACATAAGCACTGTAGAGTTGTGAAATTTTGGCAAGGGATTCCAGTTCTGCCTGGGGCAGGCCCTAAGTAAATGCCTGGTACACCAGAGAACAGCTCTTGCAGCCCACTGTTTTGTTGTTGCAGTTGGAAACAGTATCATCCCTTTACAAAGCATTACTTTACTCCCAGGTCTACTGATGAATTTACCTCAAAATTTGAACACCTAAGTATCTAAATAATTAGATGCAATCACATAGTGAGTTTCACATTTTGAATCTCCAGTCTATGCAAATGATACATGAGTATTTATAAAGTTTTTAACTCTTCTGGGGACTAGCTCATTCCTCTAATGCCATGTGTAAACACTTGATTCATATTATCTTGTCATCTCTGGGACACACGTGACAACTTTGTTTTCTGAACAGAAGTAGTCAAGGTCCAAAAAGAGATTGCAGATAGGGGGACATGATGCAGAGCTGATGCTGAGATGAGACAACTTTTCAGAGAATTTTTGTGAAGTGCAGTTTGAAATGACAATATGATTTTTGTTCATTTTGTAAAAATCACATTCCAGGCATTGGTTTTGAGATAAGAATTTTGCTTTTAAAATAAATCTGAATGGAGGAAGGGGTACCAGGGAAATAGTGTTGAAGTGTTTGAAAAGGAAATAGAATAGTACAGTTTATGATAAAGAAAATGTGTATGTTACCCAGATAATCACTATTTTTCAATATTTCTGTTATTATCAACAGAACAAAATAATCCATTAATCCCAGAGGTGTAAAACTCAGCAATTTAGAGAAGCTAAATGCTGGGTTATCGAAATATAAGTTAGGATTCTCATCTGGAAATAAGAAATCTAATTTATTTTAACAACAGAGTGCATGTCTTTGGTGAAAATCTTGCCCAAAGAAGTAGGCAGCAAGACTTATCTGTAGACCAGCAGGCAGGACAATATCCCTATGCTGTTGGGAAGCTGTGGATGGGCTTTTGTTTTCTCACCACTTTGTCATATTTTTTGTTTGGGGTTTTTTCCTTTAAAGAAAAAAGAAAAGTTTTTAAAACATTTTTTTTTCTTTTGGTGCTCTTTCAGCAAATTGGAAATGTGTCTCAAAAAACCCCAATCCAATAATTAAGGATACATGTTCATCAGAATTCAGAAGTTTCACCCATGATTTCAGGATATACCTAGCTGATCATTTCTTAATCCAGTTATGAGTAGAAGTTTTCACATAAGTTTCTGGAGGCCAATGCCAACCATCTAAGTCAGAAAGCAATGCTCAGAGAAAACAAGAGCCTACAGTGAGCAACTTGGGCACACAGACCTTCAGCACCATGCAAAGGGGCACTGCCATGGTGCATCCACTGTCTACAGCAGCCAAGATGCCAAGCAGTGTCCAAGCATGTCTGTGTTGTCAGTGCAGCCTGGACCAGAGGGTGCATGGACCCATAAAGCTGTATGTGTGTCTCTCTCACAGAATAGCAATTTTAAAGGAGAAATTGCTAACAACAAGCTTCATGCATCCCATTTAATAAAAAGCTGAGTTTGTGTCACTGACGGTCTGTTTATCTCACACCTACATGTCAGACAATCCGTTACCTTCTAAACAGAGACACAGAGAGGGGAGAAGCCTGTGGTACTCCGTGTCCTGCCTCTGATGGAAGGAAGAGACTTTGAAAATAAATGAAATTACCCCTTTGTAAGGTCTACACGTAAGGACAATTTGCCTCTCCCTCAGAAAACAAGTCTCATTCAGGAAGTAGCTTTTTTATGGCTGAAAGTTTTAACAGTAGATAATTAAGTGGAGTACTCTTACTGAAAAGGTTTTGCAACCTAAACCTTTCTTCCCAAGATTAACACACCTTATAAACCTTTTCAATGAAATAGTTAAACATTATAATTATCCAATCATAATTTATAGATTGTAGTCCTAATTGACAAACCAAAAGTAAGCCATTTGATGTTAGAGCAAAGGTGGTACAAAGAGGCTTAATAAGAACATATTGCTCAACTGGCAAATTCCTTCATCACTGGCTCATCACATCTTTTGCTTTGTCCATTGTACAGCTTTCTTCCCATACTTTTTCAGCTAAGGCTCAGAAAATGGAAGCATGGTGTTAAAGTGAATACAAGAACAGAAATATGTTAGGTAGAAATATGTGGTGGGAAGAGAATTCACAAAGACATCCCTCACTAAATAAATCTAAATGTTAAAAAAAAAATTAAATAATTAAAATTTAATCTTTTTTATGGGGCATCCAAGACCAACTGTTGCCTTTTAGAAATCTAAAAATAAAAAAATACAACTATTTAAACTTATATCTTGAAATTAAGACTTAAAATACACTTTTAATGCTTAGGAAAGCCTGAAATTGCTTTTATTAGCAACCTCATATTTATTATTGCTATTTCTTTAAACTACAGAAGGTAGGGGCTGAAAAACTATGAAGATTCTCTGATTAAATATCGTCTTTTTCATGTACAGGCTATGTAGGAATGGTATAGGGGGAATAAGAAATTTTATTTTTAAAATTTTCTGGAAAAAGCATCTTTCAAAGAAAATAAAATAATTTGTAGATATGAAAATATGACAGCTATATTTCCCCCAAAAAACCCAAATGATATAAAGCAGGTTTTATCCTCTGGCTGAATTTTCCACAAGCACAATAACACAGTAAAATACACTTCATTGTTTTATAAATGTTTGCATCCTAAAAGCATGTCCACTATAACTATTTCAGGCAAACGTCCAGAGTACTAAAGGAGCTAAGCAATGAATCTCCATTACTCTGGTTTCAGTTCTTTTCTGTTTATCCGCCTAGGGCATTTGTATGCAGGAGTGATATCTGTCCATCTACTCCTCAGACCCAAGAAGTCTTGCAGTTACTTGTATACCACCTGCTCTTGACCTACGCTCCATAAACCACAAAGATTCTGATTCTGTGTTAGAAACACAGACACATTATCAAGCAGCAAGCTTCTTACCTGACAAAGCTGATGCACCTAACAGACTGTTGCATATTCCTACTCCAAGACTTACAAGAGTCACTTCAATTAAAATTAGAATAAAACCACATCTCGTTATTTAAACAAAGTTTGCAGAGTGGTTAGTTTGTTTATTCACACATTGTTTTTATTAGTTACTTTTTATATAGATTCAAATCTAAGAAAATTATTACCATGCACAGGATACTGCCAGGTCCAGACCTTGCCGGTATCTGAAAATATTGCTGAGGTAAGATTGCATTCACTCCAGTGGAGCAAGGATCCAAATCCTTCCCTTTCCCTTCTCTTCCCCTCCCCTTCTCTACTCTCCCTTCCCCTCCCTCCCCTCTCTTCCCCTCCTCTCCCCTCTTGTGGTTAAACATCTGTCCCATCCTAAAATAGTGAACCAAACCTCATGTGAGACCTCTCTGGCCAGCAGCCTAACTGGTGAAAGCTGGGAGAATTTCACCAAATGACATGTTTCCAGGCCAACAGTATTGATGTAGGAGACTGGATGGGAGTACTGTCCTTGCCTTGATTTACGCCAGCAAGCTGCAACAGAACTTTGCCAGGGGCAGTGCATTTCAGTCTGTTGAACTGGCTACAATCCCTGTCTCAAACACAATATGGATGACCTTGAAAAATCACTTTCTGTGTGCTTCATGGTTCAACTACTGTTTACTTGAGCTTGGATTCTAAAGTCTTTGCCGTATCTTTTTTAGGCCTGGGACAGTCATTGCTTGGACAAATATTATCATTTTATGCCTCAGCCTGGCCAAGACCCCTGAGCTTGAACATTGCAACCTGATGGTTGTAGCATATGTCTAAACTTCATGCATTTCAAAGAATGTCTCTGAGCCCAAATTTCCCAATTGTCTAAAGCATGAACATTTATTGTGTGTTATAAGTGGGCCTGTACCTGTACATAAGACACTCCTACTACAGACATGAAGAACAAACAAATAAAGATGAAAAACTATATTGAAATCAATGGTATCTGGTTGGGAGCTTCTGTAAGCAAGCTGATGTGCTTGGGATTCCTTGCAAGTTTTGCTGGACCAAGAAAGAATGCGCTTCTACTCAATAACACCATTACTCAATCATTGGAGGAGATGCTTGTTGATCTTCTCTGTTTCTTTGGTCCACACATGGATAATATTTCATAAGCAACTTTTTATGCTGAGTTAATTTTCAAAACTCCTAATGCCAGCAGAAGAGTTCATTATTCCATGAAGTTTGAAAATCACAGTGAGTGCCACAATTCATTGTAAGTATGTAGAAAAGTTAAGAAAACAAGGCACTCAAAAATGTCTCCTGGTTTGGTACTGTAGTAGGAAAAGGGTGCTCAGGGAGCTAGTGGAAGTACTCACCAAACCACTTTCCATCATCTATCAGCAGTCCTGGCTAACTGGGGAGGTCCCACTTGACAGGAGGCTCAAGAATGTGATGCCCATCTACAGGAAGGGGCAGAAGGAGGACCCGGGGAACTACCAAGCTGTCAGCCTTACCTGGGTGCCAGGGAAGGTTATAGAGCAGATCATCTTGAATGCCATCATGCAGTACATTGTTGTAGTTTTGCATGGCTGGGTTCTGGTGGAGAAGGAGGGCTTGTGGGGTGGCTTCAGCAAAAAGCAGCTAGAAGCTTTCTGTAGACCTGAGGGAGAAAACACGAGCAACTCAAGGCCAAGATTCATTTTTGACCAAGGCTGAGCCAATCAGCAATGGTCACAGAGCCTCTGTGAATCACATGCTGGAGGAAAAAGAACTAAGAAGGGAGTGAGAAGATGTAAAAATCTATGCAAACACCAAGGTCAGTGAAGAGGCAGGGAGAGGAGGTGCCCTAGTGTGGTGGTTTGACCCTGGCTGGAGGACAGATGCCCACCAAAGTCACTCTATCATTACCCTTTTCATCTGGATAGGGGAGAAAATATATATTGAGAGGCTCAGGAGTTGAGATAAGGACAGGGAGAGATCATTCTGCCATCAGCGTCACAGGCAAAACAGACGCAACATAAAGGAAAGAAAACTCTCTAATTTATTACAACATGCTACACACACGTTGAAACCAGAGTCAGATGAGAAGTGTGAGAAGATCTTAAAGCACCTTCCCCCACCCCTCTCTTCCTAGTAGACTTCACTTCAGTCATGTTTTTTCTTCCTTCTTCCTCCCCACCCTCCACTGTGGCACAGGGAAGGGCAGAGAATGGGGGAATGGGGGTTTCAGTCAGTTCATCACAAGTTGTTTTCCTTATTGGCCAGGGGAGGGGGTCATTCCTCACAGCCTTCCTTTTCTGCACCGTGGGGTCCCACCCATGGGTTAGAGTCCTTCATGAACTTCTCCAACATGAGTTCTTTCCCACAAGGCTTCAGCTCTTCACCAGCTGCCCAGGCATGGGTCACTTCTGTGGCATGCAGTCCTTAAATCATAATGTGTCTCAATCTCTCAAGCCCAGATTGCTCCAGCCTGGTTTCCGACAGCATCACAAGCCCCTTCCTCTCCGCAAACTTGCTGCTGGGCGGATCTCTCTCTGGGTCTCTATCTCTCTCCACAGGCTGCAAGTGCTGGCAGAGGCTTTTTCCAACGCGGGTCACAGCATCTTCTGTATATCTCCAGTGGCCTCTCCATGGGCTACAGGTGAGGTCTCAGCCTTTTCCATGGGCTGCAGGGGCATCTGTCAGTATATAATGATACTGACACCATGATGCTCTGCAGTACTGCTAAACAGGACAAATCTGTTGCCAGAAGGCTTGGTCTTGAAAACAGAATGCAACTAGAGAAGGGAAATAAGAAAGTGCTTTAATAAAAAAAGATGATCTCAGTGCACAGCAGTATAAATACAGAGCACAGCATTATAAATATAAGTAAGCCCCCCCCAATCTGGCACAGCCTTGAAATTCCTTCTTGAATGCCTGCATTCATGTCATAGCATTTGACATGCTATGTCAAAAGACACTTATGAACAACAGGACTTAGATACCTGTCCAGCCCTATGCCAAAGTGTCAACAGGTAAAACTCTACTTAGCTCACCTTCATTTCTATGGGGCAAAACAAAGCTACAGCATTCTCTATCTCTTGACATAGACAGTGCTAAGCAAGACCAAAAGTGCCATGCCCTGCATTTGAGATTTCATGCAGACAACTTTCTGTGAAATTTTTGAGAATTCAATACCCTTGGTACAACCCAGTTAACACTGTCATGAAGGAACACAGGGGTGTCTGTGTGGGATGACGAGCCAAGAACACTGTTACCTGAAGTTAATGACAGGGCCTGAGATATTTTCACTCTCTTCTTACATGGGACACAGTATCCTGACACATTGATATAGAGTCCTATACATTGTAAGATAAAAACCAAAGCAGGACTCTATCACCACCTCCTATTTCCAACTGAAAGACTGACTACTCTGACTTGAGGACTTAATAAAGATGAGACTAACATCTCATCTCCTCTGGAAATGAGAGAAGACTCCCTGATTGCTATCCTTTTGGAACTGGTTCTGTGCCTCTGAGAGGTTTTGAGTTTGATTAATTCCAATGTATTGCAGGGCCCATTTAACAAACATTGTTTCAAAATGACAATAATTAGATTATTGGAAAACTGGAGACTCGGTGAAAATGCTTGTGGAGATCCAAATGATTCTTTCAGGGCTCAGAGAAGTAGATAAGGTGGTTTTGAGCCAGATGAGTTCTAAATTAGCCTTGAGTAAAAATTCATCACGATCATAATTTAAGATCACTATAGCAACACAATCACACTTGCCAAGCATCTAACATTATAAAATTACAGCTGACTTTGCCAGAAAAAAAAACAAACTGGTTTCTTCCCTTTTAAATTTTTTTTTAAAATCTGTATTATGAAAGTGGTAGCAGTTGTTCAGGATCAAGAGCTGATTTTGTTCTGTGGTTAAGGAAAGACACAAGAGTCATATGCTATTTAATTTCTCAGCAGGTAACTCCTAGCATGTATCTCCTGGAATAGGGAACCACCATGTTTTCCAAGGAATCCATGAATTTTTACATGGTAGAAACAGATTATAATACAGATCAGGATGGAAGGAATGATTCAAGGACAGTGTGTTGAGTCAATTGTGCAGTGCGAGGGAAGATTTAGAAGTTAGGTGGTAAAGTGTGCTAAGGCAAATCCTTCCTCATGGACTTGCAGCCATTTGGGTTCAAGGGGATGTACATGTTTTGCACAAGAGCAGAAGTGTCACCTTTGTTTTGGATTCTGCATAGTTCAGCTGAATACAGAGCTGAGGAGCCAGAGAGAGTAGCAACCTCGTTCTATGCCCTGTGATGTGCACCACCCAATACTTCTGCTACCATTGAAGCTTCTTAGCTCATGTCTTCCCAATGCTTTAAGCACAGATGAGTTCCTGGAGAAAGGACTGAAAACAGTTCAGCAACATCATCTTTTGACAGCAGCAAAGCTCCATGGGCCTCAGTGGCAACTCTGCTGGGAAGGCACAGAACACAGAGCTGGCAGCATGTTAAATGCAGCATCCTCATTGGGGCTGACACACTTAGCTTCCTCTCACAGGAGTTTTACTGGCTTTACATATAAGCTTTGCTGCAGTCTTGTGGGCATCCATATCCTCTAAACACATCTACATGGGCATATGCCAAACCCAAACATAACCTAGAACCAGTGCCAGACTTGAGAAAATTCTGCAGACTCATCTCTGCATGCAATCAGGATTTCAGGGCACATACTTTATTTACAAAAGCTTTGGGGAATTCTGAATCTAGGATGTTCAAATGAAGATGAGGAGAGGTGTGTGACCACACTTTTCTTGTACTCTCTCCAAGGAAAATCCATTCTCTGGCAGATGCAGAGCAGAGGATAAAACCAACAGAAAATTTCACACACTGCACCTTCCAACACACTTTTTCCATCACACAAGTGACATGGTGCACACAAGTGGGCAGCTCTCAGACCACCCTTTCCATCATGTAGAAAGAGTGCAGAGGGGCTGGGATGTAAACCTACCAGAAGGCTGGACAAGGCACAGACCAATGTTTGCAATGTTACTTGCTCCACCATGGCAGCAATTGGCTCTAGAGAGAAGTGACTCAGGGAAGCTGCAGCCAAGATGTTCTTGGCAGGAGACTGGAAGATGAGCACACTTTCAGCATCACAGCTGGGAAAGGGAAAATGAAAGTGACTTCTCACCCCACTGGTGAATTGAAGGCACATATATTAATAGAAGAAAAGGAGACAACTGTTCTTTTCATGCTTTTGTAGGGGGTAATTGGTAGAAACAAGGAGAAAGGTAAATTTCTTAAGATTTCCCCAGGACTGATAATTGTGTGAATAACCTTCCTTGTAATGTGACAGTCTGATCTTTCCACACCTTTACACCACAGATCTATCTGAAACTCTCCACCACCACTGTCTTACAGCCTCACTTACAGCTGGTCTGCAGCATGCAGCTATGAGGAGACAGAGAGCAGAACAGTTTTGAAAAGCTTCCACCCATTCTACCAACAGCCAGATGCTTATCTTTCAGCTTGCCTTGCTGCAAAAAATATCCAAAGAGCTGCGGGATGAGATGGTCTCAACAATGACTAGCATTCATCTGTCCTGAATAACAGCATGCTATCAACACCATCCATACAACCTCACACACATTTTTCTTCTCTGTCAGGATAGAGAAAAGACAGGCTGGCTGAGTAACAACCACTGGTTTGTGATTTTCCCATCACAATACAAATGCAGTGCTGTTCTACCCAAAATTACACCCAGAGCTGTAGAAATAGTATTTGCATCTGAAGTTGAGCAGAATTAGCAGGTTGAGAAGGATTTGCCAACCATTAGTTGCTGTACTGAAGGCTATGAGGTGCTGTACAAACTGTCTCTCCACCTGAACTGGTAGAATTACACTATTTTGCACTTTGAAAGCACCAGCAACAACCTAAACTTTATTCCAGTTGCCCACAGGGATGTGTATGAGCAGGCAGTTTCTTTCTTCTTGTATTATATTTTCCTGTTGTTAAGTCCTACCCCTAAAGACCAATGTTTGGTGAAGACATGTCACTGCTGCTTTTTTTCATACTATACATACATACAGGAATATACAAGTACTTTAACTGCTATTGTGTGGAATAATTTAACTCACACTAAACCTCCCCTCTTTCTTTTGGCAGAGAATCAACTAGTCCACACAGGAAGTGGCAGAAGCAGACTCTCTGGGTCTGGTGCCCTCACACACTACCACAGCAGTTCAGGAAGGAAAGCAGGACAAACCTAGGCTCTGCCCACCTAAGAGGTTAAGTCCAGGGCCGCTGGAACCAGCAGCCACATTACCTGGAGCAGGCTTTAATGTCCTCTGTAGTACTGGGGAAGTGAACTAGAGAAACTGCCAGTAATAATATGCAAAAGACTAAAACCGGTTTCTAAAATAGCTGTTTTAAAAAACTACATGAAAAACAATTGTGTTTGACCAAAATACATGCTTTCAAATAAATGTTTGTTTAGATCTAGCATTTTTTTCCTCCTTCAGATCTAGTAGGATCCTGAATATTTTGATGCATCTGATTGCAAACAAAACACTAGAAATAAATCATAGAATCATAGAATGCTTTGGATTGGAAGGGATCGCAAAGATCATCTAGTTTTAACACCCCTGCCACAGGCAAGGACACCTTCCACTCCAGCAGGTTGCCCACAGCTCCATCCAACCTGGTGTTGAACAGTTCCAGGGAGAGGGCAGCCACAAGTTCTCTGGGCAGCCTGTTCCAGTGCCTTGCCACCCTCATAGCAAAATATTTCTTCCTAGCATCTAATCTAAATCCACCCTCCTTCAGTTGAAGTCCCTTAATCCTTGTCCTATTAGTACACTGCCTCATGAACAGTCCCACTCCAGCTTTCCTGTAGGATGCCTATAGGCACTGGAAGGCTGAAACAAGGTCTTGCTAGAGCTTTCTTTGTTCAGGTTGAACTAGCCCAACTCTTGCAGCCTGTCCTCATAACAGAGATGCTCCAGTCTTTCCTCTACCGTGGGCCCCAGAGCTGGATGCAGTACTCCAGATGGGATCTCACAAGAGCAGAGGGACAGAATCACCTCCAACAACCTACTGAGCACGCTGTTCTTGATGCAGCCCAGGGCACAGTTGGTCTTCTCAACTGCTAGCACACACTGCCAGCTCACAACACTGCTAGTCATCGATCAGGACCCCCATGTCCTTCTCCTCAGGGCTGCTCTCAATCCCTTCTCTGCCCAGCCTGTAGTTGTGCTTGAGATTGCTCTGACCCACATGCAGGACCTTGCACTTGGCCTTGTTAAAGTTTGTGCTGTTCACATGAGCCCATCCCTCTAGCATGTCAACGTCCCTCTGGATGGTGTCCCTTCCCTCCAGTGTGTCAACCTCACCACACAGCTTGGTGCCATTGGCAAACTTGCTGAGGGTGGCCTTGATCCCACTGTCCATGTCATTAACAAAATAGTGAATAGTGCTGGTCCCAGTACTGACCCCTGAGGAACACCACTTCCACAGACCTCCACATGGACATTGAGCCACTGAGTACAACTCTTTGAGTGTGACCAGTCAGCCAGTTCCTTATTCACTGAGTGGTTCGTCCATCAGATCCCCTTCTCTCCAATTTAGAGACAAGGATATAGTACAGGACAGTGTCAAATGCCTTGCATGAGTCCAGGAAGAAAATGTCTGTCATTCTTCCCTTGTCCACTATAGCATTTATTCCATCATAGAAAGCCACTAGATTTGTCAGGCCTGATTTGCCCTCAGTGAAGCCATGTTGGCTGTCACCAGTCACCTCCTTATTCTTCATGTGCCTGACCATGGTCTCCAGGAGTATCTGCTCCATGATCTTGCCAGGCACCCAGATGAGACTGACCAACCTGTAGCGCCCTGAGTCATACTTTTTCCCCTTTTTAAAAATGTGGGCTATGTTTCCCCTTTTCTAGTCAGTGGGGACATCTTCAGACTGCCAGGACCTTCCAAATATGATGGAGACTGGCTTGGCCACTTCATCCAACAGTTCCTTCAGGACACATGGATGTACCTCATCAGGTCCCATGGTCTTGTGCACCTTCAGGTTCTTTAGGTGTTCTCAAACCTCATCTTCTCCTACAGTGGGCAGTTCCTTATGTTCCCAGTTGCTGCTTTTGCCTTCCATGACTTGGGCAGTGTGGCTAGAGCTCTTGCCAGCGTGTTAAAACTAAAGGCCTGACTAATATAATCTGTGTTAAATATCTCCTTAAAGCAGATAGCACAGCTCTGCCACTTGAAGTGAGATGTGCTTAATCATTCCTGGTTGAGATACTGGTAACTTCTAACAGGATATTGAATAAGGATCTCATTTGCTGTCAAAAGTACAAATCCATGGACATCGACAGGTGAGCTGGCCCAAATATTCCTCTTGATATTGAAGTGTCTTCTGCCTCTAGCTCCTCATCTTCTTATGCTGACAGGAATTTCTCTGCTGTCCTACCATGGGAAAAAATAAATTACTTAGTAGAAAAGATCTCAACAGTGTTCCTCTCCTTGACTACACATTTTTCCTCTTTATTAGCAGGCTGTACTCAAGCAAGCCACATGGCTTTGCATTCTTCTCTTAAGTTTGTCTAATGTCAAACCACTTAAGTGCTGAGAACTAGTTTGTACCACCAGATACTCAGAAATCCCCATCATAAACCATTTCCTTCACACCAGGAATTTTTGTCCAACATGAACAATTCCTATATGCTTCCACAGTCAAAAGAGACATTACTATGGAAACTCTCCCCTCTTCCTCTGCATATGTGCTGAAAGTTTTATGTCATGTTAAGAAACATATTGCAAATGTTCTTTGCAATGTCTAACCACTGTGGAGGACAGTTCAGCAGGAAGAATGTGAAAACTCCATAGACTGCTGCTTCTGTTGATGCTCTTTTTACTATCCATTTAGAAATACAGAAAGCACAGGGACTTAAGCAACTATTTTCAGACACACTGAGTAGCCCCAACAGGAACATTCCAGAGTCACAGAGACAGTAAGAAATTGAGGCAGTGTGGCTGGGCTCACAGACAGCACTTCAGAGTGGTCAGCTTGATATGCTACAACACTCGCGTGGTCATGTATGGGGTGGACACTTCCTGTATGGGGAATCCAACAGGACTTGCCCAGCAAGATCCAAGTGTTCATGGAAGACAGAGAGAGGAGAGTGGAAGACATTGGGTGGGTCTTGTCAGGATATTTGAACACGATTGGCAAGATTGTAATTCATTCTTCACTGATTTGAGTACAGTAAATGATTACTTCATATGTATTTTCTGTAGTTCAGGATATTATTTCTTCTATCAAACACATCACTAGCAAGAAACCTATTGTTGTTTGCCTGAATGGCTTTCTGAGCTGTATCTCTCTTCCTCTTCACAAAGAAAAGACAATCAAACAGTAAAACTCAAAGGAGGAACTTCACAACAGGAGAGAAGATTTGAAGAGGGATCTGTTGTTTCATTTAATCTCATTGTTACAAATAGCTGTTCAACTAAGCATTGGTCTCACCCATTCCCTAGCTGGACCACAGTGAAAAATAGACGTGAAAAGAACATGGTCAAATGGACTGCAAGCTGACAAGACAGGATAAGGATATGCAAACTGCAGTCACACATGGGTTTCAGAGTACCAGCAGACTGAAATGTGGGCAGGGAGGTAAGAGAAGCAATTTCCTGGTTCTAGAATGAAGACAGTTCTCTCCCAGCTCAGGAGGGGGAGGCTGGCAATGCACTTGTAGATCCAGTCTCTCCCCTCCAGCAAAGTCTGTCCCTTCTAAGAATATCCCAAAAGCTAGAGACATTCAGGTGGTGCCATGACCCTGAATGGATATTTTGTCTGGGTCAGCTGTGATACTACAAATCCTTGCAAGGAATATCAACAAACTTCCTTCTGCAGAATGAGAGTGGAAAGCCATTTTAACTATGTTTCTAGTAAAAATCATTGTCATTATCTCTGTAACTACCCCCATCCATGACATCTGAGGCTATGCTTTCTAAGGAACTTATTCTGGCAGACACATCCCTAGACCAGGACAAAATTGTAGATTGTGCTGATGCCTCCTCTGATTCATGTTATCACATCCTTTGAGCCTGCAAATGCTCTGGAGGAGCCAGTGATATGGGCATGGCAAATGGATACCAGTAAGTGGTCACCTCCTTCCCCAGAAGTGATTGTGTCCCTGTCATCAGCACTTGTGACACTACACCTCAAGTACTGTGTTCAGTTTTGGGCCCCTCAATACAAGAAACACATTGAGGTATGGAGCATGTCCAAAGAAGGTCAACAAAGCTGGTGGAGTGTCTAGGATACAAGTCTTATGAGGAGCAACTGAAGGACCTGGGGTTGTTTAGCCTGAAGAAGAGAAGGCTCAGGAGAGACCTTATTACTCTCTACAGCTACCCAAAAGGAGGTTGTAGTGAGGTGGGGGTTGGTCTATTCTACCAAGTAACTAGCACTAGGATGAGAAGAAATGGTCTCAAGTTGTGTCAGGGGTTGTTTAGTTGGATATTAGGAAAAATTTCTTTACAGAAAGAGTGGTCAAGCATTGGAACAGACTGCCCAGAGAGGTGGTAGAGTCACCATCCCTAGAGTTGTTCAAAAAACATGTAGGCATGACACTCCAGCACATGGTTTAGTTGACACAGTGGTATTGGACAGATGGTTGGACTTGATGATCTTAGCTATCTTTCCCAACCTTAATGATTCTGTGATTCTACGATTCTGTTTTAGTGCTATGTGTGCTTGGGTGTACAGCAAATACTTGAAAATGGCTCGCACCCTCTATGCAGCAATCAAAGACACGTATTAGGCCTAATGCTTTTCTCCAGTGCTAGACCTAGTAGCTTTGGATATCCATTTTACATCTGGCAGAGCTTGCATTCAATCTCTGCATGCCAGCAGTTCATTCTGGTAATGCGCAGGTTTGTCAACTACAGAATGCAGGAGGCAGCATGATAGCCTGCCTGATGGATTATGTTGACAGCAGGCCCTACAGAGAAGCAGGAGAAGATATTATGTGTGTGTGTGTGTGGAGAAAGTTCTCTTCTATCTGCAAAGACCTGGACTATCTGATCTGTTCCTTGTGTCAGGGACTCTGCCCTTTTTCAAACACTTTCTAGTCAAGATGAAGTAACTGTAAAAATGCATCCTGTAACTCTGATGATGTTGTCTTCCATGATGATTTCTCAAGTAGCTGTCCTCTGATGAGCTCTGAATTGTCACAGAAAGGATGAAGTTTAAAGACACATAGGGATCTATGCACAGTGCTATTCAAAGACTGACCACTGGCCACCTGGAAATTAATGTGCCCTGGGTCCGGCCAGGACAGAGTTAGCTTCCCCAAGTAACCAGCACAGGTGAGCTGTGTTTTGCCCAGGCTGTTTTCCACACCATCACTCCCCATAAAAAAGGCTGGTCAGGGAGGGCTGTGGTCTGTGTGGCTCAGGGACAGTACAAGTGTGGTCAGGCGTCGGGTCAACCGTTGCGCAGTGCAGTGCTCGGTTACCACCGCATAGGGTCAGCAAAGTGCTCAGTGTTAGCAGAGAGAAAAGCACGGGTGTGTGTCAGTGAAATGTCCTTACCCAACCCTCGAGGCTTTGTGTGTCTCCACCTTGGGGAGAGGTGAGTGGTGCTCAGCTTCTGCCTGGGGCTGAATGTCTACAGAAGAAAATTTGTCCTACTGCACACCTGTGCAGACCAGAATTTTAGCTATCAGAAGTAGGTGCTCCCCTCTTCCAGAAGGAGCTAATAAAAAGCCAGGTAAGCCTTTTTTTTTGAGTCAGGATAGCTGTTACTTGTTTCTATTAACATTTCAGGAAACTTCACATTGGATATAAAATATTTTTTATATAATGCTGTTCAGTCAGGGAGGCATCTGGAAGGACGTTGGAATCTACTGGTACATAGGTTATGCCTGCTCATAGAACTGTAAGAAACTGAGTTTAGGTGTAATCCATTACCTATGCTTAACTGTACCTAAACTAAGATGATCTGGAAAGCAGGATGCTCCTGGGAGAACCTGGAGATGTCTCTGCTACTGTGTGCCTTTAAAGACTTTCCTAGCTCAGGTGATACTTCCTCCCTTCAGGAAAATAACTGCACATGGTTGTGAGATTATTCCCTGAGCTTTTGAGTTTTGCAGAGGCCTGGATGTGTTGCCACAAATGAATGGGTAAAATATGGTTTTGCCCTTCCTTCATGCATCCCAGCCAGCAATCCTGAGTAATTCACACAGAAGTTAACAGGTGAGATCAGGCTCCTGGTTTGATTACAAAGTGCTGCGTGTTCATTTTGAATTGAAGACTGTTTGCCTTGGTGTAAAATGGTGATTTTTTTTTTTCCTGTAACCTAAGCCCCCTTGGGGCTTCTGAAGTGAAGCAGACAATAGAAACAGAAAAAAAAGTACATGTCACAATGGAGAGACGGGACACAGCTTGATGCAAGCAAAAGTCGATTCATTGTATACAATCATTCCTTTAAATATGCTCAGAAGAGGGTGTGCTTTAAACAGACTGGTCCTTTCATACATACACTGCTCGCGGGGTTGCATCTGATTGGTCAGCGGTCTTCTGTCATGCCAACAACCTTATCTTATCATGAAAACACAGCTCTTGAGACCTCCCCAGATCACAGGTATGCGTTATTTTTCAGGACATGATTCCTAAGGCCTCTTCTGGAGCCTGTCTCAGCAGGGGGCCTGGAACTTTGTTTATCACAATGTTGCCACCTTTGTTTAGTTTCCCCATGATTTATGGCCTACAAATTCCAGCACATCCCACAAGTACATATATCTCAAAAAAAATTCTGCTATCAGATTCACTTACCCCTTGAATTATTTTTGGAAAAGGAAACTCAACTATTTTTGCTGGGTTTGATTCTTGATGTCTGACAAGAACTGAAATCCATTTCAACCAAGTCACACTAGGATGAAAGCTACATTACAGTGAAGACTCACAGACAGAGTGTGAACCTAGGCATGCACTTACAAATGCAGAAATGTACTGAAATATTCATGTCCAAACTTTTCTTCTCAGATCACCAATCTGTGCACAGTCTATTCTCCGTATACCCAACCTCCAACAAGATGCTTTAATATTGACATGAAAAAATTATCTGATCCAGGATAATTCAAGAAATTCACTGTAATTACTTGTCTTAGCTTCACAGTGCAGCTGATGCTGACCTCAAATACACAAGCCCTAGCTCTACAAATAGCCCACCTTAAGAAGGTACAGAGGAAAAGTGCATTATCTAGAACTTAGGCAGTGATCTTGGTTATCCAATTCCTAGAAAAAAAATTACCTTTGTGATAATATGTTGACAAACAGAAATAACTCTTAATACTCTCATTAATGGAGTAGGTAGATATCTAGATGAGTACATTTGTGGGGATTTTGCTCTGGTGTGTTCAGAAGGAGAAAAAGAGATTCCTCAGGAAGCTTTCTAGGAGGATGCACAATCTTCTCTCCTTTGCAGACTGTTTCCTTGAATATCTTTATTGTACTATGGATATCCAGAGTGCAAATTCTTATTCAGTACAAACGATGATTTCTCACGCAAAGCTACATTGATTTGAGATCCCACACATCAGCCCATTGTAAACTCTTCCCTCCATCCTGGTCACACTGCAAGGACAGTGCAATAAGAAAGTAATGCATATTCTGAAAGTAATGTATATTCTGGCACTCCAGAATATTTCCAAACACTCCCTGGGACCAGAGAGAATAAATAACCTTGCATTGTCTTCTTCATGTGAGACACACACTGAGTGACTATCATGAAAGAATTCCTGCAATGCTAATGATAAAATATGAGGGAAGTCAAAGGGGGAAAATTATCCTACTAATGGAGGACTTATATTCTATGTTACAGACAGGAATGGTTAGAGTTCTGTAAAAGATCACAGATGTGAAGATTACAGTTGACAACTACAGAGGTTGACATAGTTCTTTAGAAACAGAGGCCTCTGCCTTTGCCCAAATTGTAAAAATCTGTTAGTGAACCTGCAGTCTTTGAGACCAAGAAGAGACCTAGTCCTATGCCGACTAAATTGCACCAGGTCCAAAGAACACACAGAGTTCTCACCTTTGTAGTGCAGCTGTCCATTTCTCTGGTTGTAATGACAATAGAAATTCTGACTTTACCTTATATTCATATTCATGTAACATGCTGAAAAGTAGTATCTCCAGTATCAGATTCATTTAAGATTCACTTGACTCCTCTGGCCAGAAGACTATCTACCATTGCAGCCCAACACAGTGATGAACATGCAGAGATGAATTTATGTGGTTCAGATTGCAATTCCACTTTCGGTTTCAATTTCTGACATGTCAGTGCAGTTTCTTCTCAGATCTCACATACATTTGAGACCCCCCAAAGTTCTCTGCATTGGTGAGCTGCCAAAGTTGCAGAAGATAGGTCTTGCAAAGATAGTCTACATCCCTTCATAAAATTAAAAATAGGATATTTTTTTCTTATTGATAATTGAATGACTTCTCACCTCCATTGTGGAGTAACTGTCATGTTAAGGGTGTTGAGGACACAGGATTCATTTACAACCTTTGGGACTGCTTTGGGTTTAGTACCGTCCTCCCACTTGTAAGTCTAGGCCTTCTGTAACCTCTAAGTTCTAACTAGATTGAAGTAGTCTTCTCCAGAAGATTAATCATTATGCTTTAGTTTCTATTCGTTGGCTTGTGGAGCCTAAAGAAGAAGGTATATTAGAAAAGGTTTTTTAAAAGGCATGATCTTTAAAGTATGTTTTTCCATAAGCTGTGGAGTCTCTACATCAGGAAAGCACAATCCGCATCCTACCCTGTAGTCTGTAGTGCACCAGGTACAGCTTCACAGAGGAAAATCATTATACAAAGTTGAACCACATATCCATTTTAGCTTGTTGCATGATTTAAAACCATGTAACACTATAAACACCACAAAAGCCAAGCTTTATTTTCCAACTCAGTCTTAGCAGACACTGTGATGGACAACAAACTCCCAGAAAGTTCAAACTGACTATCTAAGTTCTGTACTGCTTTATAGCCTTCCAATCAGCTATGAAAGAAAGGGACATATATTACTCAGACAAAAAAAAAATCAGGAGTCATGAGTAGGTTATACTGCTATTCAGTTATACTGTTCAACTGTTATTATTTATCAATGAACACTGATTTATTTTTTTTTACATTCACAACAGAAATGGCATAAGAAATATAGAGCCTGCGTACAGCAGACGTTTGCAACTACAGTCCTACAGAAAAAAGTTGTAAATAAAAAAAATTTGTAAATCTCACCAGATGAAAATGCAGGCAGGTGAGTAACTGTGTTTATAAGCTTAAGGTTCTCCTTGTAAAACATATATGTTCCTTACAATAAATAAACATTTGTTTCAATGCCTTAATAAAAACAAATCCTGTGACTGAGACAGCTGTGTGTAGGATTGCATTTATTGCCCATCAAACATATGATTTAACCTGATGTAGCAGAGAAAGGTTTCCTTGATTCCCAGCAGAATGTTAAAGATTTGCCTTTAAAAGTAACTGCAGAGTCAGTAAAAGGTATGTGGGTGGGAGAACCTTGGAAAGAACTGATAAAATCCACAGGTACCAAGACACGTGACTTCAACCTTAATTACGAACAAAAATAGCAGGCCAGTCAAGAAGAGGATGTCAAGGACACAATCAATAGCAAGTCTGGATTTTTAGACTGTATTGATTTTTTGATACTTTCAAAGTTTGCCCTTGCAAAGCTGGACATCTTAAAGGAAGACTAAGCATATGGGACTTTACCCTCATGCTGTTTTTTTGTTCTGGTGACCCAGCAATGAACTCCAAAGACCTACTCAAGCAAAGGTCTCATGAGGACCTGTAACTACAGTAGTTGCTGACCTAAGAAATTAACATTCAAACTTACTTCTTCACCCATCTGCAGGTGTCTGTTGACCCTATTTAGGAAAGGCAATACTAGAAGATCTTGGAGGAACAGAAATGTGAATCTGAGTCTGTTTTCCTGACCTCTATACTGCAGTACTTGCTCACACAGATATGCCAGTCAAAGAGAAGACTTGACCTTTGTGTCCTTCTCAAGGCCAGCCAAGTATAGGAAAAAGGTTAAGGAACAAAGAAATCTGGCTATTGAAACTGAAGATCAGTTCATCAAGGTAAGAAGGGAGCATGTATCGTAGGATGTTGTGGGTTTGCGTGACAAGGTTCTGGTGGAGGGGGGCGCTGTAGTGGCGACTTCTGCAAGAAGCTGCTGGAAGTTTCCCCTGGGTCTGACACAGTAAATACCAGCTGGCTCAAGGACAGACCCACCACTGACCAAGGCCAAGCCAATCAGCAACAGTGGTAGCATTTCTTTGATAGCAAAAAAAGCCCACAGGCAGATACTTTTTTAAAAAAACCTCACAGACAGATGCTTTTTGCCATCAGAGAAGGGAGAGAGAAGATGTAAGAAAATTTTCAGACACCAAGGTCAGTGAAGAAGAGGGGGGAAGAGGCAATCCATGTGCCGGAGGAAAGATTCCCCTGGGGAAGATCAAGGTGAAGATGGGGAGCAGAGATTCCACCTTGTCACAATCCAGAACCAGATAAACTAATTTGGTGGAGGTTAAAACCCCTTACGTTCCAACCAACCTCAGATTGTTCTGGGTGTCTGAGGCGGCAGGGCCCATCAGTCTGAATTGACTTCACATCAGGTGGGGAATTATGTTAGTTGCTACTTGTCAGTGCTGGGGGCAGGGGGGGTCGCTCCACCGCAGACGTACACACTAACGTGCCAGTTCTTCTATATTCAGTTCAGTGATACTTATTCATTAGGTTATCTGATACACCTATACATATTCATAACCTGTTCCTGCTTCGTATTAAAATTAGTTCCAAGTGGTGATTTCCATAATCTGCTCCCCACTGCACCTACGCACTGCTCTCTGGTGGTGGTCGCTGAGGGTCGTGGGGATGAAGATGGATGGCTCCTCTTCATCACTGCAAGTAACCTTCTGTTTTGCACAGAGTCAGTTATCCCCTGACTCTTATCCAAACTACAAGATGATCTGTGAGATAGTGTCCATGGTCAAATCCACCGCTCAATCATGAGCCCATCTATATCTGTCATCTCTTCCGTGATGACCTGAGGTGTCGTGGGCCCAGCGAGCTATAAATAATTCAACCTTACATTGCCAGTCAAGGTCTACTGGAACCATTTCAATCTTAGCAGCCTGAATGACCTACTGGTTGTTTTGATGTTCTTCAGTGGCTCAACTCTTGGGAATGTGGGCATCTCCATGGCATACTTTTACAGTTAGGTTCTGGGTAGAGATGTCTTGCCACACTGGAGCACCCCAGATGGGTTTGCCTCTGGACTGCCAGTTGCTTTGTTTCCATTGCTGCAGCTGCTCCCACAGGGTATTGGCCACCATTCGGGAGTCAGTATAGAGGTACAATTTTGGCCACTTTTCTTTTTTGGCTATGTTTAAAGCCAGCTGGATGGCTTTAACCTCTGCAAACTGACTGGATTCACCTTATCCTTCGGCAACGTCTGCAACTTACCCTGCAGGACTCCATACAGCAGCCTTCCCCCTCCAATGTTTACCAACAATGTGACAGGACCCATTGATGAACAGGGGCATATTTTTTCTCATTTTCTGGCAGTTCATTATACAGTGGGGCCTCTTCAGCATGCATCACCTCCTCTTCTGGTCATATTCCAAAATCTTTGCCTTCTGTCCAGAGTGTGGTCCCTTCCAGGATTCCTCAGTGACTAGGAATTCCTATTCAAGCCCAGTGAGTGATAAGTGTGACCCATTTTCTCCATGTAACAACAGTTGCATGTTGTGTAGAAGGGGTAACTTTACAAAATTTTACAAGGACAAGTGTAGGGTCCTACATGTAGAGAAGAACAACCCCAAGCACCAGTACAGGTTAGGTGTTGACCTTCTGGGAAGCTGCTGAGAAGGAACTGAGAGTCCTGGTGGATGACAAGTTCTCCATGAGCCAGCAGTGTGCTCTGATGGCCAAGATGGCTGACAGTTTTGTGGGGTGCAAGAAGAGCATGACCAGCAGGTTAAGGGAGGTTATCCTCCTCCTCTAGACTTCCCTAGTGAGGCCACTACTGGAGCATTGTGTCCCCAGTTCAAGAAAGACAAGGAACTACTGGAGAGAGTCCAGAAGAGGGCTACCAGGATGACTAGAAGACTTGAATACTTTCTATAGGAGGGAAGTATGAGAACTGTGTCTGTTTAGCCTTGTGAAAAGCAGAGGGGCTCTCATTAACACTTAGAAATACCTGAAGTGTGGATGCCTAGAGGAAGGGGGCAGACTCTTCTCAGTGGTGCCCAGTGACAGGATGAGGGATGACAAGCACAAGGTAGAACACAGGAAGTTCCATTTCCAGATGAGAAAAACTTCTTTACTGTGAGGGTGACTGAGCACTGGGATAGGCTGCCCAGAGAGATTGTGGAGTCTACGTCTCTGGAGATGTTCAAAACCCATTTGGATGCAATTCCTGTGCAACGTGCTCTAGGTGATCCTGCTCTAGCAGGGAAGTTAGACTAGATGATCTCCAGAGGTACCTTCCAACCCCTACGAATCTGTGAATCTGAAAAGCCAAATTTTCTGGACAAAAGGAGAAGAAAGGAGTAACCACCTCAACTTGAATCCTCATCATCTGGTCACTGTGAATATAGATTCTTGATTGGCTCTTTCCTCCTCTATGTTTTGGGACACCTAACATAGTTACTCCCAGAACTGTGAACTGTGTTAGACTTAATATAATAGATATAGATATTGTGCTAATAGGTAATACAATAGACCGAATGAATACAATATTATAATAGATTCAATACAGAACTATCAATTATCATCTATTAGTTGCGTATTTGATTTCATAAATTAATTCTCCATTTGTCTCGGAGTTACTGTGAATCAAAAACTTGGTACACAACTCTCAAAGGAGCACACTGCAGTTAGCTCATGGTTTGACACCAGTGGTGCTGGGTTTTGTAATATAACATTACTGTCACTGAAGTTCATCAGTTGTTCTGGTTTTCATGAAAAAATCCCACCCAGGATTTGCAGGTATGTCTTCAATAGTGCTTTCTTGAAATCTGGTACATTTCCCTTAGACTAGTCCATTCACATGAGCACACTGACTAGCAACAAAGAAAACATATCATAAGGAAACTTCAGCTTATTGGTCACCAACTATCATAGAATTGCAAAATGGTTTGGTTTGAAAGGGACCACAAAGATCATCTAGTTTCAACACCTCTGCCACAGGCAAGGACACCCTCCACTCCAGCAGGTTGCCCACAGCTCCATCCAACCTGGTGCTGAACACTTCCAGGGAGAGGGCAGCCACAAGTTCTCTGGGCAGCCTGTTCCAGTGCCTCACCACCCTCACAGGAAAAAATTTCTTCCTAGCATCTCATCTAAATCTACCCTCCTTCAATTGAAGTCCCTTAACCCTTGTCATATCACTACACTCCCTGATAAAGTCCCTCTCCAGCTTTCCTGTAGGATGCCTTTAGGCACTGAAATGCTGAAAAAAGACCTGTCCAGAGCCTTCTTATTTCCAGGCTGAACGAGCCCAACTATCTCTGCCTATCTTCAGAAGAGAGGTGCTGCAGTCCTCTGGTTATCTTTGTGGCTCTCCTTTGAACTTGCTCCAGTAGGTCCATGTCTTTCTTGTACTGGGTGCCCTAGAGCTGGATGCAGTACTCCAGGTAAGGTTACTTTTTTAATTAATGTCTTAGCTGTGCTAGAGACCATCTGTACTCTAAAGAGAGCACTAGCTAGAGCTGCATAAGCAAGAAATATCAAACACCTTGATTTCAGCCATAATGAAGCATTTGCAGCCTGCAGAAGATGCTACAGATACTACACAGAATGAGGAAAAAAAAGTACAGCTCGTCTATGCTGCCCAAGGAACGTCCTGTCTGGCTGTAATGCCCATGATTCTCTGCTATTCTGACTGCCCCAACAAGCAGAAGTACACCTGGGGTGCTTTACCATCTTCCAGTATTTTATCAAGTTTATAAACCTTTACATTTGAACTTGTTTCTGAATATGCCTCATGTATTCTTCAACTTTGACCTTCTTTTGGGCTGAGATGGAGGACAAAATCTGACTTCAGCAGAAGTCAAGACATTGTGAATAAGACACTGACAAGGAAGGGAGATTTCTTCCTGTCATCTCTGCTTCCCTTCTCATTGACGCCTTCATCTATTACTAACGTATTCACATTTAATCTCTTGGAAGGAAGTAAAATACCTGTAAAATAAAACTTCTTTATATATTTGCCTGCTCATCTCACAAATACTGCATACTTGCTTTCATTTCTGTCTGATAAATACTGTATGCTTTGCTGATCTAGCAAGCAGTTTTTCCAGAGTCCAGTGTAGAAAATGGCAGTGCAGTTTTACAGAACTGTGAAACACCTGGTATGGCTGTAATTTGTTGGCAATACTACCTATGCTATTCAGCCCTCAGTGAGAATTTATTCCTGGGGTGCCAAATTAAAGGTGCGTATTTGAAGCTTTTCCTAGCAGTTCATGAAATGAGTCATCAGGAAGACACAATCCTGAATGAAACTGTGTTTTATATGGATCACATGTTAAGGGGATAAGTAGTTTCGCTGAATACATTTTCACATCCAGAGAAAAAACAAGGATAACATTTTGATCATTCTGTAAGCCAGAGGCACAAATTCCCTTATATTCAGCCATGTATGTACTCCCCCCTCCTCCCTCCCCCTGCTTTCTTCCTGAACAGTTCTGTTCCTCCCTGGCAGTGAGAATAAATATAATTTACTGTCTGTGATGCATCTAAAAATATACCTCTTCTGTCACATCTGAGGCACTTAGCCTTAGAGTTTCATGATCTCTGTGCTTCATGCAGCCAGGCCCCACACACAAGCCGCACTGTGGTTTCCCTCTTGCCTTGTAAGCCTTTGCATCCAGTAAGTGAGGATGCAGCAACACCCAGTCACAAAGCAGGAGAAAATCTGAAGCTCTGCAATGCATTAAGGGACTGTGTCTGCTTTGTTTCCTGTGACACTGTCACTGTTAGACAGGAGTCAGAAAAAAAGGCCTTTCTGCAGGCCTCCTGAGAGCCTGCCTAAATTTTCCATCAGCTCAAAGCACGCAAACATACAGAACATATAAAGCAACCCAGGATTTTAATAACATGAGGAGCAGAAAGATAACAACTTTGTTATCTTTCAGCTTTAAGAGAATTCCACATATGGAAAAGATTCTGTTTTCTCCCACTGTGCTTTCCATGCATCAGGTTTACATCATCCAGTTACCTATCTCTATAATCAGTCTCATAGTGATATCAGAGTCATAATACAGATGATGTGTCACAGGCTGGTTTGGTGAAGGAACAGTCCCTTCATTTTAGCATCTCATTTTCCATGTAATTTACAAAAGACCAATCAATGCCTTTGTGAATGTTTAGCCCTATAAACCCTCCACATAAGAGTGGCAGGTGACACCCAGAATCACAAAGATGCCACACCACTGATAAGAGCGTCACTGAAAGGAGTCAAAAAATTGAATACAGCAGGCATCTCCAGAAGATGTGGACTGCATATAAATTTGAAAGAAGGTTGTGGGTATTGTCTGCATGGACATCTATGAAGCACCCAAAAAACAGTTTGCATACCTTAGCACCATGGCTAGCCACCAAAGCATTGCTATAGGCAATTGAAACCAACAAAGCACATGTTGAGGGTGAGTGCATGTTTGTTTAGGGAGCAACTTTAGATATTAAAAATTTCTATGTTCTTTCCCTTGCAATGATCTTGTTTAATACAATCAAGGGTATTTGATAACTATTGTTATCAATTATTCTATTTTAAAGGTTAACAGAGAAAGAGCACACCCTTCCAAGAACTCCTCAGTCCACCCACTATCTTACTAAAGCTCATAATCTTAAAGGGAGATTTGCAAAGCCACCAAAAGCTTTGAGTCAAGCCAGCTCCTATTTCTTCCTGTGACCTTCTAAGGCTCTTTTCAGTCAATCTGAGCCTCTGTTCCTCTGCTTGGAGAGCTGACTGACTTACTCTGGAAAAGCACCAGAGGACAAACTAACATGCAGATGTCAAGAGAGTAGTAAAAAGTTCAGGAAGGCTTTATCCCTACTTTTGTGCCATATACAGTATGGCTTCTTTCTAATCATGTCATACACATGCTTCACAGCAGCCTGTGAAGGGCAGTACCACCCTATCTGACATCCCTATCTTGGTGAACCAATGCATAGGTAAACACATACTAAGCACATAGGCATAAGATGCAAATTAATCCTATGTCACCATTTATCCTCCCCTTCCTCATGCCCATAGTGCTCACATGCACCTTTCTCTCTGATTAATAATCGAACTTTGCTTTGTGTTGTATAATACAGGGACTGTGACAGGGACAAGTAGACTTGCCAGACTACTTTTGAGAACTGCCATCTAACAGAGACCCTGAATGTTGGCACATTCCCATACATTGCACTACTCCATAGTTTCCTTCCTGCTTGGAACTCTGCATCCCATGCATTCATTGTCCTTAAAGCCACAGATTAATTGCTTCTCATGCTACTTCATGTTCTTTATCTGATGCAGAGGGACACAACTCTGGGATTGCTCTCTGGAATTGGAGAAAAAGCTCTTTTAACTCCCTTAATTATTGCCTTGTACCTTTTTAATATGGTTTCTAGATGGGAACAGGGTGTAGATTAAGATTCAGAACACTTTCAGAACAGTTCAAAGCCTCCTTCCACATGTGGCAAAGATCATAGTATTTCCTAGAGTGCATGTAATTGCTCCTTATCCTGCCTTAGATCTACAACTTCTCTCCAGTTGCTCTGCTGGTTGACATTCTTAGCAAATTCTTCTCAAGATGCCGCAAGTGAAAGTCAAAATGCTCTGCCTTTATTGATGTCCCATGCACACTGCAAAAATGCTGCTGCAACTGGGGGAGGGACTCTTTCTTGCACAGTAGGTTGAAGGGTTTCTATGCTCCCATATTTGCTGCTTTGCAAAGAGCAGAAGCAGATTCACATAATCTTCTGCTCTTTCCCATGCAGCACCAAGCAGAACTGATGAGGCAGAGAGAGCACATGTGAGAAAGAGGGATTATTTTTAAGTCCAACTTCTGCAAAGAGTTCATGTTTTCAAGTCCAGCAATGTCTGCAGCTACACAAATTAATGCTGAATCGCAATGGCTTAAAGAGGAGAGAAAGGTAATGGGACAAAGATCACACTGTGTCTTACACTGTAGTCTGCAATGTGAAAAGTTTGCTTGATGAATCCAAAGAACTGCTTCTTCTCCTTCATACTGCCCTGTCTCTGTCATTGGAGTAGCCAAGACTGGCAGGGTATGAAAAGAGGATCCTGTGGCTCTTATTATCTGAGCAGTAAGACACAAGTTAGGAATAGTACATGCCACCTGCTCCCAACTCCCTTTACACCCTTCTTTCATCAGACAAGTGATTTAATTTTTCCCTCTCAGGGAGTAGTGCAGGGATGTAAGAATAGGATCCCTGGGAGGAAAGGTGATAGGTCAAACCCAGGGTTTAAAGTCAGCCCTTGCATTTTGTCCTTAAGCTTTGTGTCCTTAAGCAAATCATTTGGGTCAGCACCCCAAAATACCAAACGCCCAGCCTCTCAACTAGATTGATTCCAATGGAGAAAACATCCTCAGCACCAAGCATCAGATGGTTTGTCCTATTTCCAGAATATTAGATAAAGCTCAGGTCACAAAAAGTAATCATGGACCTAGGCACTGTTTCCAATAATGATGATCTAAACATGTTCTCTCACCCTATCCAAAAAGATCAAATGCAAGTTGGCCTGCCTCTACTTTTAGAGCCTCTTCTAAAAGTACATGTAGCCAGGCTCTCTTCTGCTCAGTCCAAGTCTAGTAATACCAGGTTCTGGCTCACCTTCAGTCATGACACAAGTGTCTCCAGTCACTCAACTGCCACTGCACAGAAAATTTCAGCATAAAGGCATAGCCTTTGAGCCCAAATCCTTCTGCCAGGCCCACATCATTTGCCAGCTGCTTCTTATCAGGCCTAAATCTAAGAACAGGTACTAAGACAACTCCAGTTACAAAGCTTGCTCCATCCTATAGGCATGCTTCTTGAAGTCCCTTGGTTTGTACAGTGTGGAGAAAAGGAGTCTGAGGAAAGACCTCATCACAGTCTATGGCTTCCTCCTGAGTGGGAGAAAAGAGGCAGCTGCCAATCTCCTCTCTTTAGTGACCAGTGATAGAACCCAAGCGAACGGCATGAAGCTGTGACATGGGAGGTTTAGATTGGATACTAGAAGGAGGTTCTTTACTGAGGGGGTGGTCAGGCACTGGAACAGGCTCCCCAGGGAAGTAGTCACAGCACCAAGCTTGACTGAGTTCAAGCAGCATTTGGACAATGCACTCAGTCCCATGCTCAGACTTGGCTTACCCTGCATGTAGCCATGAATTGGACGTGATGATCCAGAGTATATTTTTAAATTATAGTTTGCATTTAATCTTGAAAAGTACCTCTTTATACCTAAAGAAATCCTCTTAAATAAAGCCTGTGTGCAATACCTGGTTCAACAATTTTTTTTATGTCTTTTTTTTTTTTTTTTTTTGGTTGGTTTTACCAGAGCAACTTAGCAGGACCTTTCCCCACTCCTTCCCAGACATTCTGGTACCATTTCCTCATCATTCTCGTAAGCTGGACTTGAAAATCCTTACAACTTCCCTCTGTGGATATAAAAGTTTACCATCCATCCTGCAGCTGCTTGTTTTGACTATTCTTTCTTAGAAGGCAGAAAAACAGATGGTCATTCAGAAAGGGGGTTTCCCCTCATCAGTCTAATCTCACATGGTTTAGCTCTGCTGGTAGTTTAGTTCCAGTAAAGATTTAAGTACCTCTAGCAACTGTGCCAATAACAGAGGAAAATACAGGAAAAGAATCATATCCTCTGCAGGATAATTCAGGGATGAATAAGTAGGAAGTCAATATTCTGCCTGTCAGTTCCAGCAAGTAGAAAAGGTGGCTCATTAATAGAGCCCTTTGCAGATATGGAGCAACCCAAACCTCACCTCTCAAACCATGGGGTTTTAATGTTGATTCAGGCAGACCTTATGCTTTCAGAATTCTGAAGGGATAATGGCTTTGTGGAATTAGTAAGAAGGATCTGCCCCTGAGCAGTTGGTACTGGGTGTAAGGAATTAATTAAATGTACAGAAAAGGGATTTTATATAAGATTGGATGTAGGAACAAAGTCATATGTTTTTCTTAGGGAAAGAAGTAGCTGTATAGGGGTTGGTATTTACCTTTTTCGATCTGTTTTCATTCCTCAAAGTTTCTATCTTATGTAAAAGAGCATACAAATAATGTTTATAAACCAAAAATACATGGAGTTGGGTAGGAAGATATGTCAAGACCAGTCTCCACATCATTCAGCAAAAGGCATTTCAGGTGCAGGGCTCTGTTCTGGTGGAGCACAGCATGACCAGCAGCTGCTCATGGAAACTCTTGCAGATCTTCACAGGGTCACCTCAGACTGATATGTGGCAGCTGATATTGGCATAAGAGAATCAAAGCAAGGTTTGAACTGACTGAACTCTCCCCATTTTCCCATCACTAGTCTATGTTTCAGTGGAAGAGTTTGACATAAAGGCATATATTGTAAATGAATAAAGGTGTTTAAAGCAGTAGAAATATCTGATACAATAGGCTTCTTTCAGTGGAAAAATTCTTTACCTTTTAAAAGGGTGATTAACTACCTTTAGTGCAACTACAGGAACATGAAATACCATTAGAGACTTTCCATTACTCTGATTTTCTTTTATATCACAGCTATTTGCCCATTATGGAAAAGAACACATAGAGTAAGAATTTGTTCTGGTGTCAGCAGAAGAGGAGTTGAAAGAACATTTCTTGTAGCATATTATTTTGTATATATTAAGTTTGGATTATCCAAAATAAAGCTTTCTTGAAAAGTTTCTTTGATCTCTTGGAATAGTACTGGATTCTTTCCCAAGTGCTTATAAAGGGAAATGTGACATTATACAAAACTGTATGAAATGCAGAGATTCAAAAATATCTTCCACCAGAAAGTCAGTTATTCTATACTGTTCTCATTTCTATGGATAGCTAGTAGTTTTGCAGTGGGGTTTTTGCCTATAAATGTCCAAGAACATCCATAAGAATGAAACCCTTTGTTCAGCCAGGTAGTATTTCACTTTGTCAGCTCATTGAATGTAGTGCAATAACTTCTGAGTGACGACTGCAGAAGGTTACTAAATTATCCATATAAAGGGCAGTGAGCTCTATATCATCTGCTCACCTTCTGACCAAGGCATCATCAGGACCTCTCCCTGCTAAGAAGCAAATCCATCAAGACCGAAGTCATCAACAGAAAAAAGACAGAAGAAATGCCTGGGTGCTGAGAAACACCCATCCAAATGTCTCATAGAGATTAATTAGGTGCTAGAGACAGCAGAGACTCCTCCTCAGAAAATATGCCATGAAGTTTATGTGTTCTCTGCAAAAAGATCTTCTTTAGGCAATTCTCCTGTTAATTACTTCCTGCAATTATGTTAATACATGGGGACACAGATATAAAAAGATAATGTGATATCAGCTTCCCATATATTTAGAGTTTCATTTGTCAGCTAGGGGAAGGAGAGGTAAATAAAAAGTTCAGCAAAGACAAAGGGAATTGGTCATCAACAATTGGTCATGAATACAACACAACACAGTTAATGCAACTACACATCCATATGATGTGAAAACACAAGCCATCCAAGTGGAAAACATCAACAATTTAAATTCTCTTTAGCCACATTTGTTTCTATTTTTCTCTGTTAAATCAAGTGATGGTTTGGACCTTCCATAAAAAGGGTTTAATCAACCTGTTTATGTGAGGTAAAGAGTAGGTTGAAGTAATGATAGCAGGCTGGAAAGATGTCTTCAGTTGCCTAGCATTGTTGTGCTAAATAAAGACACCATGTGTCACATTCCATCCCAAGTGATCCCAAAGCATCTTCTGTAAAGTCCTTTTTGGTTTTGTGATCACAACAGCTAAACACAGAGCCAGTCAAGGGAGGGAGAAGTACCTTCCACTGATTCTGGTGATTAGCAGTCTATCTAAATTACACTTTTCCAAAATACAATTTGATTGAGAAAAGGAGGTGAGCATGTTGCTTTTTTTTGTAAAGCACATCCATTTTTGTAAACCATTTCTGGGTTTGAAAAGAAACTGAAATTTAATTTTAAAAGTTAGAAACAAAAGTAATTTATTTTCCTCTCAAGACAGTTAATAAATAAAACAAAACCAAAATGCTTGATAATTGTGGTGGTTCAGCCCCAGGCAGTGGCTCTGCACCATACCCCCATTCACTCACTCCCACAGGAAAACCAGATAGAGTCTCCATGGATTAGGAGAAGGACAGTTTACTGACAAAAATCACCATGAATGTAGAACAATAACGGCCAGTTACACTCACACCCAGTGCTAACACAGAGTATCTTACTGACTCGATAATTACAGAGTGCTGCCCAATGGCAAGGACTGACTGACTGACTGACTGATGGATCAACCGACTGACCGACCGACCAACCGGCTGACCTGATGCCCCAGCCGCACTCAGACTGTCCTGGAGGCACCAAGCCCATGCCCTTCCCCAACCATCTTCTTTTATGGGGAAGTTGATGCCTTGCAAAGCCAGAACAGAAACTCAGTAGCCCTGGTGACTATTAAGCAGGTATCCTTTATTGCAGCGCTGGGCACACAGGGGATCAATTGCTCTTCCAAATGTGTGCGCCCATTAAATCCACAGTTCTCATATTTATACAGATTAACTATGCATATTCATTATAATATCGAAGAAAAGGCAGGGTTATGCAAATTATTTCTAGGAAGTTATTTACATTAACTCCTCACAGATAGAGCATACTCAGTGACACTCAGGGGGTCTTCTGCTGGTCTTTGGGGATGAAGGCTGGATGTCTTCCCCTCTCTCAGCACATGCTCTTTATGTCTCTTCTCCATAGTTACCAAAACACATTCCTGAGCTCAAAAACACATTTCTGCACAAACTAGTTAGGAATGCCTTTTCACTGAAAACAAGATAAGCTTTTCTCTTAATTGGTCATTAGTCTCCTTATTTATGACTCCCCTGTCTTCACTTTCTTTAGTTTCAAGGCTGTTGCACTGGTATGGCTAAATTTTGTAGCTGCTCTCACAAAGCAGCTCACACAGTTACAGCCATATTCTACCAAAATCCAAACCAAATCTATTCTTAAAAACATGAAAATTCTTATATTAAAGTTATATTAATTTTCTCTTAAGCTATATCTACATTACTCTATTCAGCATGATTACATTTCATTGAATCAAAGTGGTGTCAGGTGTGGAAAACAGCCCAGGCTAACTCAGCTCACCTGTGCTGGCTGCTTGGGGAGGTTAACTCTGTCCTGGCCAGAAACAGGACAATAATAAACTCTCTGAAGATGAAATGTTTACTAGCACAGAGAGCAAAATTTCCAGGCTGTTTAATTGATAATCTAAGAACAATCTGCTTCTGGAAAGAGCAGTGAAGAACACAAAAGCCAAGCAAGAAGTAGGTGGTTTCTGAATATATAATTTGACCTTTGCCATATATATGAACAATCTCAGAAAGATACTGTCTGTCCTTCCAGAACTGCCCCCTGATTTCCAAAAATCCCAGGTATTTTAGTGCTTCATTCTCATACTTCCATCAGCCTGTACAGAAACTCCAAAGAGTAGGATGCTTTTGATATTCAAACTAGAGTATGACAAAAAGAAATAGAGAATTATTATTTCTTTAGCGGTTCACAAGACAAGTTGCCAGCTAGTGACCTATATCAGGTTTTTAGACATGTCTTTGGTACTTTTCAGTGTACAAGATAACTTTTAAGGTACATTTAAATTGATACATCTGTCTTTCCTTGGATTGTCTGCACCTGACAAAGACCAGGTACCGAGCACCACTGTAATCAGAAATGATCGAGATTAACAGGAGGAGGCTTGGATAGGCTTGATTAAATATTTCCTTCTGAACTCAGGAACAAAATTCAAATCAGCTGCCTGGTATCTTCTGGGGAGGCAGAAGAGGGAGAGTGAGGGGGAACCCAACATTTAGTTCCCCTTATAACTGAAAGCATACATCAAAACAAAGAGTTTGTTTATTTTAAAAATACTTACAAAATCCTCATTTGATGTTGAAATCCAAATTCAGAAGCTTCCCAATCTATCCTAAGCTAGACCTGATTCTTCTATCTCCACCAGAACTACTATGTGTCAGTCACATCATGAAAATATCTATGTGCCTTTCAACACAGAGATTGCTGTGGTTTGCTACACTTGAAAGTTAGGAGTGAACTTCGTCCCTTTACAATAGATTTAAGTTTTGATTCCCAAACAGCGTAAGTTGATAAAAGTTTCAGGTAGTTCTGGTGACCGTTCCTCACAAAGAGTTGATCCTTACCTTTTACCTTTGTCATATGCAGCAGAGCAGAGAAGACAAAATATGTCAAACATGCATTCTTTCCATGATTGGTTTTTGATACAATTACTTTGACAGATACAGAAAAAATGCAGCACTGTTACTCCAGATTTATTTGAATGAAGCTACAAGGATCAGTGGATTTAGTATTATTTTAGTAAGAATTAATCATGACCTCTTATCTTTCAAGGAAGCAATAGCTGACAGTCTTCCCGCATCACAGGAAGCATCTTCTTGAATCAAGAGCAAGGTATCCCGAGCTGGGACAACAGCACAGAATCAAGACTATCCCTGTATTCTTCTGACTGAATAGGGTATTAGCTTGAAAGTCAGAAGAATACAGGGATAGTCTTGATTCTGTGCTGTTGGTGACCTCAAAGGAGTCACTTTCTCTATGGTGCTATTTCGTTACAGTGATGTGGTGATAAAGAAACCCCATCTTTTGTAAACTGTATAGATTTAGAGGCAGGGAGCTCTAATCAGGACATAGGGATTATTCTAAGTCACAGAACAGGCTTGGCTTCTGAAGTATTAAACAACCTTCACAGCCAAAATAAAGATATTTCTTGTTCTGTTTTGTCTATCTTATCCATCTGTTAAAAATAAGGACTAAGCCTACAAGATATAAATTTTAATGCTTAACCATACAGGAAGGCTTAGGTTATACCTGGCTTTAAGGTTGGTCATTTCTGCCCACACAAGTGCTTGTGAAATGACACAAAAGCATTTTTCTTGCTAATGTGATGAAACTTAAAAGGTCCAGTCCTAGATTTAAAAAATGGAACATATTTCAGAATGAGATATGAATTAGCAGGATCCAGGGCATTACTTCAGATTTTCATTCCCACAGATGTCAGGGCAGGTTGGAGTTGGTGTTTCCTGAGGTATTTTTTTACAAGACCAGGAAAGGACATTTTACAAGACAGAAAAGCACTTTTCACAGATTTTACCTGGCCTGTGAGCAGGTTAAAACCAAAATACATATAATCCAACATCTAAGCCTGGAATGGGTGCATTCAAAGTTGTACGACTCAGCAAGTGCCCAGTGATAGCAGCTGAATGCAAAGAACATGCTCTGCTTGTCAGACTGTTAGTCTAGGAGTTTGGCTACCTTGTTTGGTTATCATCAATTTCTAGTGCTGGACATTCTCAGAGCAGTAGTGACCTAACACAAAGCATCACATTGTCCAACAAAGACTGTGTCATACAACAACAACAGCAATAGTAGTAGTAGAGGACAAGATTTATTAGAAACTGTATCATTTGTAACACCAAGAAAATGAATACTGTCAGTTTAGTGACAGTTTAGCAGCTGTCTTTTTAGAAATAACCTGTAATGACAATTGTCTCAAAAGTACCAGAAAACAAGATGAAGAATGCCTCAGAAAAAGAGTGGGAAACCCTGCCATGAGCAGCAGGAAACACTGGAGTTAGTACTGTAGGTGAATATCACAGTGAGAAATTAATTTTTTTACACTGCCTTGACTCACAGAAACAAACTTCACAGCTCAGAGGGAGTTATAAAGCAGGTATGTTTATTGCAGCGCTGGGTGCAAGAAAGCTCGTGCCTCCTAACTTGCACATTGTTTCAACAAGCAGTCGGATATTTATTACACGAAGTCATGAATATACATAAGAATTCCAAGAAGGTTGGGTTATTCAAAACAGTTCAAAGACTGGTTTCTTCTTGAATGATTGCCTCACACCTCTGCTTACCTTGGGTATATGTTTCCTCTTTGTCTTTAGTATTTGTATGTATGTATCAGCAGCTCCTTCTATCTTGTTCCTGTCTCCTCCTTGTTGCCTCTTACATGTTATCTTACACATTGTGGATACAGCTCAAGGCCATCTCCCCACCCTGGCCATTCCACTCAACATCTACTGGTCCACACCAGGCCACATCAACAGTGTCCAACTATTGATTCGCTGAATCAGTCTCATGGGAGGTGCTTGATGCCCACGGCTGGATCTGCATCCAGTGTCCCCAGCTGCCGTGCTCCTATCTGGGGCAGTGGGATGGGCCTGGCTGCCGGGCCTGGCTGCCAGGCCCAGAGCTGCTACTGGTGTCATTCCACTCAGGTCCCAGCTCCACAGCCCAAGAAATCCCTCAGCTCCCAGCACACCCAGACATTCTGTACTGTAACCAACACAGACAGGCATTGTGTCCGGCATCCTTGCTAGTGTTGTACTGGACTGGGACTTGTGGCACCACAATTGAGTTCTGACTCAGCTCCTGGGCAGCCCATGATATATCCCTGCATCCACGCTGGAAAGGAACAGCTTGGCCAACTGGTTTCCTCTCAAAAATGTTCCAAGATTTCCTACTGGAAAAATAGCATGCATCCATATTATCAGCTTTCGATTCTGGAGCAGCCTGAAACAAACTGCTCTTATTCTGCAAATGTGAGTCACCCCTTTGAATTGTGGTGAGGAGAAGACAGAGGTGATCATGCCATCCTTAACTCTTTCTGGTTCCCCATCTGCTAAGGAGAAGAAAGCAGACCATACTCCCACACAAAGCTTATGGACCATTTTTCCTGGAAGGTATCATGGGGCCCACGGGCTCTGATTTGTGGATGAGCAGGCAAGAAGGTAGAAGAGAGAGTGCTGGCAGAGCAGACTGACCTAGAGCTCTTTCATGCAGTCCTGGAGGCACAAAAGCAATGCCTACCTGCCTAGGATAAAGCACTCAAGGCTCATCCCACCTCCCCTTTGTCACCAGCTTCTTCAGATATGGAAACGACATAAATAAACCAGGAGATGATTCTTTCAGAAAAATCAACCCGAAAGGGCATCTAATCTTCCAAGCATGCAGAACTAAAAAAAGTAATTGTAAAAAGACAAACATTTACCATTTTTGTAGGCTGTGTTTCAAAGACCCAACAGTTCTTGAACACCCCACTCCCACAACTGACCACTGAAGGTTAGTATCTGTCAAGTTAATGGTGCTACTCCCAGAATCTTTTTCCATGTTTGGTACTGCTTTGGTTTGAAAAGGCAATCTGTCCAAGCAATTTAGGGAGTTGCTTGCAGATTTGGAAACACAGTGCTTGCCATTCCTGGTCCAGTACTTTAGCTAACATCTTTGTCTAGGATTATGATAGTGAAATCAGAGGAAGAACAAAAGAAATCAATCTTTCCAACAGCTTTCATCTCACTTTCAAAATAATAAATATGTACTTGCAACAGAACCCTAAGAATTTACACACTCAATAGATGACCAATGTGAATAGTTATTGAATTGTACAAAGTAATATTTAAATAACTTCTCTGTTATTTAAACGATCCTAAGCCATTTCTTATTTTTTTAAAAAATAGAATGAAACATATGTGACTTTATTTTTTAATTTGGGATTTAATGAACCCTCCCAACTTTGCCGAGAGCTTTTTAAATAGAACTTCTTTTTATAAATCAGAAATTTTATTAAAATATTACTTGCTGCCAGCTGCCAGACCCTGAGTTCTGTCTCATGGCTTCAGAAAAGCTAGACAAAAATTGGTCTGAATTGCTTTTCAAAGCAGTCCTGAAACAGCCTCAGAACCTGCTAAGCATCTCTCAGGAAGCTGCCAGAGTAATCTCTGTAATGAACAGGGTAATTAAATTACCAGATCCAATACAAGTTAGAGGGGAAATGGTCCCTGAATGTTGTTTTTGTCCCAAGCCACAATCCCTTACATCACTTATCAGTGCAGTAACAGGCCATATATTGGAAAACATTTCCCCTCATTCATGTCTCAGTGTCAGGCATGGGAGGCAGACAGCTCAACATTCCAGAGTGACACCATGGGGATGAAGGGGACACAATGGTACATCATTCTGTACTTCCACCCTGATTCCCAGGCAAGGTATCCAATAGCAGAGCTTCACTGGCCAAGTGGTCAACTCTTCCCATGCCTTGTCACTCTGAAGTTCTCTTTGCCACTGTTCTGCTCCCACAATTTCTTTCTAGACTTGGGAACACATTATCCCGTGCAGAGTACTTGTTCCCTGTCCAACTGTTCTCTGATGCTGACACTCCCACTTCTCTTTCTACCTGTCTCTGTTCATGTCATCAGAGACTCTTGAGATCCAACTACTCTCCTGCTGAATTGTTGTTACTGTGCTGTGGTTATGGTATAGGGAGATTCCTTCGGAATCACCTGATACCAAAGCCTTGAAATTTTCGGCTTCTCTTTATTTTGGAGTACGAGTGGTGGATCGGCATTGACGACATGGAAAACATTGTACTGTCACTCACAGTGCTTTTAACCTTTCCCAAGCTTCCTAATTTCTGGTACCAGGTAGTTTTATTCCCATTCCTATTCCCTTGTAGTGTTTTTGCTTTTACTACAACAGGTCCAAGTAATAGAAATTACTTCCCTCATCCTTTGCATATGGGGAAAACTTTCTGGTGGTGTATTTTGTAAGCGAGCTCAGTGAGTGAAAGAAGATTGTGTGAGCCTCTCACTACATTGGTCACCTGCAGGACTTGAGTTTTATGTGTAGTTCTAGAGGATTTAACACTGTTGTTTCTGGTGGTGCTGCTCTTTGGCTAATACTGCACTTCCACAACATATTGAAGCACAGGGATCATCTTACCAGAGCAGCTTGGCATCCCAGTGGAGGTCCAAAGCCTGTGAGGTCCAGGTTAGAACATCAGGTAGCAGTTAAATGGCCTTACCAAAAAGCCATGCTTGTGTGTGCTACCTGCTAGTACACAGGTATCTAAATATATTGTATAGTGCATAATGCCAATAGTGAACTGCACAGTGCCAATCTTCAGACACCTTAGATGCCTTTAAGTCACCCAGAAGGGCCCAGGAGACATGACAAAGGGCTAAGAAAGACACACAACTTTCTAGATCTTGGAGGACAGGTGGGATACACAAGTACATCTTAAAGCAGCACTAGATGCCTGTTTTGAGGGGATAGAATCCCATTCATTGAGACCCAAAGCTCTGCATGTTCCCGATCCAGTAAAGATGTGATGCTACATTGTATGCTAGAATCTCAGTTACCAAAGAATGCTTTAGCGTGGTTTCCTCTCATCCCCTGGGCAAGATATAATCCTGTCATGTTTCTTTAGCATCACTAATCCATAAGATCCCCCCCATGTCAGTCATTCATGAACAGGTCATCTTATTGCTGCTGTTTCATTGCACCAGGACACTGGAACATGCTGCACAGGGAGCACAGGGAGGTGGTTGTGTCACCATTTCTGGATGTATTTAAAAGACAGGTAGATAAGGTGCTTAGGGATATGGTTTAGTAGAGGAGAGGTACAGTTGGACTCGATCTCAAAGGTCTTTTCCAACCTAGTGACTCTGTGATATGTTTGCCCCTAAGTGTCCTATGAAGGACTAGCAAACATGAGTTCTTCGGCAAACTGTTAGAACACTGTCCTTCTCTGTAGTCAAAACCACTTAATATTGACATAATTCTTTTCAACTGGTTTTGGTGAGATTCTTGCAATAGATTCAGTCTAACAACAGACCCATTTTCTGGGCAGTCATTGACTGAAAGACCAAGCAGACGTTACATGTTGCTGTTCTAACTTGTTTCCTTTGGTATTATTGGTAAGAATTGCATAAAATTAAGAGCTAAGGATAACTCATTAGATTCCTCTAATTCCTTGCAAAAAGGACAATCCAAAGTCTTGTGATCAGTTCATAACAAAGAAGAACTAGCTTTGAACTATTCCACAGGTAGCAGGCTGGTTTCATAATTCTCCTAGATCATAGAGTCTGCCCTCAGACATATGTGATTACCTTCTCTGAAGTTGTCACAAATGTGCTTCATTCATTAAAAGAGCACAGTTAGCAGCATGATTGTCTTGTCTAGACATTGGTACATGCAGAATAGCTGCTTTTTCTTCAGGTTGCTTTCCATTTTCCTTAGAGGAATAGAGGAGAACAGTAGTTGAAGGCCTTCAGCACTTGTCTGGACACACAAATAAAGTGTTCACTATGAAGATAGACTGAAACCAGACTCCAGTGGGCATGGCTGTAAATATGTATATATAACATGGGGTTATCCATATGTACACAAAGACTCCACTGAAGAGAAAAATACAGTGTCAAATATAAATAACCCTTCAAAGCTGCAAAACTACTACAAATGCCTTTAGAAGGGCTATGGGGTATGTATTTGCAAAGCCTTCAGGAGACCTTAGGAAGTTCACCAGATCTACAATTGACTACAACTTATGACCAACAGGCCAATAACACTGAGAACATCCCAGAAGCTTTTGAGCCTGGGAAGCTCAGGGTTCTCACTGGTATTTGCATCTCTGAGGAACTTCCCTACCTTAACTCAAAAGTAATAAGCTGTAGTGAGTTCAGCTGCCTTTGAAAGCGCTCTGACAGAAACTTCTAATGAAGGTGAAGCCCATACCTATCTTCTGCCAAATGATTCTCCGGTTGTAACTGGTGCCCCCTACTCCTAACCCCTAGCGTTATGATTTGCATGACTAGTGCCATCTGGTGAAGCAACTGGCCATTCGTTGTAGATGAGCTGGCAATATGCTCTCTCCCTTTAAAAAGTATCCCAAATGTTGGACAAGTCAGGGAAACACACACAGGAGAAACAAGAAGCACAACACCATGTGGGCACCACTTATAAAAATGCACAGCTGCAAATCCCAGCTGGGAACAGGATCAGAGCTGCTGCTGGACAGCAGGCCTGTGATGCCCCAGCACCTCCACCCTTGGCTACTCCCTCCAAGGACTGAATGACTATTTCTGTGTCTACTGCCAGCTTAAGTTATGATTGATTTGTTAAAACAGCCCAATCTACAGAGGGTCCAGGTAAAATAAAGTTCTGATTGTGACAAAAGCTTTGTTGCATCATCATACTACCAAAGGTCCCTAAAGGATCTGCCTTTTCCCATAGTGTTTGGTGACACTGGTATGACAGTAGGAAAGTATTGAGAATCAGTGAGAAGAAAATTCCTAATTAATCTGTGTTGCTTTCCAAGGCCCTAGGAAAGAAAATGGGTTTCTGCCTGCCACAACATGAACAATACTAATTAAATAAAGATTAAAGTTATTGAGAAATCCTCTGAACTACAGAGAAGGCATGGGGCATGGAAAGCAAAGAACCACCAGTTATCCAATAATTTACCTCAAGAGGGTTTGTTTACCATAGCGGTAGCCAGAATATTTAAACAGATTTCCTACACTTTAAGAAAATTTAATTTTTCTTACATATGCACTGGGTTTAATGAGGAAACTGAAAGGCTCTGGTAGTCACCTTCTAAACTATTTTTGAAGTCATGTATAGGGTTTAAGTTCCAACTCCCTCTAAGGTTCCAGACTAGTAATTTAAATACACTGCTTAAGAGATTGCTTAAATGACATTTCCAACCAAAACATATAGCTAACATCCTCATTAAAATGATGTTCTTCAAACTATTAAAAGACACCAAAGAGATAGTGCATGTAGTTATTGAAAACCATTCAAAGCTGAGAAAACACTTTGATTTTTATTCAGTGTCAAAATTAATAGGAGTTATAAAATTAGATGTGCATAATAATAACTCTCCCTGGTATAAAAAAGACAGGGATCTCCTGGAGAGAGTCCAGAGAAGGGCCACGAAGATGATTAAGGGCCTGGAACATCTATCCTATGAGGAAAGGCTGAGAGAGCTGGGGTTGTTCAGCCTGGAGAAGACTGAGGGGGGAACCTAATCAATGTTTATAAATATCTTAAGTATGGGGTGCAGGGGGAATTGGCCAGCCCCTTTTCTGTGGTCTGTGGAGACAGGACTAGGGGCAATGGCTGCAAGTTGGAGCACAGGAAGTTCCGCACCAACATGTGGAAGAACTTTTTCACAGTGAGGGTGACAGAGCCCTGGGACAGGCTGCCCAGGGAGGTGGTGGAGTCTCCTTCTCTGGAGATATTCAAGACCCATCTGGACGCCTATCTGTGCAGTATGAGCTAGGGAGCCTGCTTTGGCAGGGGGGTAGACTCGATGATCTCTCAAGGTCCCTTCCAACCCCTACAACTCTGTGATTCTGTAATTAAAAATAACCTATTCCTAATATAACTTGGTCATCTTTAGCCATCTGTAAAAAAGAGAGGGCTGCAGTTTAATTGAAAAGCTTTCTTCTTTTTTCCCCCTCACTTTCTATATTTGCACTGTATGTAAATGTGCTTTAGTGAAACAGAGATAAAACCTACTTTTACTACAAGCTAGTGCCTCGTGTCCAACAACCCCCCAGGCTCATGTCAAAATACAAAAGCACAAAATTATTATTTGTCTTAGGCTGGATTTCACTCTAGAAAGTGTCTACTCACAGCTACAAAGGAGATAGCAAGAAGAAAAAGATTGTTCAGTAAGTAATTGAGAATCTCTGGTGGAGACAAATCTTCCCAGACCTTCTAAGAATAGAGAGATTTAATATTAAGTGGGAAAGGGAGGGCAAGCAAGGGTACTCAGAGACTGGAGTTGAAGAGGCTAAAAGAAGCTCAGGGAATGGTATTCATAATCACGAATCAGCAACAGCCACAGTGTAATGCTTTGCAGCCTAAGAGGTTGTGGTGGTTCAGCCCCAAACAGTGGCTGAGCACCACACACTGATCTCTCACTCCTAGAGGAGAGACAGAGCCTCCATGGGTTGGGATTGGGATAGGGACGGTTTACTGACAAAATCACTGTGAAAGGGGAACAATAACAGCCCACAGCATATTACACTCACACCAGATGATAGCAGAGTACCTTACCAACACAACAATAACAGAATACTGCACAACACAAGGACCAACACAATACTCCAGCCACAATCAGACTACCCTGGAGGCATCCAGGAGTCCCCCTCCCCAGCCAGCCCTTTTTCTGGGGAAGTGGTGTTGGGTGGTGTGGAAAACAGCCCAGGATGACTCAGCTCACCTGGGCTAGTTGCTTGGGGAGGTTAACTCTGGCCTGGTCAGAACCAGGACAGAGGTGTTTCACAGGCTGCTTCCAGTACTTTCAGGGAATGATTGCAGACGAAGACCAACACAAGCTAAATATTTTTATCATTCTATCACATCTGTGTTTGTCAGTAGCATTTAAGGTCTTCTATTGACCTGGAGGACACCCAACTTACTCAGAAATTTATGTGGCTTCTGTTGTCCCTCAGATCTGGAAAAACAAGTTCAGTTATGTCGAAAGCCTTTAGAATGCTTTAAAAAATGTTCACTCCTAATGCAGGATTACAATATCAGAGTGAAGATTTGAGCTAGCAGGAATACTGTGGAAGCCACATGAGATTGGCAGTTGCTAACAAAGCAGTCCTTCCCGAGTACTCAGATTAATTCTGTGCTGGAGTTTGGTGTGAAGCTGCCAAGTGCTTTCAAAACCTGGCATCTTTACAGACTGCATAACTGATGGTTAGCACCAATCTATTTCCCTTTAAAGAAGGGAATTCCCTAAAGTGCATGGCTTCCTAGTGGTTTCCATGCTGACTGAATCTTGTATTAAGAGGTAGAAGTTGTGACACTCTTTCTTCTCTAAGGCAATTTTTTGTTTTCATCTTCTCAGCAAGATTCAGAGCACTATGACAGACACCTAAAAGTATGCACAAGAGGCAGAAGCCCTGATTCCTTAAGCAGGTAAGGACTGAGCTATCTGTTTCATCTTATTTCAGTCATGGGCAAATGCAAAATACAAAGTTTCTAGAAGTTTATTGAAAATAAGTAGCTCGATAGGCGGTTGCAAATTAGAGTCTCTGCTTCCATGAATCCAGAAGCATAATTCTAATATTTTCTATTCTGTGAACCAGCCTATCAGCTTGTATGGATTTGCAAGCCAGCCAGTGTACACATCATCAGGAGCTGCCACTATGCCTGCTGGACAGCAAAGCTCATTCTTGCTTCTCAGTAAGAACAGTAAATCACACGGGCACAGAAGGCTAGATGTCTCAGGTTAGAGACCTCACAAGAAAAGAAAGATGTGCAGCCAGTTGTGAAATCAGGGCCCTTAGTGCACCATTAGCCTCTGCAAGGGTTTGGCTGGCTGTGTGATATCCATAAAGCAGAATTTTCATAGGGACAAAAATGTGTTTGCGTTAGTGCATAAATACTGTTTAGTTAGGGTTAAATGTAGTAACTTGCTTTGAGAAGAGCTGAAAGGCTGATAAAGTGGAAACATCTTGCCCTGGGAGGTGCAAGAGCTGCGGCATTGCCAGAGAGGCCTGAGGACAACAAAACCTGGGGGAAAGGTATAGGTGGCAGGGGGAGATAGCGACCATCCACCCAGAACAAGGACTGTGCAAATGAGCCCCCACATCTTCATGGAGCGTGCTTGCTCATTTGAATATGCTTGACCAATAGTAGAGGATGCTGTAATTAATAACCAATTATTGCAAATTAGGCGGGTTTTTCTAAGATAAATAGGTTGTAAATTCTGTGTGTTGGGAACTAGTTTTGGGGAATTACCACCCAGCACCCATCTCTGGGCAGACATGGAATAAATCAAATACCTCTGCTCTGTGTGTATATTGGCATACAACACACTGGGTAATGACCCCACGTTTAGGAAAACACAGGCACATGTCCAGCTCTGACTGTGTACAGCCTTGTAGGCTGGGATTGCTGGGAAAATGCTGAATAAAAAGGTCTGTGAAAAGGCTCACCTGGGACTTCTCCACAAACACCCTGCATTCTTTGGCTTGGGAACAGCATTGATCCTTGCCTGAGCTATTCTGTACAAATGCTTGTACCTAACTATTTATTTTGCTGCCCCTGACCATGTAACTGGTTTGACTTTATTCCTCTCTCATCATTGTGGATTTGTCTGGCCAGCACTGGATTCTTGTCTGACTCTGGCTAGAGCTCTCCTTCTTCAGGTGCTGTGTGACAATGCCCTGTCAAGATCAGTGTCCCTCCTTGTGTGACACTCACCCTTAGCTCCTTCTTTTGTGAAGCAGCTTCCCTCCTCAATTACCTTCCATATGAACCAGCTCACTTCTTGCTGCTTTTTGGACATCAAGAGAGAAAGAAGTAACATGAAAATTTCACCTTTTTTGCTTGATTTATGGTTTCATTTTGGCAATGAACTTTAGTGACTTATGAAAGGTGGGAATAAGTCTCACACCCTCCTGACTTCAGTCTCCTTGGTTTTCAAAAAATTTCCCTGAAGTACACTACTCTTTTTGTGTTTAGATGGTAGAAAATGTATTTACTTCAGGAAATCTTGACATATGCAGGAATACAGAATACAGTGGGGGAAAAATGCTGCTGTCATGATGCATACCGCTGAAATTGCAGTTTGGTTGTTAGTGGAACTGACTGCTGAAGGATGCTGTGAATGTTAAAAATTGGCATATATTTGAAGGAAAACTAGGTAGGATTTGTGTGAGCCTTACTAAATAGAAAAAAACACATCATGTTCTTGGGGTTTCCCGAGCTAAAATTAGCAGAAAGCTGGGACTCCTCAAGAGAAATGTATGTGCCCTGTTTTTATTCTTCTCTCAGTGTGTCCTTTTGCACATGATTAGAGACAGGTTGCTCAGTTAAGGGGCCTTCATTTGAGGTAGCACTTGTACACTTAGATTCTGATAATGTTATGCTTATATTTGCAATTGAGAAATTGAATTGGCCTGCAGACAGTAAGCACGTCTACCAAAACTCAGTTACTGGCAAAACAAAAAAACACTTTTTGTGCTAAAACAGAATTCCTGTGGAAAAAAATCTGACCATTTCTAACAGCTTCAAGACATGTATGAGCAGATGGCAGCCACAGCTTAGCAACTATGTCCGAGTCTTTCAGCTTTTTCATGAGGATGATAAAGTATGTAAATAAGATCTAGGTATTAGACACAGTTAAATTACTTAAATTGTTATGGGAACACCCCATTTTTCCTCCTAGGAAGGCAGTAATTCCTGTTAAGCTGAAAAAACTGTAAAATTAGTAGCCAGGACACCTGTCTGTCACCAGTTCTTCTTTGTCACTGGCAAAATGAATAGGCCATATACAGGTCTAATATAAAACTGAGTCTCCTAAATCACTGCTCCCTGCTCTCTGTGCCTCTTGTTTGTGGAACAGCACCATGATCACTTAATTATTTGTAATGTTCCCATGTGGGTTCACCATGCCTGTCCTTAGCAGTAGATGGAACATGATGGCAGGTCACCAACTAGAAATTTCTGGGTGAGTGCTGATCTTGGAAAAGGTACCAGCTCATAGCCAAGTGACTGAACATATCAGACAACTTGCAGAACATTTACTGCAGCCTCCCAAACAAAGGCACAGACCTGAGAATGATCAGCATATGGAAAGCAAATGTTTTCCTCTGCCTCCTTTTTGTCAGTGGCCCAATTGCTTTCTGCACTCACATTAAATGGTAGCAGAATAGGGCCTGAAAACTCTCTTGGAGGGCAAAGACCATGTGTAGGGAGGAAGAACAATCATAAATCCAGCTTCCCCAGAAATGATAGGTAATTACACTGCACGCACAGCTCATCCCTCATTCCTTGCCACTTACACCAGAAATATATGTGGAGTGTCTCAGAGGCCCACTTCTTATGATAAAAAAATACCTGGTGCTGGTATTTCTCAAGAATGCCAGGTCACTAACTGGGCGACCTGGGTGGGAGAGACAGGTTTAATGCTTCATTTCCTGTTTGAGTTCACCATGGTTAAGGGGCACAAGGGCTCCTCCTCAACACTGAGCTCTGTCCTGTTACACAGCATTTCTATTTCAGGCCCCGCTTCAAGGTCACTTGAAAGTCAAGCTGGGAATCAGATCCCCTGATGGCATCTCCCTTACCTACTCACTCCCCCTTATCCCCATCTCCAAAATCTGTTCAGCTCTGGTGACTCCAGACAGCATTAGAAAGAACGTAGCACCCAGCCTAGCTTTGGCTGGCATTGAGATTTTGCTTTCAGTGAAACGCCATGAGGATTAGTTCCCCGGGAGAAGTGGGCACAAAGCAAGACTAAATGGCTTGAGGTGTGTAGCAAGACTACAAAGCAGAATTTAAAGCTCTATGTGTTTAATACCTGTTACCATGTAGGATTCCCACCAGGGACTCTCTCTGCATTAACATCCTCAAAAAATCAGTATGGAAGTAAATGAATGTCCTGGTTTTGGCAGGGATAGAGTTAATTTGCTTCCTAGCAGCCTATACAGTGCTGCATTTTGGATTTAGGTTGAGAATAGTGTTTATAACACACTAAAATTTAAGTGGTTGCCAAGCAGTCAAGAGCTTCTCAGCTTCTCATACTGGTCTGTCTACAGGAAGGTGAGGGGCACCCAAAAAGCTTTCAGGGGACACAGCCAGGACAACTGACCCAAACTGACTGAAGGGATATTCCATAGCATATGACACCATGCTCCGTATATAACTGAGAGATTGACCAGGAGGTGGGTCAGCTCAGGGTCTTATTGAGCACCGCCTTTGGGTGGTAAGAAATTGTGCTGTTCATCACCAGTTTTGTGTAATTATTACTGTCATTAACACTATTATCATCCTTTTCTGTTCTATTTTACTGTCTTTATCTCAGTCCACAAGTTTTACTGTCTCTTCCTTTTCAGTTCCCTCCCCTGTCCCACAGGCAGAGCAGAGAGTGAGTGAATGGCTACCTGGTTGTTTTAGCTGCCTGCAGGGTTAATCCACAGCAATGAATCTCAGTAGAAACTTCCACGTCACTGACAGAAGAAGAAAATTTTCCAAAGTATTCCCAAACTAAGTCTTGTGGCTTTTGCACAAGTCTATACAGAGATTCTTGCTGCTACAGACAGGCTTGATACTGTGCCATGGGCAACAGCTTTCTAGTGAAAGCTCTTGTATCACTGGTGATTTACTTGAATAAGGAGGACAAAGGAGCTGCAATTTCCATGCCAAAACCAGTTGTACTCACACTCAGCCAGCTGAATTACTTCACTTGCCAGATTTATTTTTTCACAAAGTAGCACACGTGCTCGTCTGTGTGTGTGTGTGTGTGTGTGTGTGTGTGTGTGTGTGTGTGTGTGTTTGCCTATGCACACATACATATGAAAAGACACAAGAGCATGTGTTCTGTACATGGCTGGACAGATGATCAGCTGATTTATCATCACATACTCCTGAGGTAAATTTTCAGAAAAGATGGGTTTTTTACCTCCCCCAGTTCCAACTGCTCTTGGCAAAGAAATAGGAGAAAAGCTTTGTCAGAGATCTTCAGTTTGAAACTACCCCTTCCACGTCACTTTCTCCACTTAAGTAATTGTTATCGGTATGAAAGTAAATCCTTCACCTTCCCCTTAGTGTACCACAGAACTCTTCTCAAGAGTCCTGTGTGTTGCCCCAGGAAGCCTGCTTACCATTTATGCATTGAAGGAACAGGAATATATTGATGCTTCCATATTGAGGCAATCCTTGTGCAGGCAAGAACAGGTGAGCTGGGTGTGCAATGATCCCTACTTTCTAAAGTCACCTGTTTTCCCATTTGCTGCTCATGAAAGACACTCATGCCAAGCTCACAGTTGCCTGTGCAATCCCATTTGTTCTGCACCAGCATGGTCAGTAGTCTGAGGAACAGACATGGTGCATAGCTTTTTCTGGGTCTCAATAAGAAATATCCAATGGTGTAATAAAGTAGTTGCTTCAATAAGATGGAATTAAAAGAGGAATAAAGATAGCGAGTAAATCCTGAATTCCTTCATATTTTGAGAACACAGTATTCATGCAGATTGAATGGACTCTGGATAGATTTTCCCATAGCATGGTGTAGATCCCATTCATGAAGAGAAGTTTTTATCTTAAGGGTCATTGAAAACATTGTATTATTTTCTTACAAGAAAACAAGATTATTTGTAAAGAATGTTCTCTTCCAACCCCTAACATTCTGTGATTGATTCTACGATTCCAGTGAGAACTTCTTGCTGCTCTGTTAGGTAACAGCAAGGCCATGCAGGTGCAGTATTCCCTGGCACCAAATGGGAGCTGCCTGCAGTTACAATGAGCTGGCTGGATTTATCCTTCAGCCAAGGGATTGTGCAGCACAGCATCAGCAGGGAGGCCACGCTGTATGGTGCATCACCACACAAGAGAGCACAGCACAGGCCTGTGCTCAGGTTAACAGTGTTGTGGATCACTAAGTCCTCGACTTACAATGGTCATCTGGTGAGAATCAATACATTCCACACCTTGATCCACTTCCAGTCTACCCTTGTCAAGGGTTTTAAAACTTGTGGATTATATCAGTAAGCTGTTGAGCTAATAGAACATTTCATGACAGGCTGGGATGTTATCTCTGTCATAGCACCTGCCTGTGTGCAGTGCAGCACAGCACAGGGCATTGCTGCAGGTCCTCATATATCAGCTACTCAAGCTAGTGTACAGGCTGCTCTAGGCTTAAGTACAAGGCACAATAGGGCAGACTTGGCCTATTCAAGAGCACTAGCTCATCAGACACAGTGCCTCTGCAGGTTTCACGATACACAATCCAAACCCGAAAAGCAGCTCCAGGCTCACCTGCCTTCTGACTTATATGCACTGTCCTACTCCCTGTACATTACTGCTGGTGCCACAATTAAATTGCAACAAGCCTACCTGCCCAATATCCAGTACAGTCATATTGCTTATTAGGCATATCCTTGCTATCAGTTTCTCTATGGACATAAAGGTCATTCCGTTGTTCTGTTTTACAACTTCTAAAAGCATCTTGATTTCTGATCTCACATGAAGGCAAACCCTCTTTCCAGAGTTCTTACCTCTTGATGGGATATTAGGGCCCAAGGCCCACCCTCCCTCCCTTCCTCCCTTCCTTCCTTCCTTCCTTCCCGCTTTCCCTCCCTCCTCTTTTTCCCTCTTTCTTTCCCACTTTCCCTTCCCTTCCCTTCCCTTCCCTTCCCTTCCCTTCCCTTCCCTTCCCTTCCCTTCCCTTCCCTTCCCTTCCCTTCCCTTCCCTTCCCTTCCCTTCCCTTCCCTTCCCTTCCCTTCCCTTCCCTTCCCTTCCCTTCCCTTCCTCCTTTTTCCCTCTTTCTTTCCCACTTTCCCTTCCCTTCCCTTCCCTTCCCTTCCCCTGCCCTGCCCTGCCCTGCCCTTCCCCTGGATCTCAAGAGGATTTGGGGTCATACTTAAGGATCTCAAGAGGATTTGGGGTCATACTTAAGGAGACAAGTCAAGGTCTTAATATGGCCATATAAGATTTAGAAAGTCCTCGGTTTTGTTCAACAGAATCATGAAAGTCACAACTTTCTGTTTTCTGCTTAAACTGAATGTTTGCCTTTTGGTCAAAACTGCAATGTTCTGCCACTGGTCCTGACAGGTTTCCCACTGTGCTAAAAACAGGGCTGGAACTAACTATCAGTAGGATGCATCCATGTCCTTACAGTGCTGGAGTCAAGAAAGCTGAGCCACATTGATGCAGTTTGCCACTGACTTAACCTACCCTTGGGCTTTTCCCTTTGTTATCATTATGGGTTCCAACACAGCATTGTTGTATGGCAATGGACCTTTCAGCATTGTCAGCCAGTGATACTTGGGAGCATCTTTATCTGCACCACTTTCTCTAAGCATCTTTCTCAAGTAGGAGCTGGGCATCCAAACAGGAGCTAAACTCCTAAATACAAAGGCATCCGAGTTTATAGGCCTATTTCTTACTGGCATTGTTCTATCTTCAAGCAATAGCCTCAAGAAATATGTGCTTTCTACACAGGGGCAGAAACAATACAACTCAAGAGCCTGGCTGCAGCCACAAAGAGATTGTCTTTGCCAAATAAGATTCTGAAGTACCTGTAAGTGTCTTTGACTATGGCATTCAAGGAGCTGTTTCCATAAGGCCTTATCTTCTGATATTATGTACCAACCTCGTTTTTCTTCAGGTACTGATAGTTGAGATGGAAAACCAGGAGCAACACAAACTCTAAATACTTCAGAGTGGAAAAAGAATCCAGGACACATCCCGTGTACCTAAACTGCACCATGGTAGAGCTTTATTAGACATAAGGAAATGTTTTCTAATATCAACAATGACATCTAAACACTGCCTGCCTAGAAAAGGAAAATCCCCATTACAGGACATCATAAGAGAACATTAGACAAACAACTGTCATGAATGCTTTTGAAAAAAATCAATTCTGCCTTGAAGAACTACGGGCTAAATCAGTTCTTGTCTAACATTATAGACCAAATATCTGTCATCCCATCCACATGCCCCAAGTCATGACTTTTGATACCACAGGGCAGACAAAACAGTTGCCCTGGGGCTTTCACAGGTTTATTTATAGGACCTGCATTTTCTCTTTAGGATGGCTCTTAGAAGACTGAAGTAGCCACCAGCGTTTCCTATGTACACACATGCACAGACTAAGGGCTTTCACACCAAACCAGCCTAAACAATAATGGTCTGACACGTCCTCATCCTGTGGCACTATAGGACTACAGCTGTTTGATCTGCACTGCCTGCATCACGCCGAATTCTCTCAGGCTTCCTTCACAGTGCTTCCCTTGCATATGTCACCTCCATTATGGATCTCAGGGCAAAGCACACAGCTGTGGCATGTCCAGTGTTACCCCTGTACCCTGTCTCTTATCAGCCTCTGTCTGTAGTCCCCTAAACAACATCCTCTGTCTCTACTTCTGAAGGCCTCTGCTGTCATACCAAATCTGTATTTCTCTACATCATTATGTTAGAGGAATAACCATACAAAGCTAAGCAAAAGTAAAACAAAGTAGCACCTGGTGAAACAGGAAAATTGCTGTTCAATCTGGTGAAAAAATGCTGTAGGGACATCTCATTAAGTACAGTTAAAGCAAGCCTGGTAGTAACTTCTACCAGAGGTTATGGCCTGTTACTAGCAATGGCGATACAGTGTTGTAGGGCTAGACAGTAACAGAGTACAACATAATGCCCCAATATACCTCTTAATCAAAAGATCAATTGGCCCAGGGTCCCATCGTATATTATGGCCAGAAGGGGATATATGCAAGGCAGTTCAAGAACAGGAGAAGTAAGGAGCAATCCTTCCTCAGAATACTCTTTCAGTCTCCACAGATTTAGGGTTAGGTGGTTTGACTCTGGCTGGAGGCAAGATGCTCACAAAAGTTGCTCTATCGCTCCCCTTTTCAGCTGGACAGGGGAGAAAATATATAACAAAAGGCTTACAGGTTGAGATAAGAATGAGGAGAGATCATTCTGCAATTAACATCATCCACAAAACAGACTCAATTTGTAAGAAAATTCATCTAATTTGTTATCCACTCCCTACCTCCCAACCCTCTGAGAATGTACCCAATCAAAACAGAGCAGGAAACTGAGAAATAAAACACCTTTCCCAACCCCTCCCTTCTTCCCAGGCCCAACTTTATTCATGATTTTCTCTCCTTCCTCCCCCTTTTCCAAGCAGCACAGGGAGATAGGGAATGGGAGTCACAGTCACACATTGTCTCTGCCATTACTTACTGCTTGGAAGGAAGACTCCTCACACTCTTCCCCTGCTCCTTCTCATGGTAGTTCTTCATGAACTTCTCCCATGTATCTTCTTTCCCACAGGGGCTTCAGATCTTCATAAACTTCCCCAGCATGGCTTCCATGGTGTGCAGCCCTTCAGGAACAGACTGTTCCAGCATGGTCCCCCATGGAATCACAAGTCACTGCAGCAAATCTGCTCCAGACCTGGGTCCCTCTCTCCATGGGCTGCAGATCCTACCAGGAGTTTGCCCCAGCACAGGCTCCCCATGAGATCACAGTGTCTGCTCCAGAGTGGGGTGTCTCCATATGCTGCAGGTGGGATCTCTGATCTTCATCGTCTTCCATGGCCTGCAGGGACACAACCTGCTTTGCCATGGTCTTCTCCATGGGCTGCAGGAGTATCTCTCCTCCAGCACCTGGAGCAGCTCCTCCCCCATGCTTTTTCACTGACCTTGGTGTGTGCAAAGTTTCTTACATTTCCCACTCTTTTTCTCTGGCAGCAAAAAGCAGCCGCTTACAGGATTTTTTTCTTAACTATGCCATCACTGATTGGCTTGGCCTTGGGCAGTAGCGGGTCCATCCTGGAGTTGGCTGGTATTGGCCCTGTCAGACCTATTGGAAGCTTCTGGATGCTTCTACCACTACCAAAACCTTGCCTTAAAAACACAAAGAATGGGGTTTCCAGCAATGTTCAATAAAACCTACATGTTCTAAGGCTATTGGAATGAAGTTTCCAGTTTAAATAGAGGGAAGAAGAAAGCTAAGGGTCAGTCTTAAATTTGATATTTACAAACACTTCACGAGGGGAAATAGTAGGAGCTCTCTGTCACTTTCCCCTATCACAGTGCAGGAAAGAACTATTCTAATTTATTACACTACACTGAAAAGAGCAGTGAAAACTGGAGTTGGGAGCGTGACCAAATCCTAAAACAAATGCAAGCAGATCTTAAAATATGTTCCCCCCACCACTCCCTTCTTAGCAGACTTTAGTCAGAATTTTCACAGAATCACAGAGTTGTAGGGGTTGGAAGGGACCTCAAGAGATCATCGGGTCCAACCCCCCTGCCAAAGTAGCTCCCCAGCTCATACTGCACAGATAGGCGTCCAGACGAGTCTTGAATATCTCCAGAGAAGGAGACTCCACCACCTCCCTGGGCAGCCTGTCCCAGGGCTCTGTCACCCTCACTGGGAAAAAGTTCTTCCACATGTTGGTGCGGAACTTCCTGTGCTCCAATTTTCAGCCATTGCCCCTTGTCCTGTCTCCACTGACCACAGAAAAGGGGCAGGCCAATTCCCCCTGCACCCCATACTTAAGATATTTATAATCATTGATTAGGCCCCCCCCTCAGTCTTCTTTTCTCCAGGCTGAACAGCCCCAGCTCTCTCAGCCTTTCCTCATAGGATAGATGTTCCAGGCCCTTAATCATCTTCGTAGCCCTTCTCTGGACTCTCTCCAGGAGATCCCTGTCTTTTTTATACCAAGGAGCCCAGAACTGGACACAATACTCCAGGTGGGGCCTGACCAGGGCAGATGTGACCGGCTGGCCACACTCCTGATGCACCCCAGGATCCCACTGGCTCTCTTAGCCACCAGGGCACACTGTTGACTCACAGCCAACCTATCATCAACCAGGACCCCCAGGTCCTTCTCCACAGAGCTCTTCTCCAGCAGGCCATCCCCCAGCCTGTACTGACATGCGTTTGTTCCTCCCCAGGTGCAAGACTTTACACTTGCTTTTGTTGAATTTCATCTGGTTTCTCCCTGCCCAGCTCTCCAGCCTGTCCAGGTCTCGCTGGATGGCAGCGCAGTGTTCCTGTGTGTCAGCCACCCCTCCCAGCTGTGTATCATCATTTTGCTCCCTTCTTCCCTCCCGTTCGCAGTACAGGTGGGGCAGGGATTGTGGAAAATGAGGTTCTCAGTAGCACCTTCCCCCCACTCCTCCATTCTAAGCAGACTTCCCTTTAGCCATGATTTTACTCCCTTCTTCCCCAACCACTCGCAGTACGGGGCAGGGGCAGGGACTGGGAAAATAATGGGGTTCTCGGTTACTTCTTCATGAGCTGTTTTCCTTTTCCAGATCTTAAAACACCTCTACCTCCCCCCATCCCCGCTCCCTTCTTAGCAGACTTCACTCTAGTCATGATTTCACTCCCTTCCTCCCCCTGATCACAGCACAGGAGGGCAGGGACTGGGAGATGGGGCTTCAGTCAGTTCCTTGCAAGTTGGCTTCCTTCTTGGCCAGGGGGGGCATTCATTCCACACAACCTCCCCCTGCTGCACCCCGGGGTCCCACCCATGGGAGACAGTCCTCCACGAACTTTCTCCAATGTGAGTCTCTTCCCCCAGGGCTTTATCTCTTCTTCAGCTGCTCCGCCTGGATCCCTGCTATGGCAGGCAGTAGTAAATCACAATGTCTCTCAGTCCCAGTCCTCCACAGGGTCACCAGCCCCCCCAGCAAACCTGTTCTGGTGCAACACTCTCTCTCGCTCATCTCTGTAGGTTGCAAGTGCTGTCAGAGGTTTGTTTCAACCTAAGGGTCACAGTGTCTTCTCTATGTCTCCACCTGCTCCATCCAGCGTGGAGCCTCTCCACAGGCTACAGGTGGGGTCTCGGCCTTTTCCATGGGGTTTCTCCATGGGCTGCAGGGGCATCTTTCTCTCTGGCACCTGGGGTGCCTCCTCCCACTCCCTGGCCTTGGTGTCTGCACAGCTCCTTACATCTTCTTACCCCCTTTCTCTGCTGGCAAAAGGCACCTGCTTCTGGGTTGTTTTCCCCTATATGGGATTCTCAGAGGCGCTATGACTGTCTCTCATTGGCTTGGCCCTGGTCAACAATGACTCTGGCCTTGGATTGTTTACACTTTGGAGCTGCAGAAAATTCCAGCAGCTTGTCACAGCAACCATTTTCTGCACCCCCATTCTTTTCCCAGCACCCAACCTCGCAAAACTGTGACAAGAAGAAAAGCAGGAATATCCAGGGCCTATATTTCGTTGCTCATCTGCAGATGTTATACTCAAAGTCTTACTCTCTCTAGAAGACCTGAATTTCAGGCAGGAATATTATGTACCTGAATTTGACCTGAGGTTAAGATGCCATTATTCATACACATATTGCTCTTCTTTTCTTTAAACCATCCTTCTGCCCCTTACACCAATTCCTATTTGGATTTCTTTACTGAGATACATAAAGCAGAAATATGAGCTGTGTAAGTCCCAAATTGCTGAGGTCCCAATCTCTTCTTTGTTTTTTTAGACAAAGAAGAAAATTCAGTGTTTCAAAATTTACTTTCAGAAGGAACCTCTCTGTGTGACTGAAATTGCAAATGACCTGAGTGTCTTTTATTTTGTATCTTTGTTCTCAAGCAAGAAGCTGTCCTATGAGGAAGGAAACTTAATTCTTACACAGGCAGGTTGATACAGTCCATGAATGAGGTGGTTTGCATCCAAAGGAATTTCACAAATTAACCGAAGTACCAGAAATCACATCCAAAGCAAGATGTTAATGCCCTGGATTTAAAAATACAATAAGGTGTGGTGGTTGTCATGGTGAATTTCCATCACATTGGGCACTTGCAAATACTTGAGAATAATGATTCAGAAGTTGAAATGCAAGATACTGTTTCATAGGTAGGTATTTTTAAAAGCCATTTTTTTCTCTGTGCTAAGTTGGGTTTTTTTTCAGATTGTCTCCTCTGATCTACCGTGGCAGCTTAAAAAATAGCCTGAATGTACTTGAATTCCTTATTTGTAAAAAAGAAAATCCCTTCTTTATACTTCTGCCAACAGATTGCAGCCTCCGAAGACTATGAGCTTTCAGGAGGTTTATCCTCTGGAAAGACTTCATATATCTCTAATATTCCTTCAGCATGACATAAAACTTGAAGAATAATAAAGAATAACAAATGACAGTTCCTTTTAAAAGGATCATCAACATATATTAACAGGGAAAAGTAAGAGGGGTCCTGAGAACAAACTACTTTCCAGACTGGTGTGATGGTGCATCTCCTTGCAAAATTCAGTAAGTTGTTAGAAGCCCTCTAAACAATTTCATTTAAGGTGCATATCATTCTGTGTTACCAAGGTGTGACTTATCAAGATGTGACTTTACTTCCTGACTGGCCACTAAAGGATGACCAGAGCTAATGTGATAAGCTGTGTGCGTGAAAAAGCTGCATGTTTTCCTAACCTTTACCAATATGGGTGGGGAAGTGCTAATTGCATGAGCACACGACTGCTTTTGTCTTGTCCTAGAGCAGAGTGCCACTCAGGAACACAATTATAGCATAAAAGTTTCTCATAAACTATGAGAATTAGGGACACTATTTTCAGGTTAGTAGCAAGTTGGTACGTTATGTTCCAACAGTTCTGCATAAACAGCTAAGTGTCCTGAGTAACAGTTGCTTTCCTCTAGTGTACATGCAGCCCCTGCACACCCCATAATCTTCAAAGTTTGTATGTCAAAGATGTGATGAGTGGGAAAAGGACAGCCTCATCTTGCTGTTTCACCCAGTGTTTGGTGACCAGTGCTGAGGCAAAAGGAAAGAAGCTCAGTCCAAAGAGTTGCTATTTTGTTCCTGAAGTCATCATCAATACACATGTCCTTTCCTGGCAGAGATCTACTCAGGGACGTACAACTGGTTGTTGACATGTGTGGGAGCAGCTGTTTTCCAAAATATCCCCAAACTGAAGCATTCACCCTTGAGTTGCCTTGGCACTTGACTTGTCTAGATGAGAGCGTCTAGTGAGATTTTTCAGGCTCCTCACAGGAAGGTTGGATAGGCCCATTCCGTTACTAAGAGAATTACTCTTCCATAAATGTGTCTCACACCAGCACAGAGTCAGACAGAAGGAAGTGAGATCACCTGTGGTTTCTAAACTAGTATCCAATTTCGGGCACTAGCTCAGAGCACTGCCTATTTCACCAGTAGCTGAGTCACAAATCGATGTCAGGATTACACATACTTGAGGAGTAATTTTCCAGGCCCTGCACTTTGCTCTGGCTAGTGTCTGGAGAAGTAAGAGGTAGTGGTGACACAGGTTTGTCAAGAAAGACTCTGTCAGAGACCACAGGACGACCACAGCAGAAAACAGGAGTGGAAAGAGTTGTTAAACATTGAACAGACAATTTTTGATATTTTGGGAAATGCTATACAGTACACCTGCCCAAATAGCATAGAAATACCTTCTGCCTGGTACCATAACATCTAGTAGTATTTCACATGGCCAAACAAACCTGCCATATAGACTCTTTCTCCGTAGCCCTGTAATTAACCATAATGCCAAGGCAGACTAGAAATCTGGGGCTAGCTAAGTGGCTTTGTCATCATTTTCTACTGAACTAAGTCTGAACTATCCTTGAGAAAAAGAATTAGAACAAGGTCATGAATCAATAATTTCAGAATAGAAAGAGTAAACCCAAAAACCAGTCCAATTCAGTCACGGCTCTAACTTTCCAATGGTGATCCCTGGCTGCTCTAACCTCCCAGGTTACCTGCCCTTGCATCCACTGTCAGCAGGTTTCCTTTCTGTGTTTGAGTTTGCCCGGGAGTTCCTTGTTCATCCATGCAGACCTCCTGAATTTTTTGCCTGACTTCTTTGCTGTAATGTATCACTCCTGAGCTTGGAGGAGTGATAAACTCTGGTTAGACGCTAACCATATTTCCTGTAGTTCTCTTCCTGCTAAGGCTTTGTCTCATGCTAATATACCAAGCAGATCCCTGTCTCTGAAGAGGCCAAAGTCTGCTCTCCTGAGGTCCAAGGTAGTGAGATTGCCTCCTCACTGCCCTAAAGATCTTGAACTCTATCATTTCATAGCCATGGTAACCAAGGCTTCCCTTAAACTTCACACTCCCCACCAGCTTCTCCCTGTTGGTGAGAACAAAGTCCAGCATGGCAACTCTAATCATTGGCTTTTGTATCACTTGGAGAAGGAAGTTACCATTGATGCATTCCAGGAACCTCCTGGATTGCTTATGCCCTGTTGTGTTGCCCTCCCAGCAGATATCACAGTGTTTGAAGTCCCCCATGAGGACCAGGGCTTGTGAACATGAGGCTGCTCCTAATTGTCTATAGAGAGCCTCAGCTGCTCAGTCATCTTGTTCAGGTGGTCTATAGCAGACTCCCACTGTAATGTCATCTGTTCTTGCCCTCCCATTAATCCTGACCCATAAGCTCCTGGTCAGCTCTTATCTACCCCCAGGTAGAGCTCCATGCATTCCATCTGGTCATTTATATAGAGGGTGACACCCCCTCCCCATCTCTACTGCCTTTTCTTCCTAAAGGATCTTCTGTCCTTCCATTCCAACACTCCAGTCATAGAAGCCACCCTATCAAGTTTCTGCGATTCCAATGAGATCATAGCCTTCCAGGTGTGCACTCATCTCTAACCGCTCTTGTTTATTCCCCATCATACATGGGGACATTTAAGCTGGGACCCAGATGAAGGTGATTTACAGGCTGGAGTGACTGGAATTCCTTTGTGCTGCATTTCTCCTGCTAAGCAGTAATCCTTCTTGTGGCTCTGGGCATCTATTGATGGCACTGGGATTAAACTGATAGCAGTGGAATGCATTGCTCCCCTAGCAACCTTAGTTTAATGCTCTCTTGACCAGCTTATCAAGTCTATGAACAAAAATGCTCTTTCCCTTCTCTGACAGATGGACCCCATCAGCCACCAGTAGATCAGGTTTCTCAAAGCAAATTCCTTGGTCTAAGTGGCTGAAGCCCTGCCTGTGGCACCAGTCCATTTGTGGACTCACCAGATTCAACAGTCCCCTTCCCTTGGACCAGGAGGACTGGTGAAAAAAAGCTACCTGTGCTCCAGAGCCACTTACTGCTGTTCCAGGCCTCTCTAATCATTCTTGAAGCTCCTCAGACTGCTCCTGGCTTTATCATTGGTGCCCACGTGAAACAACTGCAGCAGATAATAGTCTGTGGACTGTAAAAGATTGGTAGACAGTGACATCGCTAAATCAAGCCCCCTGTAAGCAGCGAACCTAGCTAGAGTGCATCAGGTGGGAAAACGTTGCCTTTGAGCCTCTAAGAAGAGTAATCCACTACTATCATCTGTGCTTTTTCTTAGGTCCTCTGGTAATATGGGGAGGAGATCTGGCTGCCTTACTCAGGTCTCCTACTGTGGTGGGTCTTCTCATCTTCAGGCTGCAGAGCAGCAAAACAGTTCTGAAAGGGCAGCTCCAGCTTCAGCAAGTCTCTGCCCTCCTCCTAGTCCTCAGTGTTACAAGCTTCTCAAAGTCCATTTTAACCTTGCCAGTTTTCATGAAAAAGTTTAATTCAGCTGCAGTGTCTTGCTTCTGAGTATCCCTTTCTTGCTGGAGATTGTCTTTAATGCGTATAGTTTAACTGAAATAGCTGTTTTCTTGCATTCCTGTAGGTTTAAAAGGTCCATGACTATACGATTACAGTACACAGCACTTCGCCAGGTGGAATGTATAGGAAGAAAAAAGAATATTTAATCAGACCACCCAATAGCACAGGAAAAAAAATGGGTGGGTTTTTTTGTGAGAAGTAGTCCTTATTCACATTTTGCCTGTCATTTAAAGAGACAGAGGGAGGAAAGGTGCTGGGGAAGGTGGGGGCATGTGAATGAGAGATGAAGAAAGGGTGAAGACAAAGAGTCTGAAAGAGGCCAGCAGAAGGAATAAAGAAAGACAAGATGGGGGTAGGGGAAGAGGCAAATGGCAGAGAGAGAGATCCAGAGAGGGATTTGCCATGGCAAATACATTGGTGTTCCCTTTTTGTCAAGTAATGTCATATCTAGGCTTTGTACACATTGTATTATAATTTATTTGTTATTCTAATTCTATGTCAGCATTCTATGATACATTTTGTGTGAACCTATTAAAGTTCAACCTCTTTTTCCATAAATATACCTGTTCAGCCCTCCTATTCAGTTTAAGGACTTTAATTTTTACTTTTACATGGAAGGACTTATTTCTAGTACCTTTTCCTTTTCGGAAATCAATTATGTCATCTGAAATATTCATAAACGATATTGTTTCAGTCATCCAAGAAACTCAAATATCCGTATAGGGCCTTCAGGACTGATCAACAAGGGCTGTGAACATCTATAGTCAATAAAGATTAAGTCAGGAAAATTCACAAATGCTTGACAAAATAATGAGGATTTCATTTTCACTTCACAGCAATTCATGGACTAGAGAGGGGGAAATGACTAGTTTGCTATATAAATTTTACACTGTAAATCATTATTTACTCATATCTGGAAGATGTAAGTCTGGCAGGGAGAAACAACAGGCAGATTTTTAAAAGCTTTAGAAGGAATATCAGCTCCCTCTATGGAGCTTAGCAAATAATTCAGAGTAAATACTGTATGATGAACTTTTTTTTTCCTGTTTGCAAATTGCCTTGAACAGCTTACAGTTATTTACAGTTCAAGACAGATTCTGCCCATCTATGTCAGTAATGGAGAGAGCTTTTTAGATCTGGAATTGTTCTTCCTTTTCCTTTTCCAGAGAAAACAGAGGTATTCTTTAAAAAAAATAAAATTATGCTTTTAAGAAATGTGTTAGATTGCAAAACTATAGTTTTGAGAAATACTTTAGGCTGCCAGAGTAACCTGAAGCACATCAAGATTGACTACAGAGCTCTGAGGCAAGAGGCAAGGTGAAGGAAATGGGTGTCTAGGTGGTATCTCCTCAATCCCACCAGTAATGGGGAAAGACTTAAGCAGTAGTGGACTCACTGAGTGGGACAACACCTGGATGCATAGCAAGTGTCAAAGGCAGGGTTTGTTTTTTATTTCTTATAAGAAATTAGTAGTATTGAGCAGGGAGTTGTCACACTTGACAAAGTGGAGCAAGACTTGTCTTTGTAAGCAGACTTGCTAACCTAGTGAGGAGCAGTTTAAAATAGCTATGCCTTGGAGGGCTATTGTAACCTGAAGGGAAGCGAGGGCACACAGGGCTGGGCGAAAGCCTGGAGGACAGCATGACAGTGGAAGCTCTCATACTTCCACTGTACAAGTAGTATGACTTACAACCTGTCTCAAATGCTTGTACAGTGATGCATGAAGCATGAGGAGCAAACAAGAAGAATTAGAATTTCATTCATGGCTGCAGAGCTACAACCTCACAGGGGTTACAGAGATAAGGTGGGATAGGTGAGATAAGCTGCAGTGATGGTGTGCTGCAACGGAAGGAAAGATTGGGTGGGAAGATGAGGAGATGGGATGGCACTGGACAGGAACAAGTAGCTTGACTGCATATTGGTTTGGTTTTGGACAGGCAACAAAGCAGTAGAGACCTTGTGGGTAAGGAGCAGAGGAAAAAAAACAGTGAATGTAATGTTGTCATAGGTGTCTGCTACCACCACCTGATCAGGAAAATGAGACAGATGAAACCTTATTTAGGTAGCTGGAAAAAAAGTTTCACCATCATGGACCTTGATGCTTACAGATTATTTTAATCACCTTGATGTGTGGTGGAACAGCAATACAGCTCATGTAAAGAAACCACATGTCTAGAATGTGCTGAAGGCAATTTCTGACACAGATGACTGATGTACTGAAGAGGAAAGATTCTCTATTTAACCTGAGACTTCCAACAGGGCAGAACATGTGAGAAGTTTGAGGGCATTCTAGACTGCAGCAAACATAGGAGTGAGGAGTACAAAATCCTGAGAGGAATTAACAGGACAAAGAGTAGAATTACAATGCTGGACATCAGATGAAAAGAATATGAACTGATCAGGGATCTGCTTGGAGAATCCCAAAGGAAAATGAAATTTCCCTGAAGATTAAAGGGGCCTGGGAGAAATTTTTGAGCTTCACAGCCAGCCTTCTCAGAAACAGTCCAACTCAATAACAGAAAGTCTAGCAAACATGGCAGATTTCTAGTATGGATAAACACAGAGATCCTCACTGAGCTCAAACACAGAAAAAAAGCACAGAGACAGATGAAACAAGCATGGACTACCTAGAAGGACTACAGAGACATTGCCCACTAACACAGGTGTGGGATTGGGAAAGTTAAAGCTCATCTGGAGCCTGAAGGCAAACAAGAAAGGCTTATGTAAGAAAATGGACAGCAAAAGGAAGACTAAGAATCACAGAATCACAGAATCGTAGGGGTTGGAAGGGACCTCCAGAGATCATGGGGTCCAACCCCCCTGCCAAAGCAGGCTCCCTAGGACAGATCACACAGAGAGGCGTCCAGATGGGTCTTGAATATCTCCAGAGAAGGAGACTCCACAACCCCCCTGGAAAGCCTGCCCCAGGGCTCTCTGTCACTCTCACTGTGAAAAAGTTCTTCTGCATGTTGGTGTGGAACTTCCTGTGCTCCAATTTGCAACCATTGCCCCTTGTCCTGCCCCCACAGACCACTGAAAAGATGCTGGCTGTTTCCCCTTGTGTCCCACACTTAAGATATTTATAAGGAGAGTGTCAGGCCTATTGATTAGAACAGAAGATCTAATGAAAGGGGACACACGAAGTGCTGAGGAACTCAGTGCCATTTTGCCTCATTTTTGCCTGGTAAGACTTGTCCTCAGGCCTCTCTGGTCCCTAAGCTTCCCAGTAGAGACTCAGGAAGCATAGACAGAAAAGGAAGATAGGGCTAGGTATCACTTAGGAATACAAAAGTCCATGGGTCCATATGGAATGCATCCAGCAGGAAGCAGATGTTATTGCAAGGCAGCTCTCCATCACCTTCATTCCCCATTACAAGAAAGATTTTGCATTCTAGAGCCGGTCCAGTATAGGCCATTAAGTTGGTCAGTGATCTGAATGACACTGCATGTCATGGGAGGCTGCAGGGTCTGCTTAACCTACAGAAGAGAACGTGAAGGGGAGATTTCATTGCTATTAGCATCTCCAAGATCAGAGATACAGAGAAGATTTCTCAGAGCTGCATGGCAATAGGACACATAGGAAATTCTAATCAGATATTAAGAAAAAAAGATTTACCATAAGTGTGGTCAAACACTGGATGATGTTCACAGAACCTCAGGGATCTCCACCGTTGACCATAGAAGACATACCTAAAGATCCTGAAAAGGAAGTTGGACCACATGAATTCTAGAGGTCCCTCCCAACCTGTGACCAGATTGGCTATTAGGACAAATGTAAGCAAGTCTGTCAGATAAGGTCTGAGCTGACTTTCCTTAACTGAAAAATAAAAACCAAACCAAAAAACCAAACCTATCCCAGAAACATTTTGGCTAGACACAGTCTGGTATTTTGGATCAGTTCTGATTTGCCCATCCCTCAGGAAATACTGTCAATGTCCTCACCAAAACTACAGTAAGGCCCTGACATACCATGATCATCCTTTGCACACCATAATTAAGTGGTAGCACAGAGAAGAGAAAGAAGCAGGGCTAAGAAATAAATACAGGCTATGTCAACTAAGTCTAAAGTGATCAAGCTGCCAGAGCTGTTCAAAGTGAGACACAGGGTTGACAATTTTCCAAGGGTATCTGCTTAAAGAAACAACTTTTAATTCACATGTCTTCTTTAGAAATGTATGTTCTTTCCTCCTAACTTTGGCTACGAAGAAAGGCTACGAGCCATTCTGTTCACAGTAACATGATCAGCCAATAACATCACCACAACACTAAGGTGTGATCATGACTCAGCAGACCTGAATTTTTTATGACATAAAAATGCATTTCAGGAACAAGTGATTAACTTGAAACTCTGGTTTTATCAGCAGTGTAGTGAGCACCAAATCTAATTAAAAAGGTTGGGAAGACCATTGTCCCGGTTTTGGCTAGGATAGAGTTAATTTTCTTTCTAATAGTTGGTATAATGGTGTTTGGGAGTTAAGATGAGAGCAATGTTGATAACACACTGATGGTTTTAGGTATTTCGAAGCAGTCAAGGACTTTTCAGTAGATCGTATTTCCTGGCTAACAAGAAGGTGGCAGTCACCCAGGAAGCTGGGAGGGGACACAGGTGATGCAAATTGGCCAAAGAGGGTATTCCAAACCAATTACATCATGCTCAGCACAAAGGGTGCTTGTGAGGGAAATAGCATATGGCTCCAGGACACATAGTTTTTGGGGATGATCCAGCTTTGGGACAGCTCTGACCTGTACGGCCCGAGTTGTGCAGTTTGGTGAAAAGCTGCATTGTTATCACCAGTTTCATCAAACCTTTGCTATAAAACTCCTATTGTTATTTCTCCCTCTACTGTCCTAGTAAACCATCTTTATCCCAACCCATGAGTGTGGTGGTTTCACCCTGGCTGGAGGCCAGATGCCCACCCAAGTCGCACTATCACTCCCCTTTTCAGCTGGACAGGGGAGATAAGGACAGGGAGAGATCATTCTGCAATTAGTGTCATGGGCAAAACAGACGCAACACAGAGTGAAGGAAATTCTCTAATTTATTACACTACACACACAGTGAAACCAGAGTTGGGTAATGAGAATTGCAACCAGATCTTACCACACCTCCCCCCTACCCCTCCCTTAGCAGACTTCACTCTGTTCACTATTTCCCTCCCTTCTTCCCCCCTCCCCACCCTATTGTGGCACAGGGAGGGGCAGGGAACAGGGGACTGGGGGTTTCCGTCATTTCCTCACAAGCTAGTTTCCTTCTTGACTGGGGAGGCATTCATTCATCACACCCTCCCCCTGCTGCACCCTGGGGTCCCACCCACAGGACACAGTGCTTCATGAACTTCTCCAACATGAGCGCTTTCCCACAGTGCTTCAGCTCTTCACCAGCTGCCCCAGCGTGTGTCACTGCTATGGCAGGCAGTCATAAAATCATAGAATGTGTCTCTGTCTCTCTCAATCCCAGACTGCTCCAGCCTGGTCCTCCACAGTGTCACAAGCCCACACACACCTTCTCCGGCGTGGATCTCTCTCTCTCTCTCCACAGGCTGCAAGTGCAGGCAGGGGCTTGCTCCAAAACAGGTCACAGCATCTCCTGCATGTCCCCACCTGCTCCAGTGTGGGGCCTCTCCATGGGCTGCATGGGGGTCTCATCCTTTCGGGGTTCTTTTTGTCTCTCCCCTTATTCCCCCAACCTGAGCAAGCAGCTACGTGGTGCTTAGCTCCCGGCTGGAACCAGAATCACAACAACCATAGCTTATAAAAATGACTAAACCAAATTTGATCTAAGCAGTTAGAGTTGGCCTAAATAAAATTCCTTGCTAAAATTGAGTTCACATAAGCAATGACCTTTCTCAGTAGCAGTCATTAGTTGGATTCTGGATTAATCCCTCTATCCTTGCTCGATATACTTCTGTTAAAGTTGAGCGAGGGCAATTGGGTTTTCAGCTAAAGACTAATCCATAAAATCACTGTTTGGGAGCATATGTCACTCAGAGTAGCAGTGATCCCATTGGCATTATTTAAAGGGGTAGGGATATGATCTCTGCAGAGAAGTATCCAGCAATTACTGTGAAAGGAAAAAAAAATCTGTCTTGAGCACATCACAACTAGTGCAACCATTGATAAGACAGCACTCTCCTAACTTTTCTGGTAAACATGTTTCTTGTTCCATTTGAGTTTCTTAGTCCATTTGAAAAACCCTCTCAACTGGGTACCTCCAGGTCATTTAAGAGCAAAATCCTTGAGATCCTCTTAAGCAGTTCCAGTGTATCTTCCAGATGGACCTTTAGGAAATTCTACCATCTGTTTCATTTAAAAACCTGCAGTTTCCTTTCCCTCTCTGGCAGAGAAATGTCTGACTTCCAGCACAGCAGGGAACTATCTGGAATCTCTATGGTCCATGCCTACCTGGAGGACTAGAAAGAATTGCCCCGAGGGATGCCTTTTGCCAAAATGCCCAGCATTTGAGACCTTTCTGCCCATTTGCAGACTGCTCATTGCACATAATATCTTGCTGATAACTCTATGGCTTTATGGCAGAAACACAAAAGAACAAATACTGTTTTCCTTGTGATTCGAGGGAAAGCATGAACCAAGGGGCAAACTTGCATGTTGTTTCTCTACATCAAAAAGTGAGAACTATTTAGTGTAACCAGTGCAGGTCATGCTGTCTATTACACAATTATGCAAAAAGCCAAGGCACTCAATGCCTTTTTTACCTGAGCCTTTACTTGTAAGACTTATTCAGGATTCCTAGCCTGAGATCAGAAAGAAAATTTGGAGCAAACAGGACTGGAGGAGGGTCAAGCTAGGGAACACCTAGACAAATTGAACATACAGAAGTAAATGGAGCCTGGTAGCTTGCACTGACAAGTGCTGAGGGATGCTAGCAGGTATCATTGGTAGGCCACTCTTGATTTGAAAGGCAGAGGTTCTGACAACTAGACAAGAATAAATGCCAACCTTTCAAGGATAGTAAGAAGAAAGAGTCAAGGAAGCACTGGTTGGTCCAGTAGTTGGAAGGTGATAGAACAACTAATACTAGAAACCATTTCTAGACACATAAAAGACAAGGTGATGAGGAGTAGTCCGCATGAATTTTCAAAGTCATGTTTGACTAGTTTGATAGCTTTCTCCAACAAATCAATTAACTTGGTGGATGAGGGGAGAACAGTGAACATTGAGTACCTTGGTGGTGGTGGCAGGGGGTGGGCGGTGTTAAGTGTTAGGTAAATGGGCAGAGAAGTGGATTAAAAACTGGCCAAACAGGTGGTCCAGGGGGTTGTGAACAGTGGCACAAATACCAGCTGTAGGCTGGTCACCAGTGGTGCACCCCCGGGGTTTGGACTGGAGGCCAATGCAGTTTAGTATCTTCACGAACACTAAGGACACTTAGGTAGACTGCACATACTCAAAAGGAAAAGGGGTAACATCTACTGATGATCAGACTAACTGTGGTCAAATACTTGCCTGCTACTGCAAGGATAAACTGTCCCATGTATGTCAGTCGTAACTTCTGTTTCTCTCAAGGTCTGCAAACCTGTTCTGGGCAGCCCTGGGGTACTTTGCTACAACTCATGATCTTTTCAATCTTCTTCTACTTGCTAGGGATTATAAACTGGGTACAGCCAATTTAGATGAGTCATTTCCTTTGTTCACACCCTGTTCCTAAAATCTGATCTTTCGTCTCCCAGAGATGTTTTGGTTTTGGTCGGTGCAACAAATGCAGCCAGTGCTTGATTCCACAGTTCTCAAGCGACCAAAGAAACCTGTGGCTCACGGTTCTTCTTGTATGGCTGAGAGACGTGTGAACGGAGCTGAATGAGTGTCGCCTTACTGCACCTTGTATTAAATGTCCCTGTAAATACACCAAGGCAAGGCAGGGAGGGGAGGAGGGTGGGATTCAGCAGAAAAGGACTTTCTCAATTTATCTGACGGCCACTGGGTGTCACTGCTACGCCACAAGAAGCAATCGCCTCCACCGTAATGGCGGGCGGTAACGTCGGCCTGGAAATTCAGGTGCGCTCCTGTTGTGGGTAACGGAGGCTCAGGGACTCCTACAGCTGCTCAAGGCAGGTTTTGGGGGGGGGTGGGGGTGTGGTTTAAAGGCCTGTGCCAGCTTGATGAGGTGTAAAAGTGGGTTGGAAAGAAGGCCTTCCAAAGAAAAGGGAGCTTTCTTTCCAAAGAAAGGAATAGGATAGAAAGCACTGGAGTTCAAGGTGGGATAAATGTTAAATTTAGTTTTGAGTGGAGGTTTCAAGCCAATCATCATCAGAAAAGTTGGCTCTCATCTGTGCAAAGAAGGGCAGTCCTGGAAAGATACACAGTTGAGGAGACTATAGCCTTGCTGTTAGCATTACACCGTGTGCTGTGTGTGCTTGCACATCCCATGGCAGCACAGGCTCTGCAAGTTCACATCCATATAAACTGCAGCCGTGCTATTGGTCTGGTTGGCCTCTTCGTCAGTGGGAAGCAGTGGACAGCTAAAACTTATGGCCTTGCCAAATATTTCCACCAGGAAAAGAAAGGACATAAGAAGTGTGGTAACTCTGTGATCCCGTTTACGGGGGGGGGGGGGGGGGGGGGGCACAAAGAACACCTATACTAGACCATAATAGGAAGTAAGAAATGAGAGTGTTAACCTAAAGCCCTCACCTCAGCCAGCACTTGAACCATAGTCTCTCAGCTTGTTCTTGCCTTTCCCCTCAAGCCAGGACTCTCTTCACAGCTTTGCCTTTCCCAGAAATTGGTGTCTGGGCTGTGGGTGGGAATGTGGCCCTGTCTGGGGTGGATGCCCCTTTCTGACTACACCAGCGAGTCCGAGGCCATCAGACAAGGGTGGTGACCAGAACATCCCTGAGGCCTAGCCTAGCCATTACATGGTATGCCTCGAGCCACGTTCCAAGTAACATCCAGGCCAGGGGGCCTTCCAGGATGATTGTTTGATTAAGGTTTCTGTTGAGACTCCCTCTTCCCTCCACCTCTATCACCAGAGCAGGCAGCCCAGGGACAAAGGGGGATCTCCACTGGTCTGGTTTCTGTACTCCCTTTGGCTTGGTGCACTGTTTTATTACACCTCCCCTTGCTCAGTGTAAGCTGAACCTTTCTGCTCCTTTTGGCTGCAGAAATAAAGATTGCTTGCTCCTTGCTGCTGTAAGGCAACTGAGCCATGCCCAGGCTCAGTGTGCCAAGTGAGGCTTCCAGCTGGCACGAACACAGAATGACAGAGACTCTTATTTTTCCTTGGCTGTCATAAATACACACCACCTCTCCCAGTCTTCCATTTGCTGTTCTTTCCAATCCAGTAATCTCTACGTGATCTCATCTCCAGACATTTCCCTTGGATCCCCACCCTAGCTCTGGGTCCCCATGTTGTTCAATGCACTCAAAAACAGCTAACACTCAAAGAAAGCAGAACTACCTTTCACAAGCACAGAACTAAGACACACAGCGCCTCTTCAGCTCACCTGTGCTTTCTCTTCTCTCTTGACAAGTCATAGCTGTGCTGGGAGTTGGCACATTACTCCAAGAGAAGCCTTCCCACCCAAAATAGGACATAAGACTTTTCCTTTCAGATTTCTCTTATTTTTGCACTGTGGTAGGTGTCTCCTGGAGGCACACAGAATAGACAAAATAAACAAACATTTCAACTTTATAAAAAACAGAAAATATGCCTTGACTTCTAGCAACAAACTGAAAAGGACAAAAGCAGATTTGCAGTCAAACTGTCTCATTTTGCTAGAATTACTCCTTTAAAATTACTTTAAATTCCGTTTATGCACTTGTAAACTGTCTTTGTAAATAAGGGAGGCGAGGAATCTCTGAAAATGCTCTCTTCTACTAATTGAAAGTACAGAGGTTTGTTGACTGCATCTCCCCATAGGTTTAGCGTTTCTCAGGTCAAAACCACAGTGAACTGATGACTCCTCACAACTTCTATGATCTTTTGCCCTGAACACAGACAGTTTCTATACCTAACCTGCCCCCATAGCAAGGATTTGTTCATGTCTCCTGGATGGCAATGTGGCCTAAATGAGCTTCACTCCCTCTAAACCACACTCTACCATGAGAAAACTAAAGCAGCATTCAGAAGCTTGTGCAGTTTCCTCATGCTTGCCAGTTTGTAATACATTAGATTGTATTCCACCACCATGCCCCAAATGCCCTGTGTGTGTACAGAAACGTGTGCTACAGTGTGGGCAGTAGTGGCCATCCCTAGTGATAACCTGCAAGGTTAAAAAACATTGACACTGGATCCACAGGTTCACACAGAAACTGTTTCATGGGAAACATCACTGCTGCATTCTCTCTTTTCATGATGGGTCAGTCAAATGCAATGCAGGCTTCCACAAGCCTACTTCCTTATGGTTGTCTTATTTTTATTAGATTAGAAGAGGGTTTATGGTATCAGTATTGTCTAAAACTTACACCAGGCTATCCTAGACCAGTTGAACCAGTTTAATTACACATCTCATGGTTTTATCTGGTTTAAGGCATGCATGAAAGACTTGAGGCATTTTCTGCAGTATTGAACACGATTGCATGCCACCTCTGGCCTAAAAAATACCCCCAAGTTTCAGTCATATTTATCATGCAATCCTATCATAGTGAACACTGTTGTCTGATGACTTCGTAAACTGCAGGAAAAAATGAAGAAAGTAAGTAGCACTGAAAATAAGACAAAGACAAAATCATTACCTAACTTTGAGAATTTTTTGTTAAAAATTGAGGGGGGAGTCATTGCAGAATCCTGCTTACAACAAAGAGGTTTATCATGCCAAACTGTTTAGAAATATTACCACTACTCCACTTCAAAAGATGAATGTGAGAACAATGAAAATACAGAGGTTTGTTGTAAATGACTAGCTTTCAACCCAGCCTTGAAAGACTAAAGGCAGTATTGAGTAGGCTGAAACTGTTGAGTGACCAGATAATAGTCCATCAAAGGGTGAAACCAGCCTTGGCTGGTTTTCTCATAGGTCTGTCTGAATAAGCACTGGTGTCCTGCCTACAAACGTTAACTTTTCTCTGGTCCTGTTCCATTCAACCAAAAATTTCCCCTTGCAACTTTCTGGTTTTATTAGACATATGAGAAATTTGGTGCTTTCATTGGAAAAAGTGGAAAATAAACACTTTTTGGCTCATGGAGGACCCGTTCACCTGTTCAGTATCTGTATCTCAAAAAACTATGCATAAGGTGTTTGTTGCATGTGGCAATTCACTGCCACCCACAAGAGAACACTAACAGCAGGTTACCAGTCATTCACCTTGCATAGCAGGAGGTCTGGTTCTGCAATAATCAGAGTCTTGGTCTTATCCTACAACAGACAGAGCACACACTCTGGGAACATTTTGGAGGAAATACCGCTTATCTTCCTGTGAAAAGGCCTTTCCCACCACTTCTAGACAAGAATGGAATTATCAGTGAGGAATATAGGAGTAATGAAGGACATGAGCAAAAGGTCAAAGAGTCTAATCCATCCAATAGCATCTGCCCACCATCCCTAGGACACGTCTGCAACAATACAGTACCCAGGGAATGATGATAGTGCAATTATAGGGATGAGGCTCAACTTAGAGGTGCAGATTCCTTTTTCAACTCATGTGAAAATGCACAAGGGAAAGCTGGCACTATTACCCAATTTCCCTACAGACTAAGATCAGGGTCACCTTAGCTTTCTGTTCAGTGAATACTGGGAATGTGGCAGGGTTTGGTTGTTTTTTTACCACAGTCAAAGAAGACTTTCTGCCCTATATAGAAAAAGGAATGCTTTGTACAGAGTCACTTGATTTGTGGTTTACACAACCAACCTCTAAAGCACATTGACCATTCAGCAGATAACTCAGGCCATTCCAAGAGCATGGTGTGGTGCCTCAAATACACAGTTGGTACTGTTTGAAGAGAGAAGATTCAACTACACTGGCAAGCACTGTGTTTTGTTCATCAGTTCCCAGATCCTTAAGTCACATCATCTGACTTGCTCCTTATTAATAAAAATTAAGGTGCTGACCTTCACAGTTGCAGAGAAATTATGGGTCCCCAAAAGACTCAAAGACTCGATTGTGGGCACTCAGACCCAAAGAGAACAGTAAGAAGGCAAAATACATTGATTTATGATTTTAAGTAAATACAAATATTTTTTGAATGCAGAGGACTGAAAATACTTTTCAGAGCAAACTGAACTCTTGAGATTGGGAGGTATTCAGTTTTACCCAATTTCTTCTTATTAGGGGTGCCACCAGGAACCTTCTAAACTTACTCTCAGTTTATAGACAATGGTTTCTAAGCTGAATTTCATTATAACCTTTGAATAGAACATGACAGTGAAGCACATTTTAGATGCCCTTTTCAGCGTGCCTGAAAATGTCCTTCCTGTCCTGAGTAACAGCCTACAACCCATTCACAAGCTTTCAGCAACACAGTATTTTGTGGCACATGCTCTCTATGTTTATTATCAGCAGTAAATCTCCTTGGAGTGTCTGACATGCAAACCAATCCTAAAACTAAAGCAGCATAAACTACAATGAAAACCCCTGAGTTAAAATATTTACTGTTCCAACAGAAAGTAGAAAACTCTAGAGCAGGCTTCCTACTGGACTTGGAAAAATGAGAACCTGGAGAATGGTGTTATTGACCATTAACTGTACTGGAGAGCACAGTTAGTGCTCTGCCAGACCCTGAGTCGACCCACCTCCCAACCCATCCCTTGCTTATGTACAGAACATGATACTGTATGGTATGGAATATACCCTTTTTTCAGTTTGGGTCCCCTGTCCTGACTGTGTCCCCTCACACCTTCCTGGGTGCTCCCCACTTTCTCACTAATAGGGCACCATGAGAAGCTGAAAAGTCCCTGACTGCTTGGCAACAACTAAAAACCTCAGTGTGTTATCAACATTGCTCTCATCCTGACTCCCAAACACAGCGGCACACCAGCTGCTAGAAAGAAAAGTAACTCTGTCCTAGCTGAAAGGAGGAGACCCCCACCCAAAAAAAAAAAAAAAAAAAAAAGAAAAAGAGATTCCCAGTTACTGGATGCAAAAGTATGACCAGTGCTTGACCAGGATTTGACTATAGTAGGAGGCAGAGAAGACCCAGGGGGTATCCTGGCTCTGTACTACCACAGCTCTACCATTCTTTCAGTCCCAGTCACTGAAATTTTTCTGACCTCCCACCATCTCACTTCATTTAGCTTCATTTCCTCAAGAGAGCAAATCCTATGAGATGTCCTATGAGATAACTTCATAGGTTTGGTTTGGCTAATTACAGGGAGCTTTTTATATGACATTACCCTCCCAGAATTTACAGAGACCAGAATACGGCTCAACGAGTCAGATTTGCCATGCCAGGCAGGACTTTTGCAGCAGTTCCCAGAAGGAGCCTGTGAATGTTTTCTTAAGCCCCAACTGAGAAGTCAAGTGGACTAAGACAACAAAAAATGTTAAACTTAGTTTTCTTTCTGAGAAAAGAAAATGTTTTTGTTAAACAACTCATTTGCTCAAATGCAAAACTATCTGGTCAGCAAGAAATAAATGCTTTGTTTTTCTTGCAAAATGTCAGATATTCCTGGTTTTAAAAAATCAATTTCAACCTGTAACAAGAATTCATTACTTTAGTTCTTAAAAATTAGAGATATTTTGCTATTGACTGAGACTTTTTGTCTCTGAAGAAGACTCTTATGGGCTTTGGGTCAACATCAGACAGAAATTTTTATTTGTTTGGTGATCTTTGAGTCAATCTAAAATGAAAATATTTTTCAGCTTAGACAGCATTTTAAAATAAAAATCTCTGTTGATTTTCAAGGATGACTGGTAATTTCACTATGAAATACTCAGTTTCTGGTAATGTTCAGCAATCCCAGGTCCACTATAGTTGGTCATATATGAGCCTGCAAGGTAAAATTCAATTATTTGCTCAGGAATTACGACTCCATTATGCTAGCTGCAGACCTCAGAGGAGCTGGAGCAACTACAGTGAGGATCCAAGTGTGAATTGAAGACAGTCCAAATAGAAAAATCTCATCAAATGGCAAACCAGATGTGTAGGAATACATAAGTGAAAAGAAAATCCAGGCCCTGGAGCTGTAACAACTTAGCCACACCCAGCTCTGAATATCCCACCAAGGTGAGATCCCACCAACACAGGAACATGCAAGCAACATGCCACATTTCTGTCTTCAGTCAGGAGATGCCAACCTGGGTATTTTGCAGACACAGCCAGCCTGCTGCTGCATACAGCCTTTTGATCTGCTCTGCTTGGTGTGAGAGAGGTACTGTCACATTCCTGCGGCCCTCTCACACCCAGCACAGGCACAAGATGTGAAGAGGGGGCTGCTGTTTGTAGGCTGGCACAGGCAGCTGAGGTTCTAACATAGGTCAGAACACCATCTCACCTCTCTGCACAGACAGGAGAAAGATGACAAGGAGCCTGGGCACAGAAACAGAAACTACTTTTAAACAAACAATTGCACAGAAATGAAGGACCAGTTAAAACTGGCTTGCAGAGGAAACTTGCATGCATGACTGCCATCAATTTGAGAAACACCTTTTAGCTAACTTGTGTAGAGCAGATGGTGTTCTCAGACCTACTGCATCATGCTTATTTTATCTCAATGTGTTTAATAATTGACTGCTCTGACCTGGTGGTTAGAAAAGTGGAAAGAGACCCTTCACTAGTAGCAGGGATCAGGACTATTTATTAAATGCACCACAGCCTGGAGCAGCATGGCCTGGTGAATGCAGCAAGTGCTATTCATACAGTTGTGACTCTGAGCAGGATCATCTCTCTAACAGCTGAACATTGCTTGGAGGTGGTAATGAGCTGTACAGAATGTAGCGTTTTGGAACCCTTTCCCACTATTTCTATACAATCAGTCATTGTCCCCAGTGCCTCCTGCAGAAGAGCTGACTTGACCTGCCAAGGTCCATTACGCTGTTTCATTCCCCTGACCTCTCCAGCTGGTCTGTCCACAGGCTTTGATGCCAAGCCTGTCTTCTGCCTGAGGTGGTAGCTGTGCCCTGAATTCTCTGTCTATACCTTGTACTGCAGGATGCCATCACCACCTTCACAAATACAAAACCATTAAAACCCAGACTGGACAACAAATGTTAACTCTACATTTACGAGTTGAATGGGCTAATCCATGCAAAAAAAAAAGAGACAGGTAAGTAGACATCTGAAAAAAATTAAGAGAAATAAATTCTAGGGTGGAGGGAACCATTTATTGCCTCACATTACAGTTCTTAGCACGTGCTAATCAAGGAAATGCCTCCACAGGCTCAGGTGTAGTTTTTGCGTGAAGCACTCAACTTTCCTAGAAGAAAACATGACAGTTCCACTTTTCCAGACCATGCTACTTAAGAGACCTGAATTTATCACAGTTCCTTCACTGCTTTGCTCATTAACTGTCCTGGAAACAATAGGAAGCTGTTGAGGAAATCAGACCTTACCAGCCCATCAGCTCTAAGAACAGACTGTTCCTCAGAGAAGCATATTCCTAGCCCTGAACCAGTATCATTACATCTTTCATGTTGTTCAGTGCTTGCAGCTGGAGTTGGAATAAAGCCTTGGTCTGGCAGATTGAAGGAGTGGTATTAGAAAAATGCCTGAGTTAGCCCACTGTCAGTATGCAAGCCCCAAAGTAAACAACCTCTCAGCATACCAGGCTCTGAGCTGCATCATTCTACCAATAAGCAGAGCTGTTGTCCACCTGGACTTCCATATCAGAAGTATGTAAGAGATCCAAAGGTCCAGCATGTGGTTTCTTATCTTATCTTGAAAGTTAACATTTGCTTCATTCAGGCCTGGAACATATGGATAGGGAAAGAGGATTGGTCATAAAGCGAGACAAACAGAATAGGATCACAAAAATGTCAATCTCAGGGGTTTGTTTCTTTGTTTGTTTTGCTTTGCTTTTTAATTACTTTCAGTCCTTTCAGGTCTCACCTTTCCTCTCACCTTCAGAAAGTGGTTCCCTATTGCAGTCCCAAGACGGTAGAAATTCATTTTGCTGCATCTTTGAAGTCCAAATTCAGATATCACATACCACGAGACTGTCACTTAACACTGCTAACACTGACAATACTGTTCTTCTTGGAAGCAACCCCTTGCCAAACCCAACCCAAATTTTCCCAATGTGAACATTTCAGCTTGATTTAGGTAAACCTGCCTACAGCTTCCCTTGATACCTGGCCTTCCTGTCCCTAATTTGCCCTTTCATCTTCCAGGGAGGCCTTGATGTGTCATGATATCCATATTGGTGTTAAATGCTGTACTCATAGCAGTTGAAACAAAAAGCTGTGGTGAACTCTCTCAGTAAGATGTCTTTAGACAATACTCAGCCACGTCAAGAAAGAGGTAGTAGTGCCACTGCAGATGAATTCTGGACACTTGACCTTCTTGGTCCTTCCACACCTCAGCTGCACATTGACTTTTTACATACCAGGACAGTCTATTTGCCAAGACCTGAATAAAACATACCATGAAGCTTCACAGAGTGAGACAACCCAACTGACCCATGTGAGTACTTCCCCTGCTAATTTGCACCAGTTTTATGATGCAAAGGAACACAGAAGTCCCCACCTTATTCTAGCACACAGCACTTCTCAGAGGCAATCTTTTCCTGCAAAAGGCCATAGTAAGACGTTCAAGGCCTTCCTGACTGTACATTAAGAAATCACTGAAGGACTCCCTTGTTCTTACAACTGTAGGCCCACAGGCTTTCAGCATACAGCACAGGTGTTCCCTGACAGTCTTCTTAGGTCACAGGGTTCTTGCAGTCTCAGGAAATGTGAGTTTCTCCTCACAGAAGGAAGCTGGGTTTGAGATAACTGAAAGAGAGCAAGGGAAAACAGAGAAAATCCCAGGCACTTTATTTTTATTCTCTTATTTCCAAGAAGGTAATCATTTTGAAGCCATGCATTCTAGATTTTCTTCATTTCTAGAGAGAAAATCTCTCCACGATCTCTGTTAGAATATGCAATCCACTCCTAACCCCTTCTGAAGGATGTACTGAAAGAGACAGAGGTTTTAGAACAAACACAACACACCCTGATTAAGGTACTGATTGACTAAGAATAAACATTCAGGTACAGATCACCAGAGTCTCTGCTGAAAAGGAAAAGTGAGTCACTTTCTGTTGATATCTCTGGGGCAAATAAAACTTAATTCCTTGTAGACTAAAAGATAAGTAAAAGATAATTAAAAGGATGTTTCTAGTGCCAGTGGATCTAGGTGATGGAAGAGAATGAAATCCTTCCTTTTCACTTGTCTTGAAGGAGCAGCTTTCAGTCCTCTCTGACAAAAAGATATTACATCCTGCTTACGTGGTCATGTCTAATTACCTAACCAAATTTGTGTTCAGGAATGAATTATTTTTCCATTTGAAATGGAAAAGGACTATCAGGATTCAGGTGGGGGGAGAAGAGTACAGCATCTCTTGTAGAAGTGTGAGGAACAGTTCCTTGTTTTGATTCCTCTGGGAGTTTTATTCAATAGATTTCCCATTGTTTTCAACAACTGAGAATCTTGGACTTAGGTATTAAATGTTCTGTGTTTTAAAAACAGATAAAATGCATTAATAAGGGAAGGTTATGGACCTGTGGGTTTTGAAAGCCACATCCTCCAGTCATTGAATAGACTGGTTAGGAGAACCCCTAAGGACTGAGAAAGACATGCAGAATTAAAGTGGTAAGGTGTTCCCACACTGTAGGTTTCCAAAGCTCTCCCAAAGAAGAGAGCCCCAACAGTACAACTAGAATGAAGATGAGAGCAAAATAGCAATGTGTGAGTTTACTCCATACTGATTTCAACAGGGACTAAGTATATGCTTAAATCTGGGTAGTTAAATTCAAAGCGCTTCTACTTATTCAGTCTGGCCAATACAACTTGCAGGTGCAAATGCATAAAAAATGGTGTCACAGTGATCTAGGATTAATTTAAATATGTGTCTAAACTGAACCATATGGATTGGCTTCACCAAAGTACAGCCCCCTATGCAGTGGTGGCAGACAACCTAGGGTCTGGTGAAGAAGTGGCTGACAGATACCTGATCAACAGCAGGACATCTGACCACAGCCCTGCCCTTTGACGTACTCACTCCCAAATGCTTGAATCAGGTTCTGTGAGCTAATTTTCACTTGTTCTCATCTGTATTTTTCAAGAAGGGAAAGACTGGTCTTGCCAAGTGTTATATGCTGCAGATTTCAGCCAAATATTGACAATCTTGTGTTGTTTGGGTGCTAGGCATGCTTTTCTTAAGTATTACAGTTTTATCTACTTCACCGAGGATTTTTAAGATAGAGCAGAACTGTGCTTATCCTTTGCTGCTCCTTCATTGAGAGAACCATATGCCCTTGAGATCTGCAGTTTAAACAGAGCCCTAAGAAAAGCAAGGAGTAAAAATATATCCATCTCACTCCCTCCTTTTCTACACATTCAGACTGGCTGCAGAACGTATCGCAGCAGTTTGCTAATCACAGTGCTGCCGTGGGACTGCATAGCAAAGAGGGTGGAGTTGGGGTTCAGTGTGAGAACTGTACCTCTTTGTTAAAACAACTACATGTCCTAAAGGGAGAAAGGAAGCAAAAGAAGAGTTGCTCGCCATGCTCTGCCTCCTGCTGTGCGTGATGTGCCACCCTTGAAAGTCCTCTGACATGTCTACTCACAGAGCTGCACCGTTGCCACTTCAGTGGCACAGCATACTGTAATTCTGGAAGACCAAAGTGCTGAAGGAAGCAGGGACCTCACTTGTTAGTAGTTGAATTCAAACAACTAGCCTCTATATCTATGCAAGCATTGTCTTTGTAGAAGAGTGTCACCGCACACCTCATTGAGTGTACCTTTGCAAGAACAGAAAGACTTGTTCTGTCCCCTTTTCATCTCAAACATTAAGTATGAACTCATCTTCAGGGCTGTATAATCAGTGTTGCTCCCTTTGCATTTAGTGCAAGAATAGCAACTGGCAAGAATATGGCTCTGCCTTTCTGTCTTTAAAGGAAGACTTAATAAATAGTCCTTGAAGTTTGGCTCTATTATCTGCTCCTTCCTGCACGATGCCCACAAATATGCCTGCTCTATCTGTTATAGAAAGGAAATCTGCATCATGTGAGTGCTTGTTTTCCCACACCTTGCTTTCCAAAGATCTGTTGGAGGTGTAGATCCAGTACATTTCATATCCAACACATTTCAGATCCTCACTTAAACTCTCATGACAGAATTAGGTCTTCTCTTTTGGGGACTGATCCAAAAGTAAAAATTGCTTATGAGAGAAAGGCTGTCCTGTCAATCATAGTTTGCAGCAGTAAAACGTCAAAATCAAACAAAGACCTACATTTCTCTACAGAGGAGAATCCAGTACAATGGTATCTGTTTCAGTAGTCCAGCTTATAGTCAGAAACAGGCAGGAAAAGATAGCAAGTGATCTAGGATGGTGTGGTGGTTTAACCCTGGCTGAAGGCCAGACGCCCACCAAAGCCACTCTATCACTCCCCTTTTCAGCTGGACAGGGGAGAAAAGGTATATTGAGAGGCTTAGGAGTCGAGATAAGGACAGAGAGAGATCATTCCACAATCAGCATTACAGGCAAAATGGAGGCAACACAGAATAAAAAAGCCCATCTAATTTATTACACACACACACACACTGAAACCAGAGCAGGATAATGAGAAATAAAGCACCTCCCCCCACTCCTCCCTTCTTTGCAAACTCAACATTATTAATGATTTCTCTTCCTTCCTCCCTCCTCCTGATGTCACAGGGTGAGAAGAGGAATGGGAGTTTCAGTCAGTTCATCATAGGTTGTTTTCCTACTTAGCTGGGGGGGCGAATTCCTCACACTCTCCCCCTGCTCCAGCATTGGGTACCACCCACTGCAGACAGTCCTCCACAAACTTGTCCAATGTGAGTCCTTTCCCACAGGGCTTCAGCTCTTCACCAACTGCCTCAGCATGGGTCCCTTCCATGTCCCATCCTTCAGGAACAGACTGTTCCAGCCTGGTCTCCCACAGAGTCACGTCACCCCAGAAAACCTGTTCCACCATGGGCACATCTCTCCATGGTCTGCCAGTACTGGCAGGAGCTTGCTCCAGTGCAGGTCACAGCATCTTTTATATGTCTCTATGTGCTCCACCGTGGGGTCTCTCCACTGGCTTCAGGTGGAATGTCTGCTCCCCATCATCTTCCGTGGTCTGCAGGGAGACAACCGGTTTCACCATGGTCTTCTCCATGGGCTGCAGGGGAATCTTGCTCTCCAGTGCCTGGAGCACCTCCTTCACGCCCCACTTCTTCACTGTCCTTGATGTCTGCAAAATTTCTTACATCTCAATTCTTTCTCTGGCAGTAAAAAGCTGTTGCCGGCAGGTGGTTTTGTTCTTCTTAAATGTTATCACAGAGGCACTATGACTGTCACTGATTGACTTGGCCTTGGTCAGTGGGGGGGTCTGTCCTTGAGCTGGTTGGTATTGACTGTCGGACCTACAGGAAGCTTCTAGTAGCTTCTTGCAGATGCCAACCCTCCAGCACCAAAACCCTGCCATGCAAACCCACGACAGATGGAAATATTGTGAACATGTAGGCAACTCTACTACAATCCTGAAAATTTTCTCTCATCAATAAAGGCTTTTTTCCCTGCTATTCAGCACAATATTCACCCAAATCCCAAATGGACCCCAAGCGTAAACCCTCAGTTTAAAGACACTAGCACCCTATCCTGATTTCAACTCTTCTATCAAATTCACCTGGTCCAGATTTTCTTTCCGAAAGCACCAGGTCTCAGATACTTGGCTCTGAACTACCAAGACTGTAATCTACAAAGAAAAACAAAAAATCTGAAAAAACAACACTGTAAAACGTTCATGCTTGGGAAAAAACCAGCAGGAATTTCTGTAATGTGTCATCTGACAAGCCAACACCCTTCAGTCACGTATTTTCTTCCTATTCAGCAGGATCCACATCCTGCCCCTGCCCTTCCACAGATACAACATGAGTGGAACAGGTTTGCTCTGTGAAGTTACTGCCAAAACACACTTAAGGAGTAATTTAGGCATTTAAACACAGGTGTCTGATATGATTTTAGCAACCTTCACGGCCTTCAGCTGCCAGTAAGATCTTATATGACCTGTAAGATCTTTTGCATGTCTTCAATAATTTACAACTGTCAGAATCCTAGAATGGCTGAGGCTAGAAGCAATCTCTCAACTCATCTGGTCCAAGCCCCCTGCTGAAACAGGGCCACCTGAAGCTGGTTGTCAGGACTATGTCTAGCTTTTGAAAATCTCCAAGGACAGAGACTCCACCACCTCTCTGGACAACCTCTGCCAGTGCTCAGTCACTCTCATGACAAAAAGTGTTTCCTGATCTTTGGAGGGAACTTCCTTTACAGTTGGACTCAATGAACCTTTGTCTTTTCTAACCTAGTGATTCTGTCATTCCTGTGTTTCAGTTTGTTCACATTGCCTGTCACTGGGCACCACTGGAAAGAGCCTGGCTACTTCTTTACACACTTCATTCAGATATTGGTACACATTGATGAGGTTTCCCTCTGAACCTTCTCTGGGAGAATGCCAGCTTACTCAGCCTTCCTTCACATGAAAAATGCTCCCAGTTGTTAACCATCTTTGTGCCCCTTTGCTGAACTATCTCCAGCAGCTCTACATCTCTTGTGTAACAGGAGTCCAGAACTTGACATAGTCCTCCAGGCTTGACCATACCAATGCTGAACAGAGGGGAATGATTACTTTCTTAGCCTGCTGGCATCACTCCTCCTAATGTAGCCTCCAAGGATACCATTTGCCTGATTTGCCACAAGGGCACATTCTAGCTCATGTTCAACTTGGTGTCCACCAGGACCCCAGGTGCTTTTCTGCAAAGCTGCTTTCCAGACGGTTGGCTTCCAGCATATACTGTTGCCTGGGGTTATACCTCCCCAGGTGCAAGACTTTGTACTTCCCTTTGATGAACTGTATGAGGTCAAGGCCCCATTAGACTGCAGCATGACCCTCCAGTGTATCAACCACTCCTCCAATTTTGTATCAGCAGCAAACATGCTGAAATGCACTCTGTCCCATCATTCAGATCATTAATGACATTGAAATAGTATTGACCCCTGAGGTGCACCACTAGCCACTGGCCTCAAACTTCATGCCATGATCACTACTTTCCTGGGCCTGGCCATTCTGCTGGTTTTCAGTCCTCCTCACTGTCTGCTCATCCAGCCTGTATGTCATTTCTACAAGGATCTTGAGTGAGATAGTATCAAAAGCCGTAATGAAGTCAAGGTAGGCAACAGCTACAGCTCTCCTCTCATCTACCAAGCCAGTCATTTCATCATAGGAGGTTACTGGCTTCATTAAGCAGGTCTTCTGCTTCATAAATCCATGCTGACTAATCCAAATCACCTTCTTTCCAGGAATTAACAGTTACAATGCTTCATTGTTTCATCCCCCCTTTCTCAGGAATCAGGATGAGGCTGACTAGCCTGTAGTTCCCAGGGTACTCCTTCCTGTTCTTTTTGAAGACAGGAGTGACATTTGCTTGCCTCCAGTCCTCAGAAATGTGTCTCACAAACCACAACTGTTTAAAGATTCGGGTCCAGAGGAAAGCCACTAAGATGATCAGAGGGCTGGAGCACCTCCTCTACAAAGACAGGCTGAGAGAGCTGGGGTTGTTCAGCCTGCAGAAGAGAAGGCTCCTGGGGAGATCTCATGGTAGCCTTCCAGTACTTGAAGGGGGCCTGCAAGAAAGCTGGGGAGGGACTTTTTAGAAGGGCATGTAGTGAAAGGACAGGGGGGAATGGTTTTAAATTGGAAGAGGAAAGATTAGTAAAAAATTCTTTACTACGAGGGTGGCGAGGCACAGGAAAGGCTGCCCAGTGAGGTGGTGGCTGCCCACTCCCTTGGAGGTGTTCAAGGCCAGGTTGGATGGGGCCTTGAGCAGCCTGATCTAGTGAGAGGTGTCTCTGCCCATGGCCGGGGGTGGGGGGGTGTGGAATCTGATGATCTTTAAGGTTCCTTCCAGCCCTACTCATTCTATCATCCTATGATTCTATGAAGATAATCGAGAGTGGCCTCACAATGAGATCTGCCAGCTCCCTCAGCACCCTTATGCATATCATAAGGGCCCATGGCCTTAGGTACATCCATTTTATTGAAGCATTCCCTAAAATACTCCTTCCTTCACTTTCCCACAGTCTCACAAACTTCTAAACAAATTCATTCCTACAGTGTTTGATAAGCAAACAGCCAAATGGAGGCCAAACTGTTCCTTGCAAGCAATAAGGTAGTCATTGTTGATTGACCACAGATTGGGGGTGTGCAGAATTACTGTTGGTAATGCATGAAAAGCATTTTTCACCTCCTGCGTTCAACTCTAGGCCCCTTGGTTTGTTGGTCAGGACCCAAGTGGAAGTGTTTTGATTATTTAAAAGCACTGGGAACTGTACAAATCCACTGGCATCAATAACTCAGACCCTCCTGTGCGTGCACATAGTAGAATGGACTTAATGTTAAACAGTAAGATTAGGATAATAGAGAGGGCAGATTCCTGTCTGTGCCTGCCTTTGTTCAGTATAAAATCACAGAATGCATGACACTACCCAGACAGGGCTGGGGCACAGCTCATTTTAGCTGCAGAGTGACCAACATTCTTCAGAGAAAAGACAGAGAATGTGAATTTGGATCACTGTTGTTTTCTCACAGAAGCATGTTGTTTCTCTTGTCTATCTGCTATTAACCAAAAAAACCCACTGCACACCTTGACCCTAAGCTGTCCTCTGCTACTCAGATTATCTTCAGCCATCAAAGAAAAGCTGATGTTTCCACTGAACAGGGAGTAAGCACTTTCCAGGGTCATACCAGAGCAGTGGCTCAACCTTCCCAGGACCTTCCCAGGTGCTGTGGAGGTGAGCCACCTTCAGAGCAAGCACCTCTTTGAGACGAGACAAGTCCCTCAGTGCCTCTCACTGCTCTGCCAGGGAAGACATGACAGGGAAGAGCTCTGAGGTCACCAGTCAGAGCTCTCTCATGCTTAGACATCTGACCACGGTACTCCCTTCATAAACAGTTAACTCTGTGAGGAACCAAGTTTTATTGGAAAGTGCTGGATCTTGTCTGGTGCCCATCACATCAGGTGAGGCAGGAGGCAAGTAAAGTATATTCCCCAAATCTGGTTAAAGGTAGAGCTTGTCTAAGGACTCTAACAGTGGTGTTCAATGAAAAGCTCTTTTGTGCCTAATTTTTCTCACTAGAAATCATATGCAAGCTGGCCAGAGTCACATGGATTTGTCTCTTGAAAGATTGTTTAGTCCTCATGACTCCTGCACATAGTCAGAGGCCTCCTTAGAGACTTTTAAAATCCATGTGACTTTTCAGAGCTTAACATGCCTTTTCTAGCACAAGAGCATGTGTGACCCTTTTTTTTAATATAGGACACCAGATGGGCCCTTCTTGTTTTCTAGGTAAACATCCCATACCATCTTTAATGAATCCAACCCCCAGCTTGCTTCCATACTTATTTAGCTATATAAACCTAGCGTTACCAGAATCTTACTTCACAAGAAAGACTGAAGTTCAATGCTATCTGACCAGTCAGAAGACAACCACCAGATACTCTTTGTTGAACTGCCTTTGTGCAGGATACTGCAGGTCCATCAGAGCTTGAAGCTTTTAAAATTTGAAAAGCAGGAGTGCTTTTCTCTGGCATTGCATATCTTGTCTACTAAACAGTTATTCTAAGAGTCATTTTACATACAGTCACATTATTGGGATTACATCAGACAACTTAGCTAAAACCTGACTCAGGAACAAGATCTGATTTCAGTGAGTGTTGGAACAGGCTGTTGACATGTAAATAAATGTATTGTTTTGTTCCTGGTAGTGCAGAGGTACTATCATATTTCAGATGCTAATGATTTTGCTTTTAATGAGTTTTGCCTAACTAAATGTATTAGCCATTCACCACACTGTATGCCACTAGCTACAGAAACTCGTGTACCTTTGCCATGTTAATACCCTTGGACTTCTGACAGACCTTTGACTTTTTCTTTTTTTTTAATATGAGCATGCTAATATAATCCATTTGAAACTGAACATGCTACTGAGTCTTATTAAGACTGCAAGCATAAGGATTTTCCACACAGAGGTTTCCCATTTGCCTCTCTCCCACCCCAGAGTCCCCACCCAGCACTGTGGGCCCAGGATCCCCTGTCCATTCCTGTCAGGCAGTCTGACCAGGCTTCTATGGAGAGGATGGAAAGGGCCAGTGGAAGGGCCCAGCTGGCCTGAAGAGTCCACAGCCCCTCAGTGCTGTGGTTGGTAGAAATTACTCCTTCTTCTGTCATTCTGGAAGTTCAGCCCTTTCTTTTCTCCTTCTGTAACTTTACAGTCCTAATTACTGTACTGAATTCCTGCAGTGTTTGCAGTGACATTTTTATAACTGAGCCTGCATGAACTACATCAAGAGTGCCTGCTCTTCTCTGAGTGGATTTTGTTCACAGTAACAGCCTAAAGGCAAATAAAGGGACAAAGAGGATAGTAGAACAAGAAAAGCTAGTATAGCAAGGTTACTTGTTTAATCAGAGATTACTTGAATAGCTCCTTGCCTTCTCTCCCTCCTTGCCCCAAAGCACAAAGAAGTAAGTGTATCTGAAGGCAAATGGTATCCTGGGCTTCATCAGACAGGGGTGGCCAGCAGGGACAGAGAGGTGATTGTCCCTCTCTAATCTGTCTTTGTGAGGCCCCCATCTGGAGTACTGTGTCCAGATCTGGGGCCCCCAATACAAGAAAGATATGGAACTGTTGGAGAGGATTCAGAGGAGGGCTGAAGCACCTCCCCTACGAAGAGAGGCTGAGGGAGCTGGGCTTGTTTAGTCTGAAGAAGAGGAGGTTGCGGGGGAACCTCATTGCAGCCTTTCAGTACCGGAAGGGAGCAGAGACACAGGAGGGGATTCAACTTTTTAAAAGGGTAGATAACGGCAGGCCAAGGGGGAATGGATTGAGGCTAAAGAAGGGAAGGTTTAGATTAGATATTAGGAGGTCGTTATTTACATAGAGAGTGGTGAGGTGCTGGAACAGGCTGCCCAGAGAGGTGGCGGATGCCCCATCCCTGGAAGTGTTCAAGGCCAGGTTGGATGGGGCCCTGGGCAACCTTGTGTAGATCCAGGCCTGAGGTTGGTAGGCCTGCCTGTGGCAGGGGTGTTGGAACTCTATGATCCTTGGGGTCCCTTTGAACCCAGACCATTCTATGATTCTATGATCCTAGAAGGGGACAGAAGAGTTAACATGCACTCTCAACTTCCTGAAGCACCAGTTCTGGGCTCTGACACATGAGCAGAAAAAACTTTCTGCAACTTCCAGGTCCACATTTCATTTTCCTTCATGCACTCACTTGGGCTGGACAGAGGACTTCGGACAGTATAAACTGCAAAATGGAGGTCAAGTGAATCTGTAAGATATTGTTGAAAGCCCAGGAAAAGTTAGCAGGGAAAGGGTGGTGCTACCTGCCTCTCAGTAGGAAAGACTGGTGGAGGAGTGTGGAGAATAAGCATGGGTACAACCCATCAGTGTACATCAGATATATCACTATACTATCCCTCATTTTAATATCCCATACAACTGTAGAAAGGCAAAGCCTTTTCTTTTTCTCTCCTCTCACTACCAGACAGCTGACCTGCTGTCAGCTGTGTGCCACGTGCCCAATCTGGCCAGCAATGTATGTAGCACAATTTCAGTTCACTGTGAAGCCTGCTCTTCAAAAGAACATCCATGTTCGCTGGGGTTATCTCCATCCTCAAACCCCTCCTCTGATGAAATGGGGGACGGGGAATGGGACTGAAAGTTCTGTCAAAATTTGGTGATGGAACAGCTTGTTCTGGATGCCATCTCCAAGCAAATGGAAGAGAAGAAGGTCATGAGAAGGTCATGGTGCTCGACCAATCTCATAGCCTTCTATAATGGCATCACTGGCTGGGTAGATGGAGGGAGAACAGTAGATGTCATCTTCCTTGACTTCAGCAAGGCTTTTGATACTGTCTCCCATAACATCCTGATAGCAAAGCTGAGAAAGCATGGGATAGATGAGTGGACAGTGAGGTGTGTCGAGAACTGGCTGTCAGACCGAGCTCAGAGGGTCATGATCGGAGGCCTGTGTTGGACTGGAGGCCTGTGACTAGTGGTGTTCCCCAGAGCTTGGTGTTGGGTCCAGTCCAGTTTAATATCTTCATTGACGACCTTGATGAGGGAATAGCATCTACCCTCAGCAAGTATGCTGATGATATAAAGCTGGGAGGGGTGGCTGACACGCAGGAACACTGCGCTGCCATCCAGTGAGACCTGGACAGGCTGGAGAGCTGGGAAGGGAGAAACCTAATGAAGTTCAACAAAAGCAAGTGTAAAGTCTTGCATCTGGGGAGGAACAGCTGCATGTATCAGTACAGGCTGGGGGATGGCCTGCTGGAGAAGAGCACTATGGAGAAGGACCTGGGGGTCCTGGTTGATGACAGGTTGGCCATGAGTCAACAGTGTGCCCTGGTGGCTAAGAGACTCAATGGGATCCTGGGGTGCATCAGGAGGAGTGTGGCCAGCGGGTGGAAGGAGGTGATCCTCCCCCTCTACTCTGCCTCGGTCAGGCCCCACCTGGAGTATTGTGTCCAGTTCTGGGCTCCCTGGTGTAAAAAGGACAGGGATCTCCTTGGGAGAGTCCAGAGAAGGGCTACGAAGATGGTTAAGGGCCTGGAGTATCTCCCCTATGAGGAGAAGCTGAATAAGCTGAGACTGTTCAGGCTGGGAAAAGAAGATTAAGGGGAGACCTAATTGGTGTTTACAATTAGCTTAAGCATGGGATGCAGGGCAAGTTAGTCAGCCCCTTTTCAGTGGTCAGTGGGGACAGGACAAGGGGCAATGGCTGCAAATTGGAGCACAGGAAGTTCCGCACCAACATGCAGAGGAACTTTTTCCCAGTGAGGGTGACAGAGCCCTGGGACAGGCTGCCCAGGGGGGTGATGGAGTCTCCTTCCCTGGAGATATTCAAGACCTGTCTGGACGCCTATCTGTGCAGTATGAGCTAGGGAGCCTGCTTTGGCAGGGGGTTTGGACGGGATAATCTCTTGAGGTCCCTTCCAACCCCCTACAATTCTGTGATTAATAAAAATTGTTCAGAATGTTATTTAAAATATATTATTTTTTTAGACTCAGACTGAGTGGACATTAGGCAACAACTTTTTATCAAGACATGTTCCCTAAACAGAAGGCCAGAAGCCAAGGCTGTGTATGACACCTGAACATCTAATTTTGTGTGAGAAGATAGGCAATCAATTAGACCCAAATAACTTGTATACCTGTAGGTGACTCACAAGCTCAATCTAGATTAGTGAGAGCACAATCCTGTCATTTGTGCTGGGTAGGAACAGTGGACATGTCACAGACGTGACCTGTTGCTACTCTGAGCCAAGGGATAGTGAGGGAAAATCTTGTCAGAAGTTCACTTTATGCACCAATCAGCCACCCCTCCTGCACAAAGCCTTACACTTAAGTGTTACCATGCCTATATGGGTATGTCTGTAGAGACTGCCTGAGAGTTACAGTGACCTTTCAGCTAGGGAAGCCAAGACAAAGGCAGGTAACACTGAGCTGATCATACTACTTTGGTGCAGAGCCTCAAGCACTTTGGGGATACTTTACTACATCTCCAAAGCCTGAGGTCTGGTTTCCCTGCACCCCAGGGAAAACACCAGTACAACTCCTCTGGCAGAAGGGACCAAGCCAAGAACACGTGGCTCTCCCTGCAAGTGCTGAAGTGTGCCCATTTGTCTAAAGGCACTCGGTTAGTTTTCAAAGCAGACACAAGAATGTCTCACAGCAACACCCTGTGCTGTCGTGCTCCTGCTTTTGCAAAGCTTCAGGGAAATCTAAAAACGTGCTGGGAGGTAAAGCTAACATGGAAGTGGCCTAGCAAAAACAGTTTGTGTCAGACTTAGTTTTTCCACGGTGCTACCTAATACAGTCCTAATGGAACAATAGAGTTAAATAACGTACACTACCATCAATCTGAAACAAAGGCACATCATTCTGGAAATGGATTAATCATCGGAAGAGCAGGAAGTCAAGGTCCCATGCCAGACAAAGGATCAGTGAGATTTAGAGAAGCAGGGTGACAAATGTTTGCCAAAGTGGAAGAATGCAGTAAGAAGGGGGTTTCTTTCTACGAATGTTGTCCCAGGAAAAAAAAACCAAACAAACCATCCACCAAGCCTCAAGCTTCAGATATAACTTCCTTTTCTGTCAAAATTGGAGAAACTTTAGAAGCCAACTATTTGGTACAGAGAAATCTGTGTACAGCTTGTTTCCTGAAATCTCCCTCAGCTGTCAAACATATTTCAAAAACATAACTGCATATATATATATATATTTAGGTGTATGCATACACATATTCACATACATAATGCAGCCCTGGTAGAAGAAGGTCTGATAAGTGAATGTCTCAATGCTGAGAAGCAGTAGAAGGTACAAAAAACATGTGGAAAATGTAACTTCTGCAGAACAATGTAACACTGGTGGGTTTCAGATTAGATTGCTGACAGAAAGGTATTTTTCTGAGATGAAGAAAGCAGACAACAGCAAAAGAACTCACAGTTAAAAACATTGTTAAAGAATCATTGAGATATGTAAGTATGTGGAAAATGGGGAAAAAATGGAACTAACACACAGCCAAGTAACTAAGTACCTGCTTGTTCTCTGATTCTACAAGTGCCTATTCTTTTGAAGACTTACACTGCCGCTTTATTGTTTTTTTCTTCTGAAGCTTTATTTAGCAACCTGTTTTCTGGGTATAAAACTAGGTAAAATGAATAGCTAGAAACACACTGTGCAAAAAAAGTTATAAACTGCCATGGCTACAAAGGGATACATGAAAAGAGATATCAGCATAGGACATTGATCCCAAGCAAAAAATAACCAAACACCCATCTCTTAGCAATAGTCATGGCCACTACCATTAAATTGATTGTGTATAGATGTAAATATAGTCACAGAGGAAGAGTCAGTCAGTAACGTTTACAGATGTTGTACACTGACTGGCTTACTGGAGTGCTTCCACTATAAATTTATGCAATGGGTTGAATATGTGTGTTTGTCGTGGTTTAACCCACTTGGCTGATAAAGCTACCACATAGCCCTTCAGTCACTCTTCCTGTCCCCAACAGGATGGGGGAGGGAAGGAGGGGAAAAGAAAGTACAAGTCATGGGTTGAAATAAAGACAGTTTTATATAACAGAAAAGGAAGAGAATAATCATCATAATCATGATCAGTAATATACAAAAGAATTGATGCACAGCACAGTTGCTCACCACCTGCAGACCACCATGGATAGTTCCCAAGCCATGGTCTAAACCCCTGACCAGCTTCCCCCAAGTTATATATGGAGCATGATGTCATATGGTACGGAATATCCCTTTGGGCAGTTTGGGTCGGCTGTCCTGGCTGTGTTCCCTTACCAGCTCCTTGTGCATCCACAGCGCCCTTGCTGACAGGGCAGTATGAGAAGCTGAAAAGTCCCTGATTTTGTGCAAATATGTTTTAGCAACAACCAAAACATTAGTGAGTTATCAATGTTATTCTCATCCCAAATCCAAAAATTAACTCCATCACGGACAAAACCAGGACAGTGTTTTAGGAAAAACAAGCAGGAAAGGAGAGAATGTATGGAGACAAGTAGTTTCTCTGCAGACACTAAGGTCTACACATCAGATATCGAAAGACATGAAAGAACCGCAAGTACCCCAAGATGACCCTGAAAGTCAGACAGCACACAGGTGCCTACAGCAGCTCATGACCCTATGTGAGAGGGGTAATTGCTGGTCTCCCTTAGGACTTGGCAAACATAGAATAAAATCATAGAATATCCTGAGTTGGAAGGGACCCATACGGATCATCAAGTCCAACTCCTGGCTCCAAATAGGGACAGCCAAGTCAGAGCATGTGACTGAGTGCACCTGGCGAGCTTGTTCCAGTGACCAACCACCCTCTCAGTAAAGAACCTTTTTCATAATGTCCAACCTAAACCTCCCCCATCAGAGCTTCATGACATTCCCTTGGGTTCTATCACTGGTCACCAAAGAGAGGAGATAGGCACCTGCCCCTTTGATCCTCCTTGTCAGGAAGCCATAGAGGTCTCCCCTCAGTCTTCTTTTCTCCAGGCTGAACAAACCAAGGGACTTGAGCCTCTCTTCATCAGACTTCCCCTCCAGACCCTTCACCATCATTGTTGCCCTCCTCTGGACACCCTCCAGTATTTTTGTGTCCCTTTTCTACTGTGGCACCTGAAACTGCACACGGTACTCAAAGTGAGGACACAGCAACACTGTGTGAAGTGGGACAATCACCTCTGTGGAACGGTTGACAATGCTGTGCTGGATGCATCCCAGGATACAGTTGGCCCTGCCCTCCTGAGGGGCCAACATGCAGGCCCTCAGGACCTGAAAGAGATCAGAGGTAAAACTGCAAACAAGCCACAGCCTTGAAACGGTGTATCTAAACTCAACAAACAGTGAGAATCAGACTTCTGAAGTTCTGGCTGCTGCTGAACTCCAGACCTGTGCTTAGAAGACTTAATTGTTTGATGCAGCTGTGCCATACGTGCTTCCCAAGCTCCTTGCCTTGAGACAGCTGCAGATTCTTCTTGTTCTGAACAGATCTGTGTAGTCTGGCCAATGTTAAAACCGCAAGATGTCATTGATACCAGCAGCTAATATGCACAGAGCAGGCTTAGCAGCAGTAAGGCTGCCTGCGTCTCTGTGCAACTGCTGCGTGCACACAGGTGGTGCCCAGCGGGGAAATGGCTCCCTGTGACAGAGGAGCACACCAGGAGCCAATACCGCCGGGCACCCGGTGTGCAGACCCCCGTTTCCCACGGTACCCTGAAGGGACACCGTCACGGCCTTCGCAAATGCGGTGCTAAAGCCTTGGCCCCCAGCACGCCTGGCGATCGCGGGCGGGGCTCGGTGCGAGTTTACCCCACGACAGCCGGGGAGTCCCAGCAGAAACCCAGGTTCCCCGGCCCCGCCGGCGCCTCGCACCGCCGAGCGCGGCCCCCGCCCGGCGGCGGCGGAGGCGGTGCTTGAGGCGCGGGGCGGTTCTGTCGTGGCCCCGGCCCCGGGTGCCGCTCCCGCGGCGGCCCGGTGGCCCCGGTCTGACAGCGACAGCGCAGCCCGCGAAGCGACTCGGTGCGGGGGGGATCGCCGGCAGCCATGGGAACCAACGCGCCGCCGCGCCGGGAGCCGCTCGCCGGCGGCCCCCACGTAAGTCCGCGGTTTCTCTCGCCGCCGGCGGGGGTTCCCGGGGGGGAGGGCCCGGCGGTGCGGGCGGGAGACCGCCTGCAGGCGCGCTCGCCACGCAGGGGCTGCAGGAGCCGCCCTTTGTCACTGGCTGTGCCCAGGCAGCCGAGCGAGCCGCGGCGGCCCTGCGGGGACGGGCGGGCTGGCATCCGGAGCGCGGACAGCCCCGTGAGGGAGCTCCACCTGCCCGCTCGGCGAGGGTGTCACAGCAGGTGCCAGGGCCAGCGCGGAGCCTGCCTCCGTACCTCCGTTTCTCCACCTGGTACACAGGATTTGCGGCCGTGCCGGCTCATGTGCTGGGCGTTCAGAAGTTTACCGGAGAACGGTGCTAGTTGGTTGTCCATTTGTGCCCATTTTCCCTGGATTCTCCTTCATTATTAAGTCCCTAGCAAGCTGTGGGGGGCTAGCGACCTTCCAAAAGCTAGCACTGCTCCTCGGCACTGTGACTTGTCCGTTGTGTGGGAAATGAGGTTTTGGACTCACCATCGCTGGGGTACTACCTGGAGGGTACTCGTGGCTGGCTTTTAGGATTATCAATAGCCTTTATTTTGCTGATGTACCGGCGGCAATGAGGAATGTCGCCACCATGCCAGGTGCTGTACAGGCACAGTGAGAAGAAAGGCAAGGACCCTCAAAGGAGTCACATCCAGGCAGGATACAGGTGGGCTGGGAGACAGACATGAATGCAGAGAGGGTAACAAGGAGCCGTGGTTTCCGTGGGGTAATTTTTTAGGGAGGTTTTCTGTAGCTGTGGAGATAGACATGACACACCATTCAGTGATCAATGCGTTTTAGAGTGCTCCAGCCCCTTTATTGCAACTGCACAGACTCTATAGTATTAACCAAAGAACACATAAGAACACTATCGGATAAAGGGTCGTTTTACATCTTTTCCATTGGTCATCTCCTTCTTCTTGGCTGCGGGCAGTCTGCACCCTGTCTTCATTGTCCCCTTGTTCTCTGAACTTGTTACAAAGTGAGTGATTTCTCTGTCTCAAGGGAATGCAGGAATGTTGTCAATTCCTTGGGCCATCAGGGGTGGGTTGCTAGCAGACCCCCTGTCCCCCCCTACCTTCTTCTACCCCCTCCCGCCCACCCAAGCTTTCTTAGAAGGCATCAGCTAACAAGTGAAGTGAAAGCAACATTGAGGATAAGGCAGAGGAGACATATACACCAGGGAAATGAGGGACAGCAGGTCCAGAAAGGTTGGGAAGGTGACACTGGAGAGAAGACTAAGAAGCCAGGCAAGCCAAATCAGGGGTTGTCGTGATCCACTTTCTCCTTGGCCAACACTCCCACTACAGAAAATGGTTTTGCTGATACTGTTTGTCAGCTGTGGAGCATGTTTTGTGGCTGCCTGCCAGCTGCTTTCCTACCATGGGATATGGTTCTCTGCATACAGGGAGGGTGTATGGAAAAAGCATCTGAGGTGTCACCTGCCAAAATACAAAAGGTGTGCGGCTATTAGGCAAACAAGGCCTGTCCCATTTGAATATGAATGTCTTATCATGTCAGCTGCAAATGCCTCTTTGAAATCTTTCTTCACATATCCTCCCTTTCCTCTTGCCTCCCTGCTAGCCTGGACTTCTGATTTGGCTCCAGGTCTCCTTGAGATCTGGAGGTGTTAAGAACTATCATCACTTTGGATATTCTCCAATGAAGGCTTCCATCGGGGACTCAGTTTTACACTTTAAGGAAATGGATTTCCAACAAGCACTGAAAATATATCCATAGACCTTAATTTTTGAGTAAGAAATACACATTTCTTGCCCTCTTGTAGCAGTGTTTTCCTATGGTGCTCTAAGTCCAAATGTGACACCACTACATCAATACATCAGATGCTAAAAAGTAAACCAACTTCTGGACAGAAACAAAAATTAACAAAACTCCCCGTGCATCTTAAGGAAATCTAGGGAGCTGATGTAAACTACAGAACATTTTCACATCCCTCGAGACTTTTAATTGGAATGTTAATACACAAAGACTAACCAGACTTTTTTGATTTGCGAGCACTCTTCTACCAGAAGATTTCTCACCTCTGCTGCATTGTTCCTTTAGCATATCATATTTAATGAGTCTGCCTGCAGCCTGGAGAACTTTAACTAGCAAGAAGTTTGGCAGTCCACAGTAGGGAAAGTAATTAAGGAAAGGAGATTCTCATCAACACTGTGCTGCTCCGGGAAAGGGGATTTTCATAGGTTACGTAAAACCGAGACTAGGGCAGAGTCAAGGATACTGGTAATCTTTTCCCTAAACCAGTATGACTTCATGTGGTTAAAGCCAGTCTTAGTAATTTTCCCACTAAGTACTTAGCTTTGAAAGTAGAAAATGTCCTTTTGAAAATCCTGTTTAAATTGGATTCTTTTCCTTACAGTTTCAGTGTGAAAGATGACTCATAGAACTTTGAGAAAATACAGGCAAAAAGGGATGCCACACAGTGTCATTATTCCATAACTGCTTTACATGAGGAGGTTTCAGAAAATACAGGGAAAGTCAGAGGGAGAAACTCTCACAATGTGTCGTCTCACTAGCCAAATGGCAAGCATATTCAGGTTGAGATACGGCCTCAGCAGCCAGGCCAGTCAGAAAGTGATCTGTAACTACATGATTTTGTGCAACCTCCTACATCCTGGCACACAGACAGCCTTGGGAAAATAGGCTGCTAGTCATGCAATGGTGTATGGCCTTTCCTAGAGGGATTTTTTCCTTGACTTTTGTTTCTTTTTTTGAAAAACAAAATAATTTCTGGAGATTGCTAGTAATGAAAATAAGGGCTACTGGTACTCAAGAAAAAAAAAAGAGGACATTTTATTCTTGACCCAGAATTAAAAACAAAGACACAGTTTTATGTTATGTCTGGTACAGAAAACAGTGTGCTTTTGACTGGCATTTAAGCCTTCTGTTACATCTCTGTCAACTTCTTCAAATGAGAAATCTGAAATTGCTTTAGGAATTTATAATTGTCATGTAATAGTCTAGGATCTCAGACTGCTGTACAAGTCACATGATTAAAGAAGACATTTGAATAACTCAGCTAATGATGCTTCCAAGGCAGAAGTATTTACCCAGCTACAGCTACATTTCTTTGCCCATTTTATTTGTTCAGTCTCTCAGAATTTTCTCATCTGTCTTTGAAATGATAAACTGACTATATGCTTTGTACTGTAACCATCTTTACAATAACATTTTCTTCTTTCAGCATATTTTTTGTCTTAGTGCAGTTAATAGTCAAAGTCTACAAAGTACACGCAAACAAAAGAATTTTAATATGGAAAAACGTGGAAATACACATTTACTATTATCATGGCTTAGTCCTGACATTACATCTCTGCTTAACAGATTTTTTTGAATTCTGTAATAGCACTAATATCCCTTAATATCAAAAATCAGAAATTACCATTGGAGACAGTACTTCAAATATTTGTCAGCCATCAGTCCCATTGCAAACACATCTGCATGCAAGTAGGATGCAGTAGAGCTGTGGGAGGGATAAGGTGTAAAAAAAGTATATTAATTGAACAAAAAAGCAAATCTAGACCTCATTGAAACATAGGAGGTAATTATTAATGGTGATAAGAGGCCAGAGTTTGATGCAGTATTCCTCCTTGCTACCAGCCACTTAACTTCCTTTTCAACACGGTATCTTACTTTTAAGTGGGAAAAATAGTCAGTCTTTTCATTAGATAAGACTTCTGGCTCCTCCCCTCCTTTTCTCCCAGCTTCTGGACTGTTGGACTTCCTACTCCCCAACAGTGCAGCTCTTGCAAGCTCCTGCACCTTTGTTAGAACTCACAAGCCTTCACAGACACACACCTTCACATGCACACTTTCTCCTCTCTGGACAGACAACACAGTGCACCCTCAGTGTTTTTGCATGTACTGAGAGGAAGATTGGAGTGAGGGCAGAGCAGAACTAGAGATTAGAAGGACAGCACTATTTGAACATGGCAATTGTGGTATCTTTAAAACTGTAATTATAGAGTGGGAATGAAGCAGAAACAATGTAGGCTTAGCTTCCACCGAAACCTGGATAAAGAATTAAGATCAGTCATGCAAATTTGCATCTTTAAAGAATGATAAACAACTTGTTATTTTGGAAAAAGCCCAAAGTGATCAGAACTGAGAAAGCGTAGAAGAACTTGCTTTGTGGTCTTCCGTGGATGAGAGCCATTTGCATCCAGGTAACTTGCCTGTTTCTTGGTTTCCTCAATGAAATATGCATAAAAACTAACTCCCACCTGCAGGTGAGCTGGAAACTGTGATCTGGCATTTGGCAAACTAGCCCACTGTACTTACTTAGTGATGTCAGCTTCCAATCAAGTTGATTCCTCACTGGCTTTTCCCCAAAAACTCTATCTGCAGTGGCTCTATTAGTTTGTGTTTGAACATACCCCAAGTTGTTTTAAGTAGACTATACTCTCTGTTGATCAAGGGGTTTAGATGCACAGCATTGTACAAGGAGGTATTCCATCACCAGAATCACTTCAGCCTAGGCTGCCATCATTGCTCAAGACCAACTAGTTTGAAGCCAGCTTGGGTGGGTTGAACTGCATCATATTCCCCAGTGGATGTTTGATGTGTGTCAACAATCTTCCAGACCAATCATATTTTTTTCCAGCAGGACTGAACAGGAGCAGAGCTTCTGAAGAAACAGACAAACTAGAACCTTAACAGATTTTAATCCAAGTAAAGAAAGCACTCCCTTTTGAAGGATTAGACAGAACACACAAGCAGAGTGAATCACATGATGACAGCAAAAAAAATGGGCCAGTTCCACTGATTTATTTTTAGAGAGAGGGAGTAGGAAAGAAAAGTTTTGTGGGTTTTGGGGTGGGTTTTTTTCAGCTGAAATTAAAATAAAGGCTTGTGTTGTTAGAGATGGAACTAACTGGAAAAAAAAAAACCCTATTAATGTTTCCAGCACTCTTTCCAATGCTTTGTATGGGTTTTAGATGGATACTATGTCACACCCCCCACTCTGAACAACGAATCCCCTAGAACGAAGGTTGCTTTTTATACCATGCCTCTATCACATCCTACAACTCCACGTAGTTACTGCAAACTTCACTCAAATTTTATAGGATCTAGGCAGATTCATTTCTATCATAATACACCAGGAATCAGCATATGGCATTTTTCCAATAAAAAGGAAGATGTTACAGAACTGTTAAAGAACTTTGGGTGCTGTAAAGAAAATCCTGTGAATTTTTTAGCTAATTCCTAGCTATTTCAGTGAGATTCACAACTCTACCTGTTACCTGGGGTTCTGATGCGCCTGATTTTAACACAGAATCATGGAATCATTTAGGTTAGAAAAGACACTTAAGATCATTGAACAGCAACCCCCACCCCATCCAGGTCTTTCAGCTGCTTCTCACAAAGCAGCTCCCTTCACCAGCTTCATTGCTTTTCTTTGGACACATGTCCTGCCCAACAGAGGGAACAAATTTTCACAGTTTTGGATTTTCTCTCCCTTGACCAGGAATTCTGTGCTTAACAGTCTTACCTACATGCAGGTTCCTCTTTTCGTTGTAGCTTGAGACACTGAGCAAAGGTGTGAGAGGTATGTGTTGTAGTGAGGAGAGAATAAAACCCCGAATTTCCATTTGCATAGCATATACAAGCTGCAAACCCATGATGTGGTAATTGCCTACCTAACACACTGCTGTGGTTGTTTACAGTTACTATGAACTGCACAGCTCAACCGGTAGTTTTAACTTAGAAGAACAAGCAGGGAAAAGCAGGAAGGTAATACCTTGTTACACTTTCCATACTGTCTTAATCTGCTTATATTCTACTTGTATCATGTAGTATGCATTATACCTGATGTTTTCCTGCTGCCATAATCTTCAGAAGTTATTAGTTTGGCTGCTCTTCTGAAAGTATTCTGGCTCTTACCTTTAAAATTCAAATTACTTTGAAGTGTTTCAAGGCTGGACAGTACAGAATTCACACAGATAGCTGCTTCATTGCTTTTGGAAATTTTAGCCTAAGTTCCCACTTTTTTATTCTCAGCAGCTGGTTTTGACATAAATAAAATGGATGTAAATGAAGAGTTATGGAAAGACGTGATTAAAGCTCCATCTCATGTAGACGTTGTTTTAGACGGACATAGTCCTTTGCTTTCAGGAGAGAAGTAACATGGTGCAGAAGACTACAGTGCTACTGTGTCTGCCCACACCATCCACCTCCTGGACATAGTAGTGCACTGACAAATCCCTTGTCAGGTCACAGTTTAGCACCTTTCACCTCTTTCAAGATGCATTTCCAAATAGTATGAACTTTGAGCCAGACACAGACCAAACCTTCTGTTCAAATCTTAAGCAGCAAGACCTCTCTAGAAAGAAGCTCCTCATTTCTATGATTTCCCAAGACTTTTGTGTATTAATGTCTGTTGAATCCCTGCAGGTCTGTTACCATTTCTGCATAGCTCTTTGAGGAGCAGAAAGCTGGTGAATTAATGTGAACACTGAGACTCTGCTCCTCTAATGAGCTCCAGTACTGCCTCAGTTCAGCAAGCAGAGGTGGCCATCTTCACAGTGTCATTAGAGATTTGGAGCAGCTAAGGGTAAGACTGACTGGAGCAGGCAGATTGTGGGCTAAGGCTTCTCCTCCCATCTCATCTTTCTGGATAGCATTTGTCTCTCTGCTGGAGAGACTTGGAGCGGTGCTCACTTACTAACACAAGATGTATTTCATCCTGTTTATGTAATACATGAAGTCTGCCTGTAAGAAAAAAGGAGCATAAACTTCCCTGCTCCTTCTGCAGCTTGTGCTGCAAGATGCTGACATGCCATTAGAGCGTTTCTGGAAAAACACACACCAAGAGATGCACTGATGCTCTTGTAAGAATAATTTACTCAGGGCAGTTGGTTCTAGCTGTATAAGTACTATTATAATTCCAAATTTGTAAAGATACACACACTTTCATACAGTCATGCTCAGTCATATGATTCAGGCTAATCCTCAGCATTTTGTTGTGGTGAATCCAGGTGTAGATAGACTGTTGAGATTATCATAGCCCAACAGCACTTACAGGAGACAATTCAAACTTACTTATACTGACATTTCTGGAATGCACATAGGGTTTTAAGCAAGGTGTATTATGCACAAAGGAAATCTGGTGATGCAGAGAGCAATGAAAACAACTGAAGTGGGATATGAATTGAGCCCAAGATGCCTTGCAGTTACTACCTCTAGTCAGTGTTTTGAGTTAAGATCCCCAGTAATTTAAGTGGGTGTGCCACAATTTTCTCAAAACAGAGAGGCGTTTAGGAGCTCTGACTCACTGGATCACAGCTGTTGGAGGACTTTCTGAACATCACCATAAGATGTTCTTTCTGCCTCTCTTGGGAAACAGTCCACAATTTTAAATTCCCAAGGGCAAGTCTTAACAGTTTTTTACTTAAATTGCCTTTCCAGAATTCCTATTTAAAATCCTGTTTTAGTCGAAGACCTCAGTACTTGTTCCTCCAAGCCTTTCTAAATAAATATTCCTAACTGCTAGAAAAGTAAGCTTTTGCTCTCTAGCAAGGAACAGGAATGCATCTGTTTTCCTCCAGGTACATCAGGCACAGGAGTCACTATTAAGGCTGGGATGGAAAGACTGTATCAGTGCAGGTACAGAACATCCGAGAGTGGCACAGGTTTGGTCAGGGCTTTACCACAACAGACTGTCAGGTCCCAGCCACCCAAATACAGGATCTATCAGAACGAGAAAACCTGAGGAATTCTCATTTTACTAGGATTGTGTGAAACTAGGAACCAAATGCTTCATTTAGGTGATTCCATAGCAAAACATAGTGGGCGTGGGCTGCTGTTGTGACACCTGGTGCCTAGGGTGTTGAAACCTTAAGGAAATCGCTGGCTGAATTAACACCACGGTCACAGAACTGCGCGGCCTGTCCAGAAGCCCCACGAACTACCCGCAGGCGCTCTAACCACAGAAGGCTGCAGCTCTTCACAGCCTCCACGTTCGGGCAGCCGCCTTATCCTTCCACGCGTTACTGTGGGCTCTTTCAGCTCTTGCTTGTCCTGTCCTACTGGCAGCCTCACAGTTCACAGCCAGCCTGCATTTTAGAAGCTCTGCAGATGATGGCGATCCCCACCGAACCCGTCAGATCACTCGGCAGATGTGACTAGATTGCTCTGGCGCGCACAGCATCAGGTCATTCCCCGTGTAAACCGGCGGCAAGAAGCTGCCCTGAGAGCAGGACGCTGTTCCTCTTTATGGAGGCAAACAGGGCTACGACCCTACCACCACCGACAGCCTCCCACGCTTCGTCAGGGAGATGCTGGCCTCGACGCTCCTCACGGCTCCGCAGCTGGCCCTGGAGGGAGGTGAGCGGCGCTGGTGCGGGGGGGGGAAACCTCACGGCGTCCGGACCTCGGGAACGCCCGGGCGCCCCGCCCCAGCCCTCCGCCCCGATCCAGCGCCACCCCTGCGGCCTCGCCAGGTGACCGCGAAGCGGCGGGGTCGCGCATGCACGACTCGGAGCACGGCACGGCTCGGGACACCCCCGCAGCGCCGCTGGCGTCATCGGGCTGGAAGAGCTCCTCCTGCCAGGCGTAGGCGGCGGTGCGCATGCGCGTAGGGCGGTGCTGCGATGGTGGGAGCTGGGCGGAGCGGGCTGGGCCGGTGCGCAACGGTGCGGTGGGTATGGAGCGCGCTGGGCAGAGCGGGCGCGGGCCCGTAGAGACGCTCGGCGGCAGCGGCCTTGCCGGGGCCTGCGTGTCGGCACGCGTCTTGGGGGGGGGGGAGCTGGGAGGGGGCGTGGGTTGGGGGGGAATGTGGCCTTTTCCGGGGGAATAAAGAGAACGGGCGTGAGCGCGTGTGCAGGGCGGGCGGTGCGGTCGCGGGGGGGGGGGGATGGCGCTTTGCAGGCGTGGCAGTGAGGAGGCGCGGGAGGGCAGACCGGCCCTGGGGGCTCTCCTCACTGCCGCGCCTGCAAAGCGGCCCTTCAGAGGCGCGGGGGAGCGTCCTCCGTACGCAGAAGGAAGGGTGTCAGCGTGGGGAGGGGGGGGTAGCGGGAAAGGTTTCGTGGTGACAACGCGCCCGGTGCGATGAAAGAAACCAGAGTGATAGAAGCTTCTGCCCCCCTGCCTGCTCGTACGCGTTCAGGGTGGTTCCTGAGAGACCTGTGTCTGTATGTGACCCCACACGCCCCACCCCCCCCGCAGGCAGCATCTGCAGGGCGGTGGCATCGCGGGTCAGTAAGGGTGGAATGGGCTCACATAGGCGGCGTGGGGAGAGTTTTGGGTGGAATAACCCAGTATGCGCCCCACGCCGCAAAGCGGGTGGGAAGGTCAGGTGGCTGCACAAGCACAGGGGCCTGTGCGGAGTGTGTCGATGGTAAAGAATTGTCTCCCGGGCTCTTTGAGGTGGAAAGTCATCGCTTAGAATTGCGAACGTGAAGTGTACAGGTGGTGTGGTTTGTCGTTGGCCTGCCCCTTTTCTTTGGTCAGTGGGGACAGGACAAGGGAAATTGGAGCAAATTGGAGCACAGGAAGTTCCGCACCAACATGCAGAGGAACTTTTTCCCAGTGAGGGTGACAGAGCCCTGGGACAGGCTGCCCAGGGAGGTGGTGGAGTCTCCTTCTCTGGAGATATTCAAGACCCATCTGGACACCTACCTGTGCAGTATGAGATAGGGAGCTGCTTTGGCAGGGGGGTTGGACCCGATGATCTCTGGAGGTCCCTTCCAACCCCTACAATTCTGATTCTGTCTCTGCTCTTGAGACTGCTGACAGCAGTAGCTGCTGGGTGGCTGTAAAATCTGGCCAAGAATTCCCCAGTCTTAACAAGTCATGGCACTACGAATAGTCTAGAAGCGTTAAGATAGGATATGGAAGATCAGTACGCCATAACAAGTAGATTTTATTTCAAATAGTCCTCCACGAAGCGCCATTTTATTTCTTCCCCTTTCTGCTGAATATTACTAATCCCAGCAAGGTAGAAGAGGTAAATCTTGGAACATGAAGATCCCAAACCCGAGAAGGCTGCGTAGATGAAACTTGGTATATCATCAAGCACCTAGAAACTGAGAGGCAACTCCCAGTGATTAAGTATTTAACGAAATTTCAGCGAATGGGTCAGAAAAGAGATGGTTGGCCTAGCAGAGCCTGTTCATAAGTTGTAAAATCATAGTGGCAGCAGACTTAGCTAGGACATTGCAGCTCTGCTTGAAGGACTGTACTGCTAATTGTTGTAGGGACTTTGCCATTACTTGTTGACAGTGAATGCTGTGTGGAAATACAGAATTATTTCTGCATTTGCAGGCTCAGAATAGGTTGTAGTCAAGGTAGGATTCTGTGTGGATTTAAACCGTGATGTAGAAATACGTCCCATTTCTTTAGAAATCATCATCCAACTTAACCTGAAAAACAGTTAACTAGTTTAATGAGTGGTACGTTTACCATAGTTAACACTTATATTGGATTGTCACCAGTATTTTTGCTATGGTAGATCCTCTGGGTCTTCAGAAAAGCAGGTGTTAAAACTGACAGCAGTAGAAAAACTGCACTGAGGCCTGTGTGTGGTTTACTAGCAGCTTTTTGAAACTACTGTGTTTCAGATGTTTAAGGCGGTACTAAAAATAATTTTGCTTTGGAGCTTACTGAAACCTAATGTTAACAGAAGCTGAAATGCACAAATAGTATGAATTGCTTTTGATTCTGGTCAGTTCATATGCCTTTGAAGTATCTCTGTCTCTACCTCTGAATTTATTTCAAGAGATAACCATTGCAACCAACAGTAACTGTAATTAAATGTAATTTGCCTGGCCAGAAAGATATGTGATCTAGGGATTCAGTTCTGATATGTCTGTAGTTATGGTAAACCATGAGGTCGCCTTTTGGAATTTACAGACTTGCTATTTTAGGAGATTGTATTTTCTGGATTTGGACTGAAGTGTTATAAAACTTAGATACTGTTTAAAGTTCAAGTAGGAGAGAAAACTATTGTGCTTTTTAAAAGCCTGCTCTGCAGAGATGAAAAGGTAACTGCTTTGTCAGAGCCAAGTGGTGTTTCCAGCACAGGCAGTCAGCTTGGAGTGAACAGACTTTGGTTAGGTAGGGCCACTTTGTCACTTCCTTACCCTGTGCCTCTTTATTTTGGTCTTTCAGTTTAAATACTATAACATATGTACGCACCAGTGGCTGACTTGAAGAGTCTTCTGAGAGGTTTGTTTCTAACTACATGAACATTATTCATGCAGATTAAAAGACAAACCTTGTAGGGATATCAGAAGTGGCCTTCACATCTTGAATGTGGTTTCATTTGAATTAGTAGCTGTTGTTACATATGCAATGACTGGGTGTCCTGCTTGGAACCAGTTATGCAGGATAACATGCTCCCTAACATACTTTTAGACAGCATCTAAAATACTGCATAGTACTATGTCTGTATATTCAACACAAGGTACTGAATTTCTTAAATACCTTTAAAATAGTTCCAGCCTCGTTGGACAAAAAGAAAGGCAAAATTAAGTTGAAAGAGCTGTCATATATACACATAACTGCAGATATTTTCAGCATGAGAAAACTAATTCGCCTGAAGGATTATCAGCTGAGCCTTTCAGAGTGAAGGGGCTCAATTCAGACCAAGTAGTATCTGTTACTCTAGGGCTGAATCTATAGAACTCAGCTTAATTTGTCAGGGTAGTAATCAAATGCTGAAGTTCCACTGTGTCTATTCTGAAGGTGGTTGGCATAGCCACAGCTGTTTTGCTTGAGGAAGTGAGAAATATAATTTATTCTGAGCTTCGTTGTGACATCTTTGGGGTTTTGTCACTTCAGTTTCATTCTGAAAGGTAGTGTAAAATATTTTTTCCAGAATTGTGGTTGTTGGAGTAAAACTAGGAAAATCCATCACTGCCAGCGATGGTTTTGCAGAGACATAATGGATTGCAAGTGGAGACTAGAAATGTCTCAAATGTCTCTTACCTTCGATGACTTAGGATAGATTCCTATCACCCTAACATTACTATTATACCAAAATATGTTCTCATTATGTGTGATAAAACCTAAATTAATTTGTGTTACAAATAAGGAATATTTGAAAACTTGTTGAATTTTCTAAGTTTCGTAAGAGTGGGATGTTAGAAGAGTCTTTAGTCTAAATATTTACTGGGGAAGAAATGTAAACTAACATAAAAGGACCATGAAATTTGGTGTCAGTATTTTCATGCCTGCCTAGAAACTTCTCAGAAACTTGCTTCCCCCCAATGTCAAAACCAGTAGTGGGATTGATACCGCCCTGTGTCAGCGATGAACATTCTTTTGCTTTAATCTGGGAACAAATACTTGCCATTAAAGTGGAGTAAAAATCTGACACAACGTTAGATTTCATACAGAAGGGATGGTGCTTACTTAAAATCCAGTTATTTATTTAAGGACGACAATAATAAAGCTATAAATAGCTGGTCTGATGCCATCTGCAACTAACTTGGTCATCCTGTTTTGGGGGGAGAGGAGATGGGAGTCAAGTTGGTGGAGTTACTGTTGTATCCTTTTTTTTTTTTCTTTTTTTTTACATTCAGCAATTGGAAAAAAACCACCACCACAATAAAGGAAGCAAGGCAAAATCGTAAACAGAGGATAGGTAAACATTAAAAATTATTACATAGTTTAATCAGATACTAAACAAGCTGTAAAATATTTTTAGGGAAAACAATGTGTTTCAGTAACTGTGGATGTTGCTTGTAAAAGTACTGAGTGTCTGTGTCATTTCAGTTGTCAGAAACCCTTCTTTTTCAATAGCCTCCACATTTCCTTATGATAATCATCGTCCTTATTTGTCTGTCTGCCAAAGTTGTTACTGTAAACTGGTACTGTATTATTGGATATCTTGATGTACTTTGGCCTGTATAATAGTACGTAAGGGTTTAGAAGTCAATGTGTTAACTCACTTTAGCTCACCACAGTTTGGTGAGTTAAAATGAGTAACACACATAAACTGACTCAGGCAAAAACTTCCCTTTTCTGTTCACAGTCTGTCAGTGGATGTATCTTTTGGCAGTTGGTTCCACTGTATGGTTTTGGAGTATGAGATTTATTTTTTTTCTCTCATTTACTAAGGCATCGATAATTTTTCCCCTTACACAGAAGTTTCCATCTAATCAGGAAACTGTTTAATTGGAGTTGAACTTCATGATAATGAAATATTTTTTATATGAAATTCACATACATTATTTGTATAAATAGAGGTATTAAAATTTAGTTAATTTTAAAAAAAAAATCTGTTCTTTTCTCAAGTGTTCTGATGGTAGGTTTGGTAAAGTACTCCTTGTCTATTATGGAATGAGTTAGTATGTGTCCACAGTTCTGGGCTGCACTTGTGTGTGCTGTTCACAAAGTCTACAGTTTACTTGCTCTAAAGATTGTTATTATTAATGCTGCTGCTTTTGTTTTGTGCTTTTTTTTTTCTTTTCTCCCCCTATTATTTCAGGAAGTGTATTTCAAGAATCTTTCAAAACAGAAACAGAAGGAAGTAATGGAGAAGAATGGAAACCACCACAAACTTCGTGTTTGTGTTGCTACTTGTAACCGTGCTGATTATTCCAAATTAGCTCCCATTATGTTTGGTATTAAGGCAGAACCACAGTTCTTCGAGCTGGATGTTGTAGTGCTTGGTTCCCACCTGATTGATGATTATGGGTAAGGTGAATCTTTGTCTCTCTGCTAGTCTGCTTTTTGGGTGTTAGCAATAACATAATGAGTTTTAAGTAACAAAATCCTTGTCATCATGAATGTATACAACAAAGTTTTTAATGTACTTTCTTTTGCATTTTACTGCATTTTGCAGCTCCTCCTGAGGTTGCATGTTTCTGTTTTCAGTCAGTCTTGGAATTTCAGAAATTTTTGTGTAAATACTGTAATTGAGCTCTTCAGTAGGATCACAGACTGCATTCAGATTTCCTGAAGAACCTGGTGATTATCAAAAGAAAATATGCTACAGGTTCTAATTTTCACAAAGCAAAGTTAATCTTCAGGGATTTAAAGTTGCAGTTCTTCCACTTTACAGTTAGTTACTGGATGAAGTACTTTTATATCCCAGAGAAATACTGTCAGGTCTTGCTTCTAGGGTTGTGGAGGAAGGAACTAGTGGTTGTCTCTTTCTGATGAATAACTTAAAGATATGTTAGGTATGTTTTGTCAGGATAGATTAGGGTCCCCTCTGTAGCACCCTGTAAGTAAGCAGTCAGATCATCTGCCTGGGAGGATGGAGTGTCTTGGTCCAAATCCCTTCCTTTGAAGGACATCCTGCATTCCAGGTGAATGTTCCCTTATTTTCTAGGGAAAAGGCAAGCGTATTCTTGCCAGAGTTGTGGTTATTGGTTGATTTGTTTTGTTCAGGCTGCATTTACCAGAATGAGTCCAGTAAGTGAGGTAAGATAGGAAAAAGCTTAGTTTGCAAGTCAAAAAACATACTTTAGCATAAGACTTGTAGTGTGTCAGCCTTGTTGACCTTTTAGAAATGTTATGTATATCTTCAAGTAAAGGCACTTTTTGGAGTTTCCAATGAGAGATCTTGGCAATTTTTAAGTTAGGGTGTGAGGAAGTTAATATAATCTCGGACTACTAAAACAGGAAGTTCCACTGCTACCCTTTCTCGTTGCAGTGCTCTGTTCCTTTCCTTGTACTGTTCATTGTTTCCATCTGATAACACAACACAGCAAGGTGAATTCAACACCACAAAACTAGTCTAAATTAAAACCAAACTCAATCAAACTTTTTGCCAGCAAAGCATGTTGAATTACATCCTCTTTGACTGAGGAAATAAGGGGATCCTATTTTTTTTGCTGAAGATGAGAAATAAGACCCTGATTTTTGTATTGTCCTGAACCCTCTGCTGTCTACAAGACTAGTACAAAGTAATATGAAATACTACTTTTCACGTTCCAAGGCGTCTGTCTCTCTGATGTAAATGATTTGAAACGCACAAAGCAAAAGAGATTTTGATCTGACAAATACTGCTTTTAGTTTATGAATACTTAAACACAAAGCAACCCTAGCACTGCTTGGGTTTTTTTTCAGGACCTAGCCTTGTACTCATTAATCTGGGAGATCCTGGAGGTCCTCAAAACATACGTGTTCCACTGATCAACAGTAGCAGAATTCAAATAATAGGGATCTCCTGAGATGCTTCTTACTGAAACATATGGAGGACAGTAAAAGAAGCGAAAGACTAAAAATGCAATCTTGTCTGTTGCCTAGATTTTGACCTTTCAGAAAGGAAAGAATATCTAGGAGGAGAAAGGAAAGTCTGTGAAGTGTAACCATAAATGGAGTTGAAAATATAATGTAGTATGTGCTGTAAAAATCTGACCAGCTACAGTCAGTCATACAAAAAAGGATTTGCCTTAAAAAAAAAAAGAAGTTACAAGTTACTTTTATATCCTATATATATTACTTATATATCCAAAGAATACATCCTGTGTGTTACAGCAGTGAGCAGTATTGAGTAGATAGGGTTTTCTTTAGGTATGCAGAATGGATGCTGCTTCTTGGGCACTTGGTCTCTGCCATCCTTGCTCATCTTGCAGATTGTGAGATTTTAATTTGCAGAATGTGAGTGGATTTAAATAAGTTTAAAAGTGTCATCCTTTGAATAGGACTGTGATTATGTCAGATGCGTTGAAGGCAAAATTTGAAACATATGGGTGTTTCTCTCCCTTATTCTAGCCTGAGTGTGCAGACTACTTAGGACAGGTTTAGTGAATGTGGAAGCTAATCTTATACAGTTGTATGATCATTCGTATTTCAAATCCGTAACTATAACAATTCTCAGTATTGAATGAATGTTTTAACTTTCTCACTATGAAATGAAGCTGGCAGTATGTATGGAAAACCTTTTCAGTGCAAGAGCCTGTTTCCTTTGAACTTAGGAAATCACTGCACAAGGAGGTGTGAAGTCTGTGAGTTTACAAATCTTGACACAACTTGAATATGGAATCTGAAAAAATGGGTGCTTGCTGCAAGATGTGTTCCTTGACTGTACACACCTCAGCTTTGCATGGTATCTGTTGTATTTGCACACTTGTCCAGCAAAGTCAGTATATTGGTGAGGAGTCAACATACCTTTCCTGAAAGGAAATCATGCCATGTCTGTTCTTCAGAGGGCTTTGCAAACACATGAAAAAAGAGTTTGGCTTCTGAGGGTTTCCAGAACAATGTTCAGCAAGGCTGTTGGTTAATAAAGTTGTCAAGAAAAACTTGATACTTGGAATATGAGGGAAGATCATCATATGGATGAGAACATTCTGTTAAAAATCTTAAAAAACTTGTTTCCTCAGTGAAGGAGATGTGATAAGCAGGCCTTTGTTCAAACCCAGTACAAACTTAACTAATCTGATCTCCTAGGTGGCCTGCCTAGTAGATGAGGGGAAGGCTATAGACATTGTCTACTTGGACCTCAGTAAGGCCTTTGACACTATTTCACACAGAATTCTCCTAGAGAAGCTGGTGGCTCATGGCTTGGATAGCAGTACACTTCACTGGGTGAAACACTGGCTGGACAGCCAGGCACAAAGGGTTGTGATGAACGGAGTTAAATCCAGCTGGAGGCCAGTCACCAGTGGTGTTCCCCAGGGATCAGTACTAGGTCCAGTTCTGCTTAATGTCTTTATCTGTGACATGGATGAGGGAGTTGAGTGGCGGGAGCACTGATCTCCCAGAGGGAAGGCAGGCTCTACAGAGGGACCTGGACAGGCTGGATCGATAGGCTGAGGCCAATTGCATGAGGTTCAACATGGCCAAGTGCCGTGTCCTGCACTTGGGTCACAACAACCCCATGCAAAGCTACAGTCTTGGAGAAGTGGCTTGAGAGCTGTCAGGAGGAGGCCTAGGCGTGTTGATAAATGGCTGGGGCTGAATATAAGCCAGCAGCGTTCCCAGGTAGCCAAGAAGGCCAGTGGCATTTTGGCTTGCATTAGGAACAGTGTGGCCAGCAGGAGTAGGGAAGTGATCCTTCCCCTGTACTCAGCGCTGGTGAGGCTGCACTTGGAGTCCTGTGTTCAGTTTTGGGCTCCTCACTACAAGAAGGACATCAGGATGCTTGAGCGTGTCCAGAGAAGGGCTACAAAGCTGGTGAGGGTTTGGAAGAGAAGTCTTAATGAGGAACAGGTAAGAGAGCTGGGTTTGTTTAGTCTGGAGAAAAAGGGACTGAGAGGAGCCCTCATCGCTCTCTACAACTACCTAAAAGGTGGTTGTATAGTGAGGTGGGGGTTGGTCTCTTCTCCCTGGTATCTAGTGACAGGATGAGGGGAAATGGTCTGACTTTGCATCAGGGGAAGTTTAGGTTGGATAATAGGAAAAAAATTCTTTACTGAAAAGGTTACTAGATACGGGAACAGGCTGCCCAGGGAGGTAGTTGAGTCACCATCCCTGGAGGTGTTTAAAAGAAGAGTAGATGTTGTACTTGGTGACATGGTCTAGTGTTGGACCTGTTATGGCTGGATAGATGGTTGGACTTGATAATCTTCAAGGTCTCTTCCAACCAAAACCATACAACGATGCTATAATATTCTAATATGCAGTTACTCTGTCAAGCTGTGTTACTATAAAACTTGTTGATTTTACAGAGTTGTATTTAACCCTTTTCTTCTTACCATCAGTAACACCTATCGTATGATTGAACAAGATGACTTTGATATTCACACACGATTGCACACCATCGTCAGAGGGGAGGACGAGGCAGCCATGGTGGAGTCAGTGGGCCTCGCGTTAGTCAAGTTGCCGGATGTCCTGAACCGCCTGAAACCTGACATAATGATAGTCCATGGGGACAGATTTGATGCTTTGGCCCTGGCCACATCTGCAGCCCTGATGAACATTCGCATTCTTCACATTGAAGGAGGGGAAGTCAGTGGGACCATTGATGACTCTATCAGACACGCCATAACCAAACTGGCCCATTACCACGTGTGCTGCACAAGGAGTGCAGAGCAGCATTTGATAGCCATGTGTGAAGACCATGACCGCATCCTTTTAGCAGGTTGTCCCTCATATGACAAGCTTCTCTCTGCCAAAAATAAGGACTACATGAGTATTATACGCATGTGGATAGGTAAGCAGTCTGCTTTTTATGTTTTCATGTGACTTTCAGCATTAGGCAGACTCAGTAACTAGGTTATCAGTCTGTGGAATCTGTTGGCAGTGGCTCTGAGAAAAGCACAGGAAAGAGACTTCTTGCTAGTAAGTTGTAAGTTGTAAGTTTGCTTAGTTGGTGATGACTGTCAAGCTGCCTGCTTCTAAAAATATTTAGTAATAATGTCTAGTATTTATTTCTTTTTACATTTTCTTCTGATCTGTCTCCTACCATGCATAACTGGAAAGCAACAAGTCTCTCCTAGTAAACACATCTGGTCCTTTTACAAAAAAAAACAAACCCAAAACCCTCCTTAAATTTATAATTTCTCAGAGCTGAACAATTCAAAACCAGAACAGTCTTATATGGAGGATACTACTTCAGTGTAAAGGATATATTTAAATAAAATCATAGCTGTTCAGGGCTTATGTAAAAAAAAATGCAGAGAACTATATACTACTATATACTATGAATATTTTGAATAAAGCACTGCAACAGGCCAACATACACCAAAGGTTTTTGGTGTTTCATTTACTTAAAAATAATTTCTCTAAGAAATGGGGTATTGTGTTCGCTTTTTTATCTCACAAAGCAATCTCCTATATGGCATGTTAACTGGTGTAGTTGGAAGCTGGAATCTTCCTAAATACTGCAGTAGATAAGTATTTCACAGATAAATTTTTTAATCAAATGTACTAAAGTAAGTATGACTTACTTTTTTAATGCAATGGGAATTAAGTCTGCTTGAGGATGGAGACCTGACAGAAAACTAGAGCAGCTTCAGGGCTTTCACGTTACTCTAGATTTACATTGGTTTGAGAACAAGCTCTTGACCCTGGTAGAGCCTTGCAAAGCTTTAATTGTAGGTAATGGTTTGTTGAGGTTTTGGTAGTGGTGTTTAAAGTTTTAGGGTTTGCTTAGAGAGAAAATAACAATCTAGATCTTCCTGGTACTCCCTTGAGTTTAATTATAACATTGAAATTTATGTGCTAGATAGCCCATTCAGTGCCTTGAGTGTTCAGGCTTTCATGCTGGTAGTTTCAAAAGTATGTCCTCCCTTCCTCTTACTACTCTATTCCAATAAAAACACTTTTCTTGGGCTCCATCTGAACAGGCGAAGATGTCAAAACCAGAGATTATATAGTTGCTCTGCAGCATCCTGTGACCACAGATATTAAACATTCCATAAAGATGTTTGAGCTGACCCTAGATGCACTCATCTCATTCAACAAGAGAACACTTGTTCTGTTTCCTAATGTGGATGCAGGTGAGTAAAATACTGTCATGATGGAAGGACACAGATGGTCATAAAAGCACACACTGGTGCTTAGAGAGTGCTTTTATCCCAGAACCTCCAGCCAGATGGAAGTAGCTGCGTGGTCTCAGCATCAGGTGTGCATCCACTGCAGCTCTGTTCACATTGCTGGAAGACATTTCAGCTTCTTGGTGTGGGGAGGGAAAAAATGCAACATGCAGAAGCATTAGAACCTCTTAAATTAACTATAAACTAGAGAAAGATTTTGGCAGTGCATTTTAGGATTAAACTTGGGCTTACATGCCCAGCTCTGCAACTTAAGAGTGCAAGGATAAAAAGAGAACAAAACTAACTCAGTGAAAATCTATTAAGTCTTTTGCATACTTGGACCTTCAGTTTAGCAACAGAACTTGTATCATTTATTCTACCTCTTGTTTTTCTGTAGGAAGCAAAGAGATGGTCAGGGTGATGAGGAAGAAGGGCATTGAACATCATCCCAATTTTCGGGCAGTAAAGCATGTCCCCTTTGACCAGTTCATTCAACTAGTTGCTCATGCTGGTTGTATGATTGGTAACAGCAGTTGTGGTGTCAGAGAGGTGGGAGCATTTGGTACACCTGTCATCAACCTGGGGACACGTCAGACAGGAAGAGAAACAGGTACATGTTTTCTTACTGTTTTAATTTCCTCACGATTCTGAGGCGGTTTTTGTTCTGCAGGATAAAGTCGAATGAATGCTTGACAAAGGCCACCTGACAGTATCAGTGCAGCAGCATCTTTGATCCATTTTAAAGCTTTGCTGGCTATTCCAGTATCATGTTAGTGCTGCTTATGTGTTTCCACAATATAAATGAGGCTTTTAGCAAGTGGACAAGTTAAAAACATGTCTCAGTGTGCAGTGGATTCCATTTAGCAGAACAAGCAAATAATTGTTTTCCTCTAAAGCTAGTTTGGTGTTTGCCAGGTATTGGAATTGCACTTCAAAAAAGACAAGCTCTTCACAATTTCAGGAAGTGACTGCATTGTGGTATTTCACGTTCTGCAGATATGGAATAGCCATTTGGGTTGTCTTAATTCGTGCATTTTACATTGATTGGTATAACCCTGTTTAAGGCTAATACTCTATTCCCTAGTATTTTGTAGTGAATGACACCTGTCATAGGAGTCACCATTGCTTTACTGGGAGTATGGGGAAGCACGTAACTGGTGAAGAACAGTGTTGATCTGACTGGAGTGTTTTGTGCTCAGAGGAAACAAAAGCAATTATTTCTTCATTTCTAAACCAGTTCTTGTCCTCTAATGTAATTTGAGGAGCTGACCTGTCCTGTTATGTCAACTTTTGTCATCTAGGTGAAAATGTTCTTCATGTTCGTGATGCTGATACACAGGATAAGATTCTGCATGCACTTCAGCTACAGTTTGGCAAACAGTATCCATGGTAATCATCCAGAGCATTCATCTTGCTTCACTGGAGGGGATATTAAAGCAGTAGAGTAAAAGACATTTAGACCTGAGGTGGTTTTATCAGTTGGAGTGCTTTTAATGCACAAGTTTGAGGCTACAGATTATTTTTCATTTCACAGACCTCATTCAGCATCATGTCTGGTATGCAGATTAGTATTTGTAGAGCAAAATCTTACTAGTAATGCTTTAATATAAATAGTAATTTAACATCCAACAAAACCAAGTTGAGGACAAAATTTGTATGTTAGCTTAGACCTGGCATGACTGCTCCATAGAAGCAGCGTGGAGAACATCCTGTCTGCCTACTTCTGGCTTGTGCCTGGAGGACACGCTCCTTTAAAACTGGATTGACCTCAGGCATAATATGTAGAGTTCTCAGTACAAGCTTCCTGGGAAACTGCAGGATCATAGCAAGATGCTTTTTGTTATTCTTAAGCTATATATACACTAGTGACCCCCAAGAGATTATATTGGTCTAATTGAGGACAAGAACAAAAAGTGTATTTTTTAAGAACCTCAGCGTAGTTAAACTGAGTTCTGTAACACTAAATGTCTGACACAATGTATGATTATATTTGAAAACTGGGGTATATGTTAGGAACTGATATGAATGTACTGTTTTGTTAGTATGTAATTGTCATCTGTGTGATAAGTACATTTTGCCTGGACATGCAGCACATACATAAACTTTCAGTAACTTCAGAGTTTTACTGCGTGGGTCATTTCATTAAACTCTTATATCATTAGCTTCACAGTTCTCTACATTCCATGTCTTGTATTCCAGAATGGAGTTAATTCCCAGCTACACAGTCTGTTCAGTGGTTGTCAGACTACTGACACTATCTACCATATCCCATGAGACTTGAGCAGTGTGAGCTGCAGTATTGTCAGAGTAGCCACAATACAATTTTGTAATGACACAGAGTTACAGCCTTCTGTTATAGAAAGAACTTGATAAAATGCAGTGTTATTTCCAATTAATTTGTTTTTTTTTTATTATAGCTCAAAAATATATGGAGATGGTAATGCTGTTCCAAGGATTTTGAAGTTCCTCAAATCTATTGACCTCAAAGAGCCGTTGCAAAAGAAATTCTGTTTTCCTCCTGTCAAGGATAATATCTCTCAAGATATTGACCATATTCTAGAGACACAGAGTGCTCTGGCTGTGGATCTGGGCGGAACCAATCTCAGAGTAGCCATTGTCAGCATGAAGGTAAATACTCTGTTGTCCTTTCTGATAGTCTGCAAACTTTTGTTCTGACAGTGGGGATACAGGCTTATGATGCAAAGAAGCTCCAAAGCAAAGCAGTCTTACTGGCTTTTGCTGTCGAGACCATTTGTTGCACCTTTCATACAGTCTTGGTACAGCTTGTCTGCTGGTTTGCTCTTCTAAGACTGCTGTTAAACTAGTAAAGCCCATTTGCTGGTGCGTGGCCCTGTATTTCCTATGTGGTAGTCATACAGACTTCAGAGGATTGGATGACTTTTAGATGTGTTTGTTCCTTGCAAAATGTGACTCAGTTCACCCTGCAACTTTCTGTAGATGAACCAAAAAAAGGGAATGCTCCAAGACCACTTTACCCACTGCTTAGCACAACCATGTAATAATGGCCACACAGGACCATTGTGAGTGGCAAACAGCATCTATCAATGCAATGTACTGAGGCAAAGTGGTGGATGGTTTCAGGGTATGGTATTTTGCATCTCTTTTACAAAGAGAAGAACAGAAAGGAAACAAAAAATTCTCAGAATCTTGCTGCAGAGAAGCATTACCTATCTTCTATGCAGGAGCCTCAGTTAGGGACTTAACAAAGCGACTCCAAACCTTGGTCAGGCCCACAGATTATTATCCACTTTTAACTTGTCAAATAAGTAGTAATGAAATCCATAAAAGAAAATTGAGGACCATTACAAAGGATTTAAGGGCCCTGGGATGCATGGTGCAAGGATCTTGGAGCGTAGGCATTTTTTTCCTCCATCATTCCTACTACAGGGAATGGGGAGGGATGGAATGAGAAGAGACAGGAAATTAATACCTGGCTCAGAACGTGGTGTGAGAAACAGAACTTTGGGCTCTTTAACAATGGGCTGACTTGACCCATCCCCAGCCTTTCTTTCTAGGGATGGGGAGCACTTATCCCCAAGGGGCAGAAGGATACTCTCAAAGAAGCTGGCAGGGCTCATTAATAGAGCTTGTAACTAGATAAGAAGGGGGAGAGGGACAGGGCCAGGCTAGATGTAAAAGAGCCTGGGAATGGTGGTCCAGTTACTGAGGGATGGTGTGCTGACTGTGACCTCTTGTCAGCCTCCCTAGTAAACAAGGGGGATAGTGCTTTAATTCAGAGTAGAGATGTAATTATGGGCTAGGTAACTTAACCAGCTGCCACTTGGGAAGCAAGGCTTCCCTTAGGAGTGTAACAAGGTCAATAGATCAGCTGAAGTGCATCTACACCAATGCATGCAGCATGGGCAACAAACAGGAGGATTTAGAGCTCCTTGTAAGTCAAGGAGACTATGATGTGATTGCCATCACAGAAACGTGGTGGGATAACCCACATAACTGGAGTGCTGCAATGGCTGGTTATAAACTATACGGGTGTGACAGGCTGGGTAGGAGAGGAGGTGGGGTAGCCCTGTATGTCAGAGAATGCTTTGACAGCCTGGAGCTGAAGGATGGTGAAGATAGGGCTGAGTGTCTCTTGGGTAAAAATCAGAGTAGCAAAGTGTTAAAGCAGTAGAAGGGAAAATGATTTAAAACTTTTTCTTCCTATCCAGTTTATCTGGCAGTGCAAGAGAAGCCTGGAATAGGCAAGTCTTGAAGGACATGGTGTCTTCCTTGTTGAAATAGCAGGAACTAGTTTTAAAAGGTCTCTTAAAACCAGCTGAATGATGGTTTGCACTGGGAAAGGGTGCTAGATTTGAATTGTGTTTTTTAAAATTCCTTTTGGGGGTTGGGGGGGGGTGGTTTGGTTTTTTGTGTGTGTTGTCTGTGTCTTTCAGTGTATGAAAAGAAGGTGCTTAATAGATTAATACCATCATCAGAGTAAGTTGAGTTTGATATATATATATATATATATATACACACTAGAATTCTTAGACTTTAAAGATTGAGTGAGTTTTGAGTCTGACATGCCTCCCTTCTGTAGAAGTAACCCACCCTGAAATAGGCTTGAAGTTACAGCCTTGTAAAGTCTGTGTGGAGAGATGTTCAGGTTTAGGGTCTACTAGTGGTCTCCATATGTAGAACCTGCCCAACCTGTTTCTCTGCTTGAGGCACTGTAGGGAGATTTCCTTTGCCTGTGTGGCAGCACTACTAAGTATACATTTCTTGCACAGCTCTGCCAGTCATAGGCAACATCCTAGAAATGTTTGACACCTAAGTTAGGAAGATAAAAGTTCATAGTTGGCAAATGTAACAAAAACAGAAGTCTTAAAAACCTGCAAGTGAAGCTACCAGAATGGCATCAGTATCAGTCTTGTGCCAGATCACTTGCAGAGGCATTGTATAGTGAAACAAGTAAATACACCCATGACCATCAGGTGATGATCCAGATCAATGGAAAAAACAGAGAATTTCTATTTCAACTTGTGCACTTCAGGTTTATGGGACAAAATTTACTTGGTGATGGTGTAGAAATATACGAAATTTTGGCTCATTTAATACCTGTCTTCCTGTTTGGAGAGGATTTTAAAAAAAGCCCAAATAAAAATCCTGAACTCTGTAGCACTTTAAAAGATGTGAATAAACCTCATGTTGAGAATTCTTTGGCTTTTATTTTCAAGAGTATTGGACAACTGTTCCTACCATTACACTGCATACTTGCAGACAGGTAGATTAGTTGGACCCAGAAAGAAAAGTAAGTTGACTGCAGAAACAGAGCTGTGTAAATTGACATGATATGTTCTGCAATTTTTGTATTCATTTAAAAGGAGATTTCTGGCAGACCTTTCAAGGTCTTAAGATTGTTGGTTTGGGGTTTTTTTAGAAGTAAAATTGACACCACGTTTTCTGCAAACACAGACAGAGGGAGAAAAATAAAGTTTAAAAAAATACTCTGTTTTGTGGATTGTTGGTTGAGGTGGCATTTACAGAAGTTGAAATGTTAGCAAGCCAGAGTGAAAAGGATCAGACTTTAATACAATTAACAACAGATGTAACCATTTAAAAGGAGATGGCTGAGTTGAAAGTGTAGTTTTCTTTTCATGAAGAAAATAATTGTTTTCAGAGGCTCCTTAGAAAAACACTTGTGTCTTCTGATAATGATTGCTGCAGCCTTGCCTTGCAAAAAAAATCCTCTGATTCCCTTTCCCCTCCAAACCAGAAGTGAAGAGGGAACTAAACATAAATATCCCCAAACCCTATTGCTGATGTGATGGGTGGGATCTAATACTCAAAGCATCAACCTCCTGGAAGGGGCTGAACCATGCTGCATGGGGCTGTAATAGGAAGAGCAGTGTCACAGAGCAGCATGCCTTACTGCAGTTTCCTGGCCTAATCCTGCAATGTTAACACAGGGTGAGTTCCATAGTACCCAGGGTTTCAGGCATGCATAATGAATGCTTTCACTAGCACTGACTCCTAGGGCTGCAAATAGTCCTTTCCTCCTGGTCCCTGCCTCCCTTGTACAACACACCTCACAGTAGATGGTACTCCAGAAATACTCAAAGTGACTCAAATACAACTGCTTGGCAGAAAAGCTGTTTCTGAAAGGACAGGAAATACTGCAGTGACACTTCAAGTATTTCTGTCCTCCTGCTGGTAAAGTAGCAGTGTTGGTGACACCATGCACAACCTTTTGCAGTCAGAGTTGGAAGCATTTTATTCTTAAAGCACTGTGGATTTTCTGTCTTTTAATTTTTTTTTTAAACACTATAATAGTGAGCATAGGTGCATGGCTGTATCACAGTTTGCTCCTACAAACAGTTCCAGTAGCTCCTGGGATCTGTCTTTAAACAATCCTTGTGTTCCTTAAACTGTGTGTTTTATTTCAGGGAGGGGAGGTTGATTACAGAAGCAGAATGGAATGCCTAATCTTGCAAATTAGTCCCCCAAACGTGTCAGGAATCTTGCACAGAACAGCCCATAGGGCCAAGATTGAAGGCATACATCTGGTTAGGTGTTTGGGGTTGCCTTTTTATTTAGAGAGAGAAGTTATAACTCTTCTTTTAAGCTGACCTGCAGCTTTAATTGAGGAGAAATTCCATCAGTTACATTTATGTGTGGCATGTTTTGTTGTTTCTAATTTCTAGGGTGAAATAGTTAAGAAGTATACCCAGCTCAACCCTAAAACTTATGAAGACAGACTAGAGTTAATTCTGAAGATGTGCATAGAGGCTGCATCAGAGGCAGTAAATGTGAACTGCAGAATTTTGGGAGTAGGTAAGTTAACAAATGCTGTCTTTTCATCTAAGTTGGTTTTTTTGCTTCATCATCACCACTGATTAATTTAAAACACTTTCCTAAAATGGATCCCTTACATTTGAAGTTCTTAAATAAAGAAATTTTAAAATGTCTGTCAGATGGAGAAGCTGAGTGTGAAGACTGAAGTTGCCCTACTCTGTAACAGCTAGGAAGGCAGTCTGCTCAATTGTATCTCAGCTGTACCTGAAGTATGTGCTATGCAGATTTTGTGGAACCCAAGGCCCCTTACAGTCTCAGAATTGGCAGATATTCAGTGTACACTGAAACAGCTCATGAAACAACTGCAGCCAAAGCAGGTTTCCTCTGTTGTCTGTAGGCCTTTCTTTATGGCCAGGACCAGCTGTGCAGCAGAACCTCAGTCACACTAGGGCAGACTAAAGTGGCTAAAATGTGAGAATTTATTTGCAACTGACACAGGCAAAGGTAGCTTTTTTTTGGTGGTGAATGGTTTACTTACATTGTAGTAGAGGTCCTAAATTAAACTGTGGGCTTAATACCAGACAGAAATTCTTCATTGTAATGATGACTGGGAGCTTTGGTCTTAGATAGTACAGGTTTTTATGAAGGTATTGCTTAACGTGTCCTGGATTTTTAAGGAGGACTCGAAGTCCTCATGTTAGCTGAGAAATACTCCAAAAGAAAAGTAGATTGCTTCAGATCAAAATTTTCTTGGATTACACAAGAGGAAGAAAAGTTAATTAGATCTTCCTTTAAAAGTATTGTCCAAACCAATGTTAAGTACACAAAGCTATATGAAGAAATATGTCAGACCTTCAGATCACATCCTTCAGACTATCTGTTGGGTAATATACATGACCTAACCACTCAGATTTTGCATTTGGATACAATAAAACAATAATAAAATAATAATTCCTCTAGAAAAGACACTATACTCTGCTATAGTCACTATTGCAAGTATCTAAGACCAATTTATTAGGATAGTAAAACCATGAAGTCTTTCACAGAGGCTTATATATAGAGAAGAAAACTTTTCTTTGTCGTTTCACAAGAATTACAGTCCTATTTATTCTTCAGCCATCTTCCTTCTTTTAGTGATGGCTCACTGATCAGAAGAGCTGTGCTATGGAGTAACAGATTTCTTACCTGGCTGTCTTTGTTAGCTGCTCTTTGCCTCATTCAGACTCACAGTTTGAATCAGAATACTAGCTGAAATTGAAAGGGCTTTTCAGAGAATGACATACAATATTTAAGGGAGTAATTAATGGATTAGATTATAGTAATTTTGTGAAAGCTAATAATCATAAGATAGAAAGATTCTATGGCTTAGGAGAAGTTTTTGCAAGACTGAGCAGAAGGGTTGGACTTAATCCTCAACCTGTTATCAGCTCTCAGCTTTTCTTCCAGATATAAACATTGGAAATACAAGGAGGAAGAGCTGCCATCAGAAAGCAATGAAAAAATGTGTTTTCCTGTTTTAGTCCCACAAACTGCTCTCAGCACCCAAAATACTAGCTACATGATCATGATTTTATTGAAGAACCTCCACAAACACCAAACAGGCTTGTAGAGTGATTAAAAAGTAGTATTCTCGAAAAAAAAATCCTGACTTTCAACATCTTTTTGCCTTGATGATCAAGAAAGTCTAGATTTCAACAGCTCTACAGTTAGTTTGAATTGTGTTTTTCACTCAAAACACATTAAACAGTTTCTCACAAATGAGGGAAAAGTAGATTATCAGGCCCAGTAAACACTAGCAGCTGTTACTGATTTTTTGTTTTATTTTTACATAACAAACTTTAAACCAAAGGAGACCGAGTTCTATACACAGATGTTGCATAGTGGTACCTGTAAGAGCTATTTATTCACTGCTACTAGGCAGTGTTGAAGTTATTTTTCTGGAGGTGATAGTGAAGAGGATGAAGAGAGCTTCTGCCAGTTCCCATCGTCGCTTACATCACTTGCAGAATTACAGCGTTTAGAAAAAGCAGACATGCTTAACTCAGCTGTTTCTGAGTCAGCAGCTAAATATGAAGTAAGGTTTTCTTGTAATAAACATTTGGCTCTTCAAATCCTAGAGAGTCCTTGACTGGTACTGGGAATGTCACTTCCGTTAGGTACTTGCTGACAGGTTCTCAGATGATTTGTTCTTTACAAAGTGAAATTCTGAGGGAATTTTACAAAGATAAATTCTTAACAGCTTTAATATTCAATTCAGCTGCTTTTCTTCTATCTTTTGTGTGTAATGTTAGTCCTGGGACTCTTCTCTGAACACAACACACTTGTATAATCTCTGTAGAAGAGCAATAGATAGAATGTTAAAACTTCGTTCCTAGAGCTAAATACTTTCACAGCAGAGTGGCCAGCTTTTCAGAAGCCATCAGAGTCCATCAGCTTTGGAAGCCTCTCCAGACAGAGGAAAGCTGACTCAGTGATAGTGCCTACTGTTAGCCATTCTTCTCTTCAGTAGACAAATCTCTGAACGGTCTTGAGTTGGTTTGGGTTTTTTTCCCCTGGAAAACAGTGTATTTTTAAGTAGAAATTACTGCTCCAAGTCCAGTCATCGTTTTTAGTCATTCCACATCTTGAGAGCTGCAGGAGATTTCAGGACACTTCTGCAGCTCCAGAGGTTGAGCAGTGCATTTTGTGCCGTTTGCTATTCTGTGTCTTTCACGCGTGACTAAAAAACGCACCCATTAAGTGACTTGCTGCAGTCTTGGCTGAAGTAGGAACATTAACTCTCTGACTAATGCTAACCATCACCAGTCTCATTAGCCCTAAGATACTGGGTGCATCATAATTACAGCAGTGGAGTTTTATGGTTTATCTTTACGTGTCAGAAAGATCACCGCCAGTAATCCTTAGACATATGTACTCCATGTTCTGCTTTAAAGCCTAGTATTATAAATACTTGCCATTGTAAAGAGAAAAGCAGATGTTTTCTGCACAGTATTACAGACTTAGTTCTGATTTTTCTCTCCTCTTTTTCTGGGTCTTAGGTATTTCCACAGGGGGACGAGTAAACCCCCGAGAAGGAATTGTACTTCACTCTACAAAACTCATTCAGGAGTGGAGCTCTGTAGATCTCAGAACTCCAATATCCGATGCTCTGCACCTGCCAGTCTGGGTGGACAATGATGGAAACTGTGCTGCTCTAGCAGAAAGGAAGTTTGGTCATGGAAAAGGAATAGAAAATTTTGTGACTCTCATTACTGGTACAGGTGGGTATGTTACAGTTCAATAAAACCTAAAGGGAAAAAATACTACTGTTCAGAGGCTCAGCTGATCTTAAAAACATAAACTCCACTGCTGTGCCTGCAAAACCCTAATAAACTGGGTTCTTAAACCAAAACTCATTTAGCCTCTATATCTATTTGGTTCTTTCAGGGTACTTTAAAATTTATTTAAGCAAATTAAACCTTTTGCATACTAAAAGCTTCTTGTATAAGAAGTTCTGCAGATACAGCTGTGTAGGCAAACAGTTTTTTCAAAATAAGGAAAATGTAATCATTTTAGCTGGAATCATTTTATTTATTTTTATTCTAGCTTTAGAGCTTAATTCTTTTCCAGCTGCAGAAATACAAGATCAAAATATGCACGTAGAAGATAAGCATCTGAATATTTGAGATGATGCTTATTATATCTCAAATGCAAATGCAGGGTAACTTGTCTTCTTTTTTAAGTATGCACTTCTTTTGAGTGGTGGCAGTGATAACAAGCTGATGAACTGCTACCCAGGGTTTGGGAAGGGTCAGCAGAGAATCACAGATTTAGGTGCCTTGAGTCTGAATACAGAAATAAAATACCTCATCTGAAATGTAAAATTTCAAGGCCACTTAGAAGTCAGTTTTGTGCATAAACAGCATCACTTGCAAGCTTAAAAGATCTGTTATAGTAGTTAAAGCATTGTACAATCACAGAAGGGTTTGGGTTGGAAGGGACCTTAGAGATCATCTTGTTCCAATCCCCCTGCCATGGGCAGGGACACCCTCCTCTAGACCAGGTTGCCCACAAGCCCCATCCAACCTGGCCTTGAACTCTACCAGGGAGGGGGCAGCCACAGCTGCTCTTGGCAACCTGTGCCAGGACCTCACCACCCTCACAGAGAAAAATTTCTTGTTTATATCTAATCTAAAGCTACCCTCCTTCAGTTTATTGCCATTACCCCATATCCTGTTCTTGTATGTCCCTCCCCAGCTTTCCTTTAGGCCCCCGTCAAGTACTGGAAGGTTGCTTTAAGGTTCCCCTGGAGTCTTCTCCAGGCTGAACAGCCCCAACTCTCTCAGCCTGTCTTCAGAGGAGAGGTGCTCCAGCCCTCTGATCATCTTACTGTCCCTCCTCTGAACCTGCTTCAACAGCTCCGTGTTCTCCTGATGTTCAGTACCATCCTTAAGCCTTTTAAGAAAGGAGAAGCATTGTATACCATTTTGATATTTAAATGAATAGGAAGGAGCCCTGAGCTTGCTTATTAGGGCTGTTGAACAGAGTTCTTCAATAAGCAGCAATTTTTTATTTCTAGAGTGGAAGATGACTGATGCACATACTGTATCTTTTCTATATTGGAATAAGCAAGTGTCAATTTCCTGAAGAATTTGGACCCTTAAAAACTGGAGGGTTTGCCCCGTTGGGGGGGAAAGGGGTGTTGTTGGGGTTTGGGGTTTTTTTTTTGATTGGATGTTTTCTTATCTCTGCAGGAATTGGAGGTGGAATTGTTCATCAGCACGAACTGATCCATGGCAGTTCTTTCTGTGCTGCCGAGCTTGGGCATATTGTTGTATCTTTAGATGGACCAGAATGCCTGTGTGGTAGCCAAGGATGTATAGAAGCATATGCTTCTGGAATAGCATTACAGAGAGAAGCTAAGAAACTGCATGATGGTATCTATATACTTTCATTTTTGAAAACATGATTACTAAGTTGCAGTACAGGAAGAAATTTGCAAAGGTGATACCAAGAAAAATAGACCTGCCATCTTTTTTCTAGGCAGAGACAAGAATAGGTTAACAGGCAACCTCTGTTGTAGGATTCCTCTGTGTGGCCAATCCAGGAGCTGCCAGAACCTGCACAGTACAAATCTTTTTCAGACTTTACCCCAAGCAAGCCATATTTGGAACCACTGGTCTCAAAATTACCAGAAGCATGTAATAGTATTTAGTCTCTCCTTTTTAAACGTAAGGTAATCTGACAGGTATTCTGTGAGGTTTGGTTTCACAATGATTGTCTTTCAACAATAGCTTCTCAGGTAAAGCTTCTCAGGTAAGTTTGAGAACACTTACATTATTAACTTTTTTGCCTGAGAAGACTTAGTGAAACCATAACTGTTTTGAGTTTGATGCCTTGCTTCTGCACGTAATTCCCTGAATAATACTGATACAGCCACTGTGGATAAAACTCCGTGTCGGACAGATGAGTCAGGATTCAGACTTCAGTGTGCAAGTAAAAGAGGTGTAAGGATCTTAACTGCCTGTTTGTCACCCTCCATTTCTTGATTTACCATGTCACTGTGTTTTTCCCTGCCTTTCCCTTTTCCCCTTCAAACAGAGGATCTGCTTTTAGTAGAAGGAATGTCAATGAAGAAGGAGGAGGTTGTTAGTGCTGCACATCTCATCCAAGCAGCTAAGCTTGGGAATGCAAAGGCAGACAGCATTCTCAAAACAGGTGAGAACATAATCCAACATCCATGATTAAAGTTTTGAGGATACAGAAATGGTAATGCACTGTAACACTACAACTATAGGTGTTGAGACCTCTCTGTATAAAATTACAAATGGTAATTAAATGTTAATTATAAATATTGGAGGCAGTATGAGCAGAAGTGTGCATTAAAAGTCTCTGTTCCAATAAATGAGAAGATAAAAAGTTTCTACAAAGATCAGTTTTAAAAAAAAAAAAAAAGAGGTCACAACATGTTCATATTGGAAAATTTGGGGGCATTTCATTGTAGGCAGGTGAATGGTTAGTCTGAGCAAGCAAAGGCGATTTACATACCAAATTACATGGGATATTTTACTTGTTTACTAGCTGTAAACACCATCATGCATAGCTGATAGCACTAAGGTGGTAAAATAATGCTTTTGTATTTTCACTTACAGGAGTGGTAATGCTTTATTTACCTTGTCTTCCACATCTGTATCATTGGATAATGCATGATTGTGCAATAAAATTGCCCTTCTTTTACTTTTGAAGGAAAAATTAACAGCACTCTCATAGTGTCTGATAACATAAATTCAAAACTGCCTGCCATATGGAGTAGAACATTTTCTTGTCAGTGTTATTTGCTGCTAACTGACCTATTTCAACAGCTAATACTTGGATTGCTTTGAGTATTCTACCTAATTTCTTCTTATCTTTTCAGCTGGGACAGCGTTGGGCCTTGGAGTTGTGAATATTCTGCACACCATGAACCCCTCTCTCGTGATCCTTTCTGGAGTTCTAGCTAGCCACTATGTTAATGCTGTCAAGGATGTGATAAACAGACAGGCTCTGTCCTCTGTTAAAACCGTGGATGTGGTGGTCTCTAATCTAGCAGATCCTGCTCTTCTTGGAGCTGCCAGTCTGGTACTGGATTATACTACACGTAGAATATACTAGATACCTGGAAGAATTAGATAAATGGACAATTCAAATACCTAATGGGTGGTGGCATTACTTTACCTGAAGTTTTTCTTTGATGAGAGCAGCAGCTGAATCAGAGTAGTGTACTGAGTAGTGACTACTTCAGTGTTTCCCAGTTGAAGAATTATTATCTTTTTGTATTCCTCTGAAATTTCATCTCACATCATAGAAGCTAATGTGCAATTCTGTTGTTTTTAATCATATCTGTGGGTAAGCCCATATGTTGCTTTAAGTGCAGCTGAATTATTTATGAGCGCATCCTGATGAATGGTGTGTCAGATTAAAGATAGTGTTTGGGGATCCGTATCTCATTTTGCACCTCTGTGAAATGAGAAGTCTACAGTGTTGTTGACCAGCTTTTCAGCTTCTAGGCTTTTACCCACGGAGTAAATATGATGTAATCACCAGCAGCAAGTAGTAATTTCAGTGGGTGGGAATGAAGGAAGTTGCCTCTACAATCACAAAGGCTTATTGTATAAATTATGGTTCCTGAAGGACCTTAGTAAAGGCAGTTATTCATTACATCATCTTTATAGAGGGTAGAGTCCTGTTTTAGAAGCTTTGCTTATGAAGAAAAAAGATCATGCTCTAGTGAGCTTACAGCTTGCAGAGTAGTCAAAACAAACTGACCAGTGTAGCAGCAAGCATCTTTGCCTTCCTATCTTATGGTTACGGCCAACAGTAAGTTATTTCAGTTCTATTGTTTGGGTTTACTCAAGGGACTCAGTCTACTCCTTTGCCCAGGGAGCAGAGGGAATTTATTCTTTGGCAGCTGAAGTTCAGCGATGTTGCACATCTACTTTTCAGTGAATCTCTTCCACTGCAGTGACAGTGCATCTCCTCAGCAGTCCTGGTGGCTGCACGTACGCGGTTCTTGTCCTGTGTTCACCATCAGCTTGCAGGATGGAAAGTCAGATCTGAGCCTCGTCCTCACCTTCAGACATTCAGAAGCCTGGGAGCACAGCGTGCCAAACACCAGTGAAGGTCTTCCTCTCAATAAAGCATGATTACCTTTCTTTAGCTAGCCCTGCTTTGACATTAGGTCTGTCTTACACAGCTGCTTTGTAGCAGACTTTAAAGGTACTGTAATAATTATTTTACACAAGGAGAGATTGAAAAACAGACCTAACACATTGCCTATCCCAGAAAGAAGATAACCTGTGGACAAGCGGTCACAAGATCAGCCTTTGTCCTTCATTTTATGGCCTATGATATCAGAAAGCTAGTAATGTTAAGGTCTGGAAATAGCCCCTTTTATTCACGTGTGCTAGTACTTCTCCAACCAAAGTGAAACCACCTTCTGCAACTTCTGCTGTACAAGAATCCTGGACTGACTAACTGGTACCATAGCAAGCCCTTCTGCTGGATAATTCTGGGATATAATCTGCACAAGTTTCCTTCACTTCCTCCTCTCTTCCTCAAGGAATCTTACTGAGAATTCGCATCTTCACAGTACACTTCAGAAACATCACCAGTTCTCCTAGATGTCTCCAGGAATCTTCTACACCACAGTTTTTCTCAGAGTCAGCAAGTACTAGCTGTTAACCACTTGCAAAGTTGTGATAGGCTTTACATCACCAGGAGATCTGTAGTTCCTTTTCTTAAGGTGTCTTGGCTGACTATGATTCCCAGTCAATACAGAGCGGTAGCTCCATGAGCAGGTCAAGGAAAAAGCAGCTTTGCTCGATGGTGATAGTAGCTCAGAGGAGGAATAACAGTAGTGAGGTTCCAACAGAGAGGAGCTCTTTTATCTTTCTGTTCTCTAGCAGGACCAGGCTTTTAATTTCCAGACCTCCTGAAGCTAGGATTTTTTTTTTAATACAGCCTCCAGGTATGCTTTTCCCTAACAGCTGAGCGTGCAGGGATAGAGAAAACATAAAAGACTGAACACTACTTGAAAAGTTTTACTCTAAATACCTTCAACATTTGGGCCCATTAAGAAAATGGTTCCTGAAATGCTTTTGAAATATTTTTTTTCCTGTCAGCTGGAAAAGAACCCGCTCTATGTGGTGCAAAAGTCCTTGCAGTTTTCCCTAAGAAGTTTGTGAGTTTATAAAAATAAAAAAATATTTAATAGCAAAATAATGATTTTGTTTCTTTTTCCTTCCCTGTTCAGAAACCTCCCCCACACTTCAAGCACTTTATTGTGTGGCAGGTTTTATGGACACCTCCTCCCAATTGTATCCACTGGGAGCAAACATTAGATGGTCAAAGAACATCCATCTGTGGTACTGCGCTGTCTGCTTACTTGATGCTGGCCTTCTGTCATTTAGTGCAGCCCATGTGATTTCAGAGGGCAAACCAGTCTTTAGACCCATTATTGAGAGGGAAGAAAGGGAGTGAAAGCACAAGATACCAGCTGAACTCAATTTCCACAGCTATTGCCAGCATTTTAACAGTTGGACTTGATGATCTTAATGGTCATTTCCAACCTTGTGATTCTGTGATTTCAAAGCCTAAAGCAGCAGCGCAGCCCCAGAATCGTAGGAGTAGGAAGGGACGTCCAGTGATCATCAGGTCCAACCCCCCTGCCAAAGCAGCTCCCTAGCTCATACTGCACAGATAGGCGTCCAGATGGGTCTTGAATATCTCCAGAGAAGGAGACTCCACCCCCTCCCTGGCCTATTCCAGGGCTCTGGCACCCTCACTGGGAAAAAGTTCCTCCACATGTTGGTGCGGAACTTCCTGTGCTCCAACTTGCAGCCATTTTCCCTTGTCCTGTCCCCACAGACCACTGAAAAGGGGCTGGACATTTCCCCTTGTGTCCCACACTTGAGATATTTAAAAACATTAATCAGGTCCCCTCTCAGTCTTCTTTTCTCAAGGCTGAACAGTCCCAGCTCACTCAGCCTTTCCTCACAGGGGAGATACCTCAGGCCTTTAATCGTCCATGTAGCCCTTCTCTGGACTCTCTCCAGGAGATCCCTGTCTGTTTTATACCAGGGAGCCCAGAACTGGACACAATACTCCAGGTGGGGCCTGACCAGGGCAGAGTAGAGGGGGAGGATCACCTCCTGTAACCTGCTGGCCACACTCCTCCTGATGCACCCCAGGATCCCACTGGCCCTCTTAGCTACCAGGGCTACGTCATTACCTGGATTGGCATCTCTGTTGTGGGGGTTTGGTTTTATAGTGTCCCTGATAACGATACGTATACACTTAACTGCTGAAGTTGTAGACATTATGCTTCTGTCCAGGGCTCCAAGCAAAACTGTCTGATACTCAAGTGCTGGGGCAGGAGACCCCTCATGGATAGGCATGGTTTTAGTCTCAATTGTGTGAGCAAGTACTAGCAGTACCTAACCTGCAGAGTGCTAGATGATTGGAAAGTGATTTAAAACAAGTTCTTCATGCTGAAGTTAAAAATTGATGTATGTAAGACTCCTGTCAGTCCCTGTAGAATCATAGAATTGTCTTGGAAGGGGCCCTTTAGATCATCAAGTCCAACTATCACCCTAACCTCCCAGCTATCACTAAAGCATGTCCCTCTGCACATCTCTCTTTTTAAAAAGAACACCTACATGGATGGACACTCCACCACTTCCTGGGCAGCCTGTGCCAATGCCTAACAACCCTCCCTGGGAGGAGCTTTTTCCTGATATCCAATCTAAACCTCCCCTGGTGGGACCTGAGGCCATTTGCTCTTGTTCTATTGCTTGTTCCTAGGGAGAAAAGGTCAGTCCCCCCACCTTTCCACAATCTTCTTTCAGGTATTTGTGGAGAGCAATTAGGTCTCCCCTCAACCTACGTTTCTTCAGACTAAATAACCCCAGTTCCCTCAGATGCTTCTTGTAACATTTATTCCTGTCACCTCACCAGCCTCATTGCCCTTCTCTGGACATGCTAAAGCATCTGTGTCTGTTCTGCAGTGAGGGTCCCAAAAGGGAACGCAGTACTCAAGGTGGCGCCTCACCAGCGCTAAGTACAGGGAGACGATTACTTCCCTAGTCCTACTCACCCCACTGTTCTTAATACAGGCCAGGATGCTGTTGGCCTTTTTGGCCACCTGGGCACGCTGCTGGCTGATGTTCAGCTGGCTGTCAATTCACACTCCGGGTCCTTCTCTGCCAGGCAGCTTTCCAGCCACTCTTCCCCAGGCCTGTAGCACTGCTTGGGGTTATTATGACCCAAATGCAGGACCCAGTGCTTGGCTTTATTAAACCTATGGCATTGGCCTTGGCCCATCAATCCAGCCTGTCCAGATTCCTCTGTAGGGCCTTCCTACCCTCAAGCAGATCAACACCCACTTTACTTAGTATCATCTGCAAACTTAGTGAGGGTCCACTCAATCCCCCCCCGTCCAGGTCATTAATAAAGATATAAAGAGAGCTGGTCCCAGCACAAAGCCCTGAGGAACACCACTGGTCAGTGGGTGCCAACTGAATTTAATTCCATTTACCACCACTCCCTGGGCCCCGCCATCCAGACAGTTTGCAAAGAGTACACCTGTCCAAGCCAAAAGCAGCCAATTTCTCTAGAATGCTATGGGAAATGATGTCAAAGGCTTTGCTAAAGTCCAGACAGGCAACATCCACAGCTTTTCCCTCATCCACTAAGCAGGTCATCTTGTCATAGGAGAGACAAGGTTAGTCAAGAAGGACCTGCCTTTCATAAACCCATGCTAATTGTGCCTAATTGCTTTTTCCCTGCACATGTCTTATAATGAGACTCAGGATGATTTGCTTCATAATCTTCCCAGGCACTGAGGTCAGACTGATAATTCCCTGGGTCCTCCTTCTGGCCCTTCTTGTGGATGGGCATCACATTCACTACTCTCCAGTCAACTGGGACCTCCCGAGTCAGCCAAGACTGCTCATAAATGACAGAAAGCAGCCTAGTGAGCACCTCCACCAACTCTCTGGGTACCCAGTAAGTGGATCTCCCCTGACTGCATGGACTTGCATATATCTGGGTGTTGAAGCAGGTCCCTCACCATTTCTCCTTGGATTATGGGGGCTGCATTATGCTCCCCATCCCTGTCTTCTGGCTCAGGGGGCTGGGTACTCAGGGAACAACTGGTTTTGACTGAGGCATAGGTGGCATTCAGCACCTCGGCCTTTTCCTCATTGTTTGTCACTATGTTCCTGGCCTCACCCTCCTGAAGGTCAAGTTAGCAGTCCTGCTGACTGTCCTCCTTGCTTCTCCCAGAATTGAACACTCTACTAATTTCATGCTCACTGTGCCCAAGGCGACCTCCAACCATCACATCTCTCACCAGCCCTTCTTCAGAAGCTGCAGATCCAGCAGGGCTCCTTCCCTAGTTGTCTCCCTTCCCAGCTGTGTCAGGATCTCCAACACACTGCGGGAAATTCCTAGACTGTTCCCTCTCTGTTATACAGTATTCCCAGCCGTTTTCTGGCAGGTTGAAGTCCCCTACAAGGACAGGGGCTCAGGACTGAGACTTCTACCAGCTGTTCATGGAATGTTTTGTCTGCCTTCTCATCCTGATTGGGAGGCCTGGAACAGACTCACCATACCTACCTTGTTGGCCCTTCCCTTGATTCTTACCCATAAACACTCGACACAACTATCACCATTATGTTCTAGGCATTCATAACACTCCCTGACATACAAGGCCACCACCCCCCCGCTTCCTGCCTATCCTTCCTGAAGGATCTATATACATCCATGGCAGCATTCCAGTCATGAGGATCATCCCACCATATTTCTGTGATGGCAACTCTATCAGTTTTCCTGCTGCACAATGGCCTCCAGCTCCTCCTGTTTGTTACCCATGCTGTATGCATTAGTGTACAGGCACTCTAGTTGGTCTATTGGTCATAGAATCATAGAATGGCAAGGGTTGGAAGGGACCCCAAGGATCATAGAGCTCCAACCCCCCTGCCACAGGCAGGGCCACCAGTCTCAGGCCTGGAGCTACACAAGGTTGCCCAGGGCCCCATCCAACCTGGCCTTGAACACTTCCAGGGATGGGGCATCCACCACCTCTCTGGGCAGCCTGTTCCAGGACCTCACCACTCTCTCTGTAAAAAACTTCCCCCTAATATTCAATCTAAACCTTCCCTCCTTTAGCTTTAAACCATTCCCCCTTGTCCTGACATTATCTGCCCTCCGACATCTTGGAGTAACACCCACTGAGGTGTTTCCCTGTTGATTCCCGACTGCTACAGGAGCTGGCTCGTCTCCGTAAGACTTTGACTTTTGATTGAGGATCCTCACCCCCAGCAACTTCAGTTTAAAGCACACCTAAGTTGCAAAGTTTGTTGGCAAAGACGCACCTCCCTCTCTCTGAAAGATGGGCCTCCTCAGCCACCAGAAGACCAGATTCCTCAAAGCAAGTCCCATGGTATACATAGCCAAAGCCCTGTCTGTAACACCACTCCCTTAGCCATTTATTTTCTCAGTTTTGCTCTCCCTTTCCCTCCCCTTCCCTTTAACCAGGAGGACTGATGAAAAGACTATCTGCAATCCCAAGTCCTTCACTGCTGCTCCCAGGGCCTTGTAGTCCCTCTTGGTATTCTTCAGGTTGCTTACAGCTGCATCATTGATGCCTACGTGAAACAGCAGTACTGCTGTATCCCATTGCTCCTCATACTTTCCTCCACTGAAGAGACTGCTTCATCCACTACAGGTCTGCCTAAGCAAAGAAACCCAACCAGCCAGGACTTGGGACCATGAGGAAACCAGATGAAGTTATACTAGCTGTCTTTTTAGAGGTCCTTGCTGATTCTTTGCAAGCCAGGTAGCTAATCAATACAGCATCAGCCTTTGGAATTCCTTTTTGGTCTCCCAAGCAGCAACCCTAGATACATAGTATTTGATCTGCCATCAAGACACTCAAAATCAGAACTGCCCCAGCTTTCTGGTGGTCTCAAAGCACTGCCACAATAATCAGAAGCACCTACTACCTACCAGCAGAGGCACTCTTTTAGGTTAACGTAAGGTGCAAAGTTAATACTCTGCATCAGTCTGCAGCAGGGAAATCTGATCTGTGTCTCCCTTTCAAATACTGTGGAGTTTTCAGGCATTAAGTAAGGGTAAAACAGCTGGACTGTATATCCCTTCAACTATTTCAGACAATTGTGTTTGGAAAATGGCTTAGCAAGGGCACATTTCAACTTTGGCAGCTGAAGTGTAGGTGCTAAAGCCATGCATTCAGCACAGTTTTTAGCCTGCCACTAAACTATGTTTACCTCAATCTGAAAGGAGATGCTTTGCATTTTTTTAGAAACAACTAAAAATGCTCATGAGATTCTGAAGACACAGGAAGCCTTTTCTTAAGCCTTGCTTAAGTTTGCACATAAACTGTAACCCTCCTGGGCTGGTTCATTCCACAAGTTAAAACAAAACCAAGATTCAAACCATTTGTATGGTGCCCAAACCGCCCCCTGCTTGTACATTGCAGTTTGGTTCTAGAGCTGACAAAATCTACTTTTTCAGATTGAGCAAGGCTATGAGAAGACAAGGAACACCAACAATTCTTCCTGATAACGTCATAACTAAGAAAAGTTTTTGGGTTCACAGGCTTCTTGATCTCACATAAAACTCAGTTTTATCTGTAACAGATTACATTACTGTTAGGCTGTTATTACTGGCTGAGCAAAGCTTTGCATGCTTGAAGGCACAATTTTTTTCCATTAGACTAGAAGAGAGTTAACATTTCCACACCACTTTTGCCTTGTTTTATTATTAGACCACGATTTCTGCAACTCTATCTGCAAGTATCCTGAATACTACTAGATCTCCCAGCTTTTTTTGCATGGAGCACGTAACACAAATTTAAAATGCAAATAAAGTGCTAGCTTTCTGCCTAATTAAAGTGTATGAAAGTACTGTATATTTAAGGTAAGTCTTTGAAGAAATAAACTTTTATTCCAAAGGCCCCTTTATTTTTAAATTCATAAGCTTGTAATGCAGGACTTTTAAAAATGCTAGTAAGATTTTACCTCATACCTTGAGCTGGGTGAAGTTTTTGTACATGGTAGCCAGCTGCGACCAGTAACAGCCACATGAAGCCAGAGAATCAATGTGTGCTTCTGGCTAGCCAACAGTGTTGCAAGACTGTAATCACAATTGTCAGTGAAAGTTGCTTTATTGATGCAGGATCTAATGAAAGACTCCTCTGTTGATCCATAAAGCATCCCCTGTGAAGTCAGAGCACAAAGACCTCAGTTGTCAGTAACCTTGCACGATCTGAGGATCCTGAAAATCCGGTGTAGCTCCAGGCACACAACCACCCAGTGCCACAGTGTGTGGCTGCAACACCACTGTTCTCAGAGCAACAAGCTTCCCCACACGATGGGGCCTAGTGTCATTAGCTTTTAGCAAAAAAGCCACCCCCTTGTCCATTCTAAAATACAAGCCAGTAAACCATGTATTTCCCTCTTTACCAGCTGCTCAGGTAAAACACACCAGCAAGAAACATACTGTGTTGGTTTATGGCTTAATGTTACCCATGATCCTTGGACTAAGAGGATGATGGCCCAGTGCTGTCATTTTCAGGCTTCCAGCTTTCTCATAAACCCATAACCTTCTCTCCAACCCTCTCCTCTACAAATGCTGATTATCATTTCAGACTGGCTGGCACCTCACCACAAGCTGAACAAAGCAATGTCTATGCCAAAGTGTATTCAGCAGAAGCCTGCAGCATCTCTCAATGCTGCAGGAGGGCTTTGTACACATGCAGCTGGGGTTTTGCTTGACAGATAGGAAGTGTCCAGGGTTTTTGTTCCTTGTAGCTTTCTGCATCGGCTACTCCCTATGGAGAAATGCAGCAACAGTGGGAAGTTAAGGCCAGAAAACAGGGGAATGAGTACACTTGGCAAGGCCAAATGTAGCAAAGAATTGTCACATGAAGTCACAAAACAAAGTGACAGGTGCCAGCCTCTGAAGAAAACAAGTGAGTGTTCAAAAGTCCGCACAAGGGCTCAGATTTGCCCTTATAAACCTGAGTATTCTTTTGCTGAGTGCCACAAGGTCCAAGTATCTAAAGTAGACAGGTTTAAGTAGAGCACTGGTGAGGCCACACCACTGGGGAGACTGCTTCTGGAGTACTGGGTTCAGTTCTGGGATCACCAGTACAAGAGAAATATGGACATACTGGAAAGTACAACAAATAGTTACAAGGCAGATTAAGCAACTAAAGCATCTCTCCTGGGGAGAAGGGCTGAGAGAGCCAGGACTGTTCAGCCTGGAGGAGAGAAAGCTCAGGGGTCATCTCAGTGTGTACAAAACATACTTGGAATGGGGGTGCAAGGAGCAAGAGCCAGACTCTTTTCAGTGTTGCCCAGTGACAGGACAGTGACAGTGGGCACTGATGGAAATGTGGGAGGTTCCTCCTGAACATCTGGAACGTTTCTTCACGGTGAAGGTGACCAAGCACTATCACAGTCTGCCCAGAGAGGCAGTGGAGGCTCCCTCCTTGGAGATCTTCAAAAGCTGCCTGGATTTGGCTCTGAACATGTGACACTAAATTGCCCTGTTAGGGCAGAGGGGTTGGACCAGATGACCTCCAGAAGTCCCTTCCAACCTCAGCCTTTCTGTGACAACACTTATACAGGAGGTAGGAATGAATCAGTGAGCTAGCACATTTGACTACAGAATTCAGGCAGAAAGCCTACAAAATCTCAGTACACGAGCTGCTTGCTAGGTGTTACAGCTAGACAGTGTACACAAAAACACACAGACACATCATTAGCTCCTGCAAGCCCAGCTTGTAAGACTTTAGTAATATTGCTTTGACCTTGAATTTGAGAGTATTTGCTCATTTTCTTAGTATTGCAGCTCAAACCCATGCCCTCAGGACAGATAAAATGGCCTGTAAGATAGGACAGTATGGTGATTAATCAGTTCCAGAACTCACTATGCAGGAACCCCTCTAACTGGCTCTCAAATTCCAGTAAATTCACATTCACAAACACTGTATGTTCAATGCAGTGGAGGTTTTTCATTAAATCACTAATTGATTTTGGAAGCCTTTGTTTGTACAGCTTTGGAGTGAGTAGCAGAAAGGAAGTTTTCAGTCAAAATGAACGTGCAATTAGTCAAGGCTAGCACTGATTTATCAGTATTCTGTGGACTTGATCTGTGCTTCAGTCCTGTTAAACTCACCTGTAGTATCCCTGTGCAGTTCAGAAAAGTATTCTCCTGGTTTAATCTTCCACAGAATTAAGCTTCAGGACCTGTAAGTCTCTATCTTTTTCATCTCCACTCATCAGTAGCTTGTGAATAAGCTTGTAAACATGAGAACAGCTCCAGTTACTACAGACTACAGTGAGGTACAGCTTAATTATTGAAGCCCAACTCAGTATCTTGTCCACCAAAGGGACACAACTACCAGTAAGGTAGTTGCTGTGCAGCAGCTCCCTAAACCTCCAAGTTTTAATCTGCATCATAAGCCCTCTTCAAACTGTCAGGACTAACCTTCCAGCTTGTATCCAAGAGTTAAAACAGTTATGTTACACACTATTTAAAGCTACTGCATCTTTGATAGAAGGGGTGAAATAATGTATGAGACTGAACAGACCATTCTTAGGACAAACAGCTAAGGTGAGTCTTACCAGAGCAAGGGTAGAATACAGCCCTTATGAATGCTGGGTGAGATTAGAGAGCAAAGGAAGCAGCAGAACAGAGATTTTTCTGGATCAGTTTGTTTCAAATTCAACCACCTTGGCAGAGAGAGCTCCAACCCAGTAGATGAGCAGCAGTTAAGAGCAAGTCTTCTTTTATCTTGCTCTCCACATATCCAGTCCACCACCTTGGTGGGAGAAAGTGTCTGCAAGAGTCAGTAAGGAAAAGGACACAGTTCAAAACATAACAAGCTTCTGCACAACAGGATTTTGCATATGAAGCCAGTGGTGAATACATGGCAAAACAGAATATGAAGTAGAATATCAATGCCTTCAACTACTCAGTATGGTACTTCTAGCCCAAGATCTGCAGTTAGAGTGACAGCAGAAAACTACACAGAAATGCTTACCTGGAGAAGGCAGTGTCCTCAGGTCCACTAGAAGTGGGATAAGCTCCTTAACAAGCCTGCTGCTCCATTTTCCTAGACCTTCTATCTTGTGAGATAAATTGGATAGGGAAGCAGTTTTTAAACTAAAGCTCTCAAGAGCTTTAAGAAAGCTTATGGAGACAAGCAGGACAGCGTCTCAGATCAGCAGCACTGCCCACTGGTCAGTCACCAGAAGGATGAAATCACTTGCAATTAAGAGAAATCTTTGTCAAACCCCCCATGTCAAAAGGGAGCAGGAGAGCTTGCTTATCAATTCATCCAAAGCCAACACGTATTGCAGTTTAACAGATCTTTAATATCAGTAATGTGGGAAGCAACATCTCAGTGCATCACAGCACAAACCAGAGTTTCAGAGGTTCTCCCATTTCAGACACGGAAGGGAAACATGAAGAACATGCAATCAGACAACGATCAGGTCTAGGTACATCGTGAGGTTTGTTCAAAAAAGCCAAATATTGAAACAATTAATCCAATTACTGCAAACACAGCTTCTCTGAGTAAGGTTAAGATATTGCATTTGTGGTGTTTCCATTGTGCTTTCCTTCAGCGAACCAGCGGAGCCTGCTTGAGTGAGATGAGGACTGAGCGCATGCGGGACACATCTTTTGCCTGCTTACTAGACTTGGGGTTAAAGTCACAGAGCTGAGCCACACGTTCCCACTCAGTGCCCGGAAAAATATCTTCTGCATCATTCACAAAGGCTTCTTCAGCTGCCCTAAAAGCAATGCAATGCACCTTGTGTTAATGCCCAACATGTAAGGCACTCCTTCCCTCTTCCAGGATGCAGTTTCTCTCAGTGTATTTCTAAGAAACGTGCCCTGACAGCTGCTTGTGGGCACTGTGGCTACTTAAGCTCCCACTGCCCCAACCCTGGAGACAAAAGTAGGTTGCAGTAGTATGCTATGCACAAGCAGAGCAGATTATTGCTGTGTAAAATGTTGGAATACAGGTGTTTGGTTTTAAGAATAGTTATTGAGACTTTGAGGGGTCAGCATACAAACTGCCAGGAAGTAAGGTTCTTCTAATTAGGCACTGAATTTATGCCCCAGTCTTAAATAGTCACGCCTCTGCCACTTGATGTTTTATGCTGGACACTTGCCAACTAGAAAATTAGAACTCCCTGCAAGCATGTCTTAAAGCAGATTCCATTTCAGGGTTTAGATCAGGCCCAAGGCATACAGGCCATCATAAAACTATCTGCTGATGATACCCAATGCTATAGTGAAGCAGCAGGAATCAAAAGGAACTTAAGTCACGAAACCCATGCTTGCAGGTGCTATAGGCCAAGGCATATCTAGGCAGAGGGGATGGCTCATCTGAGATCAGTTTACAGGATAAACACATTTCCCCTGCTCACGCCCTAAGGAGCCGTCCTTTTACATTACGTACAGATTAGTGTCAGTGGCTTCCCAGCTGTCTCCTTTCAGCACTGCTATGCTGACAACAGCTTTGCTTTATAATGCATGGATAACACTCCAGCATCTAGTTTTGGTGAACTGTGGGGCCCTGGTAGCTGTCTAAGTGCAATAGCAGTAAGCAACAAGAGGTCAAACCAAATCCATCTACTCCAACAAGCAGTACAGAAAAAGCAGTGAAGATGACTCTCTCATGAGGGTTCAGCACTGTTCACAGGGATGAAAAGGTTACAGACACCACTGAAGACAAGGGTCACTAAAACACTGCTACTTTGTGACATGACACTTTTAAGGGGCAGTGAAGATTTTTTTACTTAACTGTTCTAGGCTGTAGCAAGGATGATTTATGTTTGTGCTTAAAGGTGAAAAGAAGAAAAGAAACAAGGAGAGAAAGTTTAAGTCAGATATAGAAGATGAGAATGAGTTTAATGCAGATGATCAGCTGGCTGAACATGCACTAGTAGCTTAGTCTACATTCAGGAAACAGTCTGCCAATTTTACTCTACAGCACTTACACTGCACACTTGCATTGGATATGGAAAAAAGGGTTTTACTGGGAAAATCTATCAAAATCAACTCCAGGAGACTTCTGAAGTGTCAAACACCACCTGTAAATCCATCATTTCACAAGTCTTGGCTTACATCCACCTACAGTTAGGCAATTAATTCCACACTGGACCTTCAATATTAATGCACTTTAAGCCACACCATGGCTTGCCAATTCACCTTTTAAAGGTGTCACCTTAGAATCTGAGACATGGTCATCTTTCAATTCAAGTCTACAAATTAAGGGAAGAAATTAAAACATATAAACAAGCCAATGAACATCGCAATCCTTCCACATCACAGAAACTAGCATACTCATTGGGTCTTGAAAGTCATGGCCTTATTATTCTCACTGATCCGTTAGGCTGGTAAAATGATTGCACAGAGCTACTCTTAAATGTTCTCCCAGCAGCTAATGTTATTTTCCAATACCACCTTCTTGTACTTTTCCTTTGTTCTTTAGTAATTTTATAATTCCATATGCATGCACCCCCTCTAGCCTGATTTCTGGCACGCCATTCCTTTCACCTTCCTTGGCTTTAGAGCTATGTGGAAGCACCACTTGAATATTTTTTCCAACTATGTAGGCAAATGAGCACAAATCAGGATCTCAATGTCTATTATACAGAGCAGAGTTAAACACTGTGCTTCTCTGCAGACATGACTAGGACTAAATCGAGCACCCATGTCAGACTACAGACACCAACCCACATGTCCAGCAAAACACCTTGCTAAGCAGCTGTTTCCAGGCCAGGGAACGCTACAAACCCCTATGTCTAAAGACTACAGAAATCACTACCAAAATTCCAGTGGTATGTATACTACATCAATTAAACCTGAAAGTGCTAGATGTTGTGCAGTGTATGGATCCTTACTGGAAAACTGCACTTGATACAAGTCAAAGTCAGTCCAGAAAGGAACAGATATAAGCTTGTATTGGTTTATGCTGCCTTGAAGCATTCAGACGCCACACCTTCTGACATACAGCACTATTTCTGATCCTTCTCATTACCTAGTTGACTAGAAAACAGAATTAGTAGTTAAGCAACATACACATAACCAATCACGTCAGCGAAGGGTTGTTTGTAGAAAGCTTCATCTGCCACCCTATGTAGCAAGTAGTCCAACAGGCAGGCAAGCAGGCAGGAGAAAAGAGATAAAGGTGAGAAGTGGGGAATACAGCTGGAGTCAGTTTTAACAAGCACATTAACCTTGCATGACCTAGACTTACTCTAACAGGAAAGCAGCTACCACATGGAACGTATCAATTAAGCCACTGCATCAGAACAACAGAAGAGTTCTGCTACACCCCAAAAATTGGGACCAGTTAGTTGAGGACTAGAGTCCCAGTGTTAGTGTTGTCCACTGGAGAGCAGCTGCCATTAGGAGAGAGATCTCAGACTGATGAGAATGTCAAACAAATCTTCTGTGCAACACTGGTTATAGGGACTCTACTCCAGAATGTATATTCTGCACTCAAACACTGGCCACAATAAAGCTTTGCGAGTTCCACAAGCTTTGGCCACCAACTAGAAGAGTGACAACCCTGTATTCATTCCTTTCTTGGCCTAACCAAAAGACTACCTCAGGAATGGAAGCATCAAATCCATCATTGTGTTAGAATTGTAGACCTCCTTTTTCCCTTTACTAGGAAGCAGAGTCTACACAGAAGCCTACTTAAGGCAAACCTGCTGATCATTTTGCTAAGAAAAATGGTGTCTCAAAAACCAGTTTGAGTCTGTGGATTCCTGGAGTATGAAGCAGCCCTGATGATTACTGGGACATAACAAAACTAGCAAGCCTAGGTCAGAAGCTGGTATCTCAAGTGGTATTAAGTCAATATTATCATATTTATCTTTATATAGCTTGAAGTCAAAATTCACATGGAACCTCTAAGAAAGTGTAAGAGCAAACTAGCAGTGTAAGAGCAAACTAGCAGTGAAGACATTGGTTTCTACTCCAGGGCCCAAAATAAGACAATTCAAATGCATTACAGACCCAGCCAGCATTTATTTCTTCACTAGCAGAACTGAGTCAGATAATTTCAAGCATTTCTGACAGTAGCAGCCAAATGTTGTAAGGTATCTCATGAAGCAACTTGTGGCAAAGACTAGCTACAAGGCCACTTCCATGGGTTCTACAGATAGCAAGTAAAATTGCTAGTCTCAAGGTAAGTAACTGACAGCCACTGTAGATCTTTGCAGCTATTGGCATGCAAAGAAGGAGGTAGATTAAACCTTCCTTCTGGCCATATTCAAACTTTGTGTCTTAAGAAATCTTCAGTAATTCTGGTTGATTAGCTTAATGCTTTCTCTTGCTACTCTTGCACATGTAATCTACATTCCATGAAAACTTAAAAAGATAATCTCCACTTCTTAGTAGGAGAGGTTACTTTAATGATCTGGAGGACTGTTGCCTTAGGACATACTAAAAGTCTTCTAACCTCTCCCCCATTACTTTCATAACCAGTACTGTAACTCTGCAGAAGACTGGAGAAACCTTACCTGTTGCTCACTTTTGTTTTCTGGAGTTTTTCATCTTGCCTTGCATACCACTCCTCCAACTCTTTTATTGCTTTCTCTTTCCATTCTGCTTCCTGCTTTCGTGAGTTTGCATCTGAAGATTTAAGAATCTATTTGTCAGTCATGCTTGTTGCAGGTGGATTGTTACCATTTCAGCTGAAGGATCAGGGTGCACTCTAGTGCAGATCTACTCAGGTAAGGGTTAGGAGGTTTCCCGATTTAGGTCATAAGAACTCTAATTAATATGAACATTCAGAGGATTAGACAAAGCACAAGCACACTGCTTGCAAGTGGGACAGTCCACCTCAGCTTAGCTTCAGCATTTGCAGACTAACTCAGATTCAGCAAGTCTGTTGACCTGCAAACTGTTCAAAACCAGAAACAGTCACCTTGCTATGCTAGTGTTCAAAACTCAATAAAGTGCACAGGCATAGACAAAGTGAGGGAGCCCTGCACTCAGCATGCTTTTATACCAAGCCTACAGTTTAGGACAAGTGCACCCTGTAACTAGCCCACAAAAGGAGCACTGGGCTCCAGAACCGTATTGTACAGAGGGTTCTGTCGTAACATTCTCAAAAAAAGATTCCTCCCTAATGTAAGTGGAAAGCATACCAGTTTGTGGGCTCTTAGTACCTGTTCACAGGTAGCTATCACTGCATTTGATAGCTGCATTCAGATTAGTTACCAGTCCATCACTTGACTTAGATTAGTATCTGCGTGACAATAGATGGCCTCAGCAATTACAAGATGAGCAATCTTTATCCTTTGTAAAAAGCACTGATGGCACAGTATTTATTCCATCTTTTCTGCTGATAAAAGCTGATCATTTTCTGTCACCTTATTTGCAGGTAAAGGACAGGCCACAAATACTTTGCTGGTTCAGAAAGCCACTTGTTTGCTGACTCCAACACCAGTATAAAGTCTGCTTACTGGAAGATTTGTCCAGGCTTGCTGCCCAAACTCAAGCAGCTTGTTATGATACCAAGAGCCAGAAGCCATGGTTGAGAATTCTGCTGCTTAAGAAATTGCCACTAAGTTACTCACAAGCAAGAGCAATACTCCAACACCTTCCTTACCAAGTTGCTCCAGACGCTCCTTTTGCTCTTCTCTCCACTTACGAATACTCTCCGGTTCTGACTGCAGACGATCTACTTGGGATATGGCTGCATAGGCATCTGTTGGACCATTACTCTCCTTAAAGAGAAGAAAGAGTAACATCATTTATACATACCAACCGAGTATTTCGGATACCTGCCTGTAAGCTACATAAAGATACCGTAACGTATTAATGTAATTTGGTAATGCACACCACGATTAGCATGAGAAATGTCTTGCCACAAATTACAGCAAGACTGAAGCAAATTAATGCAGGCCTGCCTCTCATAATCAAGGATCAAACAAATCCAAGTTCACTGGGAAGTCAAATTATGCCAGAGCTCCATGCCTGAAGAAAGCAATATACCATGCCTAGCACCCTACTATACAGCTGCAGGCATTCGTTTCACCTTAAGTATTAGCTGTGGAAGTAATTACATGATTTTAATTGCTGTATTCTAAGCTGCATACAAGAGGCATTTGAATGTTTAAGCATCAAAGGCTTCTTTTTGCAACAAAACAGCCAAAAGATTCGCAATATATGGAACTGTATTTAATACACCAGATTCATGATGCTAATTAATACTATGCTATTTGGCACAAAGTCCAATAACCCTACTCTTCACAGACCTAAGAAATAACACTCTTGACAGAACAAGATGGTTTGCAGGTAGTATCAGATTTGGCTGAGTCTTGCCCCTCTTCGGACCTCCTGAAGCTCTTGATGAAGGAATAATGTAAAAAGCAGGAGCCAGGCACCAGACTTCACAATGAATCCAAACCAAAATGAATTGGCCAGTTGCACAGCCAAACTAGTTACAGGTAGCAAAACCAGAAGTTACATATGGCCCATTTAGTTCTTCCTTATTAAAATGAAGCTCTATCAACCAAAGCAGCCGGTCACTTTACACTGCAAACACAAACCCATGATACTTCATTCACTTTGTTGTATATGGAAGCACAAAGGGCTAGTAAGAATCAGTCTTCCTATTGATGTCACAGCAATGGTGAAGCTATGACAATGTTAGCAGCAACAAAAGATGTTTGTGTCTCCACAAAGCTCAGTGTTCACTTAAAACTCCATGGCTCATATGGTATCCCCCTCCTGAGCATTCATTTAATCAGGGCTATCCAACCAACTTTGACAACAGGCAATGACAATGCCCTAGCCAAACTGGTATGAAATTCAGTTACTATACAGTGACTGCTTTAGCATGCCTCATTCCTCCCTGCCACTAATAAAGCAAGTGTCTCCTCCTTTTGTCATTACCAAACTTGACTAGCATACTTGCATATTATGATTGAGCTATTTAGTCAGCAGCTTAATTCCATGCAACTTTATGTCACTGATAAGAGTACAGTGTTTTCAGTTAGCTCCCTGTAAGATCATTCTTGACAATACAACCAGGTCACGTGAACTATCCTTAAAGAATAAAGAAAAAGCAATTCAGAAAACTCCCTTTTAAACTAGATGGTCAGAGCATGCTGTCATCTTATTAGCCAGTGGCAAGTCAACATTAAGTCATATCAGAGCCTGCTTACAATGGTTATGGCCTATTAAGCCATAATTCAAAAGAGAATGCTGCTTTAAGTTGCCTCTACATTAGGAGGGACATATTAAGCCCACTAACAGCTTTATGAGATGAGCTATCAGAACAGAAATTCCTCTTCAGAAATGAGATAAAAGTACATTAGAGACAAGTGGGCAGTCTAGATTAAGGTGAAGTTCTCAGAGTAGAACAGCACATTCCATGTACATAGTGCTTCTATCTTACCTGATAGATGTCTCCATTAACCACTCCATCAACAGCACCTGTAAAAAAGTGACCGTAATTTAGCCATTTGATAAGAGACAGAACAGCCAGATTTACTGATTTCAGAAACTTGTATGGAAAGCTTTAGCAGAGTATATAATGTGGAAGTTATGCAAATAAGTGTTACCCCTGTGGGGGTCAATTCCTTACCTCTGCACTTTTCTAGATCGGTACAAAAAAAACCTAAGTGAGCTATTATTCTGTGGAACCAGTAATACCAGGTAATTTCTTCATCCTAAAATCATGCTTCAGGCTACAGAAAAAGCAGAGCTCATAACGACTGAGAAGTTGCTACAGATCGTGTTCTACAGTTACTCCTACTTTCTCCTCCCTTGTCTTAGAAGCTGACTACTAGACAACTGTTTACAAGTTAAGCAGCATGACTCTCACTGGTTTAGTCTCTACCTGGAAGATTAGCAGCCCTGCAGCCAATACTTAGTAATTCTTACCCTCATACCTCTGAGCTCCTAATCAGCTCAAGAGATAGAGATGACATTTCTAGCAAAGTCACCTTTTACTGCCTTCTGTGATGACATGCTTGATAGCTTCCTACTTCAACTGCAGCACTGTTCCCTTTGAAGTAATACTGGCAGTAAAGCCTCAGGAACAGGATCAGCTAGGAATCTTTGCCACAGAACACTAGAATTTCATCTTCTTGAAACACAGACATAGGGAACACAAATATTTTGTGGTTTTGAAACTATTAAAGTCTCCAGAAAATGCAAAATTCAAAGATTGTCAAAGAAAGCTAAATCCCAGCAGAACACCCATGTGGAACAGTGCTACGTAACATCAAACTGCCTGCATGATATTAGAAGTCATGTTACTACCTTTGTCTCACCATTCATGCTAACTTGGAGAAATGTACTGCACAGGAGTGTTTCTGCCATGTTACTAATACACTCTTCAGTGAAAAAAGAGACTGTACTAAAGTCACCCAATAGTAAGCATAAAGTCAACTTATTTTGTACCATCTTCATAAATAAGATATTTAATTCACCTAAAACTAAGAGCATTAGGCTGTTACATACTTTCTCTGTGGCTGTGTATCACCCAGTATAACACTAGAGTTAATGGCACTCAGCTTTTAATATTCCTTTATCAGTTCACTAAAAGTCTTAAGTCCTTATCCATGACCCCTGAATACCAATCATTAACACCAGTTCAAACACAGGAGTTAAATCAGAAGATAGTAACCTCCAAGAACATAGTTACTAGCTTCAGGAGGGACAGACTCAAATTAACAAAGAGTAGCTTTCCAGTTGTGGTAACTGTGTATTAACCAGAGGCCTACACCCGAAATATAGAAGCTACTTTGTCTGATGGCTACTCCTCTGCACATTACAATATCCAAAAAGAACTGGTTTGAGAAGCACATAAAGCTAATAGCTTCTGTCTGCTTTACAGCAGCTACCATGCCCATCGCTTCACATGAGTTGGTAGAGATCACTACAAGTACCCTGACTCAGGCAGCTACAATACAGTAAACAGGTTTAGGAAGACTAAAACCCACAAAGAAAACATGCTTATATTTCACTATCCGCCAATTGAAGCCCATATGCACTACAGATGCGTGCTGCAGCTGTTCACCTTGTCTTTACAGGGATGAACTTAAAGCTAGAACAAGGCCTATAACTCATATTGACATTAACAGCTTGCATAAGCCAGCTACCCACTGTCTACCTTGCAAGAGCAGAGAGTGCTTCACCTGTGCAATCAAACTGGAGACACAAGTGTATCACTGTGAGGCCCAGGAATCACAGAATCTTAGGGGTTGGAAGGGACCTCAAGAGATCATCAGGTCCAACCCCCCTACCAAAGCAGGTTCCCTATCTCATACTGCACAGATAGGCGTCCAGACGAGACTTGAATATCTCCAGAGAAGGAGACTCCACCACCTCCCTGGGCAGCCTGTCCCAGGGCTCTGGCACCCTCACTGGGAAAAAGTTCTTCCGCATGTTGGTGCGGAACTTCCTGTGCTCCAGCTTACAGCCATTGCCCCTAGTCCTGTCCCCACTGACCACAGAAAAGGGGCAGGCCAATTCCCCCTGCAACCCATGCCTAAGATATTTATAAACACTAATTAGGTCCCCCCTAAGTCTTCTATTCTCCAGGCTGAACAGACCCAGCTCACTCAGCCTTTCCTCATAGGGGAGATGTTCCAGACCCCTAATCAACTTTGTCGCCCTTCTCTGGACTCTCTCCAGAAGGTCCCTGTCTTTTTTATACCAGGGAGCCCAGAACTGGACACAATACTCCAGGTGGGGCCTGACCAACGCAGAGCAGAGGGGGAGGATCATCTCCCTTGACCTGCTGGCCACACTCTTCCTGATACATCCCAGGATCCCGACGGCTCTCTTGGCCACCAGGGCACACTGCTGGCTCATAGCCAACCTGTCATCAACCAGGACCCCCAGGTCCTTCTCCACAGAGCTCTTTTCCAACAGGTCATCCCCCAGCCTGTACTGATACATGTGGTTATTCCTCTCCAGGTGCAAGACTTTACACTTGCACTTGTTGAATTTGATTAATTTTCTCTCTGCCCAGCAGGAGGAGAAGGTAGCCTTTAAATATATGTAGTTCTCATCACCAGAAGGAAGTCAGTTGCTTCATGAGAGAGTGGCTTTGGGAAGTACTGACTCACCAGCTAGGCAAGAGGGCTAGTAAATCATGAAAACTCTAAGGGCCATGATGATATGATTAAGCTTTCCTGTTAAACAAAAATCCTACACCCATTAAAGTCTTCAGTACCCCAGCTGGTAGCCTGCTACAGTAACAGCAACATCACTGCTGAGGGCTGCGACTGAGATAATACATAAGTGTTTGTCTTAGGGCTGCTTAGGGCACAGAGATAAGTGTTTCCAGAGCACACCCAGGGCAGATGCATGAAAAGTACTAAAACCAACTTCCCATCTCTTTGGAGATCTCCAGAACTTGTGGTTAAGATGCAAAGTCAGCATGCTGACCGAGCAGACTGCAAACAGAAGAGGAAGTGGCACTGTACCAGCACATTATCATATGCCAGTACAAGTATGCTAACTGAAGCCAGACCAATAGTCAGATTCACTCATTTTAGCTCTCCAGTCTCAGTGTTCAGCAGGAAGTCTAGAAAAACTACCTGCTTGCCAGCATATCAGTAATCAATACTAGCTGTGTATCAGACTTCTTTGTCTACACAAGCATATAATTTCATACCTGAACTCCCACAGAAAAAAGCGTATTATTACTGTTATCATGATGTTTTCATCAGCCACGAACAATAAGAGTTCTCTACTGGCTTCAGAGTCCACCCAATTCTATCACTGCATTACATCTTGAAGCTCCTGAAGTTAATGGACTCATTCCTTGGTGTTTGCTTCTTAAGATAAAGCTTTATTTGTAAGGATACTGCTGCACATAACATGTCAAAACCTTTACAGTTCTGTTACACATGCTGACAGTAGTGTAATAATGAACAGCTATACAGCAACCCACACAGTTCTTAAGAGTCTAGAATGATTCAGAGATGGTGTCACGATCCACAACCTAGACAAGGCTAAACCCCCTTGCGTTCCAGCCGAACCTCAGATCGCTCTGGGTGGCTGGGCTTAACCCCTGAGTGATGTCCAATCACTAGGTGTTTTATCATGATAAGTTCTTAATTAAATTCTTGGAGAACAGAATTGAGACTCCAAACGGAGTCAAGGTGAAGGCTGTTTTATTTAGAAAGAAACGTGCAGGGAAAGGGGGGAAGAAAGAAAACGGGGGTGAAAAAGAGAGATAGAAAGAGAGAGAGAGAGTGGAAAAAGGGAAGAGGGGTGAGGGGAGGCTATATCTACCACCACGAGGCTACGGCATTCCGTCCGATGGCAGAGTATTCTCTGGGTCCGATGGGATGGGAGAGCGCTCCCTTCCTTGTCCCTCCATGACAATATGGAGATATGTATGAAGTATGTATGAATATGGAGATAAGTATGAAGATAAAGAGAGAGATTTCTCTCGTTGCACCCCTTTTTGTAGGGACACCGCTCCTTAGTCTCACTACAAGCTTCCACCTGGTCTGTGGGAATGCTCCAGGGTGGATGACAGAATGTCCAATGTGTGAATGGCTCCCGATGTGTGCTCCTGATAGTGGAACAATGGCTCCCGATGTCTCTCTTCTGGGTGGCTTGTTGAATAGTCATTAGATTCTCGGAAGCCTGGGCCTGACCAGTGGTGATGTAGTGTCTTAGGAATGAGGTTTGGTAAGGTTAGGAGAAGAGAGGGGGGGTCGGTTCTGTTGGAAATTGTAAGGCATAATTCCGGTACCTTACACCACCCCGTGACTTAATGTCAACAGAAAAAGAAGATAGAAAGAGTACAAATGTGCAGGGAAAGTGGGGGAAGAAAGAGAAAACGGGGGTGAAAAGGAGAGATAGAGAGAGCAGAAAGTTTACTATGAAGCTAAAACATTACAACACCAACTCTAAGCAAGGCCAATGCCTGGCAATTATTTCCTCAGGACACATTAAGAAGGTAAAACATCTTATACAATTTCTACGGTGGATGATACAGATTGACGTACAGCTCGAATTTGTTTAACTCCATCAGGTGACACGGTGGGTACAAATTGCATATTGGCAACAACATGTTGAATTAATTGAATGAAACAAGGGATAACACATGGTAGAAACAAGGTAGCTAAACCACACAGCAAGTGAAATATGTTTCACCCAGTGACTTCCTGGAAGCCAGGAAAACATATTGACATTCCAACATTCCCAAATTAGCACTGGCTATTTTTTTGTATTTCAGCAGTAATTTGTTCAACTATCTTGCCATTGTCAGCAATTTTAAGCAACAATTGGGAACATTCAGTTTTGCAAAGATCCCGCCCTTTTGCTAGTAGGTGGTAGAGAACCATGCAATGCTGATAAATGAGGAATGCAATTTGAGTTGCTTAATCTGCCAATAGGTCAAGGGCCTCAGTGTTTGATTAGTAACAATCTCCAATATGGCTTGCAATCGGATAATGCGATTGAGGTTATAGATAGGTTCTCTAGCACCACTAACCCATTCGTTAGGATTCCAGGTTGCAGGTCCATAATGTTGTATGATACGTTGGGGGGTCCATCTGTCCTTACCCCAGGGGTTTGGCTACTCCAGTCAGTGAGGGAGTTGTCAATGACAGATCTTTTTTCTCGTTTCAAATCATCATATATTTGAATACCTAAATGAACTTCACCAGTTTCAGGAAGTAAGAAAAACAAAGGACGGATCACCCCAACATAACACACTCCTGACCAATTTCCTGGCAGTGATTTATATGCATGATTACCACATATCCAATAGTGTCCTTTTCAGGCCACTGACCCATTAACAAAGGGTCCTCTCCAACATCCCACACAAGGAGAAGGGTCAAAATAAGGAGTGGATTCTAACCCAAATGGGTCACTTTCAACGCAACAATACAGGGATTCTGTTGTAGTCTTTTCACAGCAGGATATGTCTGAACATAGGTCTTCCCACACTATCCTCTAATGGGACCAGTTTATCTTGTTACAATATTTAGAGTTATAGGCTCCTGCTTCCTGGCCCCAAATAGAATCATGGCCTATAGTGTTACCTCAGCTGATGTTAGGTGTAAGAGACCAAAAGCAGGAAAAAGAGTTCATGTATCCCTCACCAATCACCCAGGCATACATATATGCTTCACCTTTCACATGTAGTTCTTTTCCCACTTTATTGGTTATGCTTATGTTTTGATATGTCCATTCACATGTACTCTTTCCCAAGAAAGGACCATCTGTTTGTGTTCTGGCCAAACAATATTTACCTTTTTCCGGAAATTGTATGTGCCATGGTGAATCATGTGGGTCTTCCCATATTTTGCCTTTTGTCTCATTATATCTATTCACTACCCATTTCGGTAGCAAGGGTATAGCTGCCCATGGCCAACTTGATAGACCAAATGGTCCTCCACATACCCAGCATTTTGTGAGGTTGTAAACATTCGCTATTTGTTCAGCCAGCTGTACAAAAGAATTCTTTATATCACTCTTTTCATTCCTATAGTCTTGTAGTGGAGAGATGATTGCTCTAGAGAGGTTGTAGTCCATATAAGACACAAAAACAACATAGTTGCTATCTTGATCTGCAAATCCATACCAAGCTAACAGAGATTACAAAATCATTACAAAAAGTACAAATTATTAAAATTATGCATTGGTCCTCCTGTCTTCGGTCCTGTTCCCACGGGGATCTCCTCTGAAATGAGATGAAAATCGACGGGCCCCTCTTGGGTTCCGCCTACACAGTTAAAGTGAGGGAACAATCCAGCACGTTAATTTTGTATTATTTTCCTTGGGCATCTTTAGCTTTCCAAGGAAAAACAGCCCGGCACTTCCAGTTTGCTCTCTAGTTTAGCAGAGGCATCTGTAAACCACAGATTTCACAGCTCCTCTGAAAACTTTGGGCGATCTTAACAAAAGGCAGGGGTGTGGGGGAGGGAAATTGGTTTGTTAACACCTTTAGGGGTGCCTTTGTCCTCACAGTATCTCTGAGCCACTCCATCAGGGGGAGGGGTCCCCGCCAGGTTGTTGGCATACTGCTTGCCCCTTTAAGGTCTCAGTTCACTACAAACCACCTTTTTCCCTGGGTGTCATGCCACTGTCCCCCTTTCAGCAGTTTGATTGTTTGTTTGTTTGGTGTTTTTTTATCGGTGCATCTCAAGAAGGTCGTATAACTTATCTATTCCTCTGGCCAAGGAAGGGACATTTCCCTGGACATTGGATGCCTTAGGGGCAGCCATTCTATACAACTCAAAAAGGGGTAATATTGTCCACACCTTGGTATCAAAATTTCCCCTACCCACTTTACTCACAGGGTTTATTACACAGTAATTACAAAAAATGGGAATACATCCTGAGAGGACCATACTTTCAAGTGTCCAGCTCCCTCACTCTCAGAAGCTCAAATGGGGAATACATTCTAAGAGGGCCACACTTTTAAGTGTCTATAGAGTTCCCCGCCCACTTAGAAGCTCAAACCACAATTCAAAAACTCAAAGGGGCAATACATCCTGAGAGGATCACAGTTAGTATCCAGATTTCCCCTATTCACTCTCAGGAGGTCATACACTGTAATCACGCAGCAACCACACAGCCCACACACAGAATTGATAGGGGCAATACATCCTGAGAGGGCCACAGCTTGGTATCCAGATTTCCCCTATTCACTCTCAGGAGGACACAACGTAGTTACACACCTTTCTATTCTCCGAGAATCCTGCCGACTACACCATTTTAATGTCACGATCCACAACCTAGACAAGACTTTAGTTTGGCAGAGGCTAAACCCCCTTGCATTCCAGCCGAACCTCAGATCGCTCTGGGTGGCTGGGGGAGGCTGGGCTTAACCCCTGAGTGATGTCCAATCACTAGGTGTTTTATCGGGATAAGTTCTTAATTAAATTCTCGGAGAACAGAATTGAGACTCCAAACGGAGTCGAGGTGAAGGTTGTTTTATTTAGAAAGAAACATGCAGGGAAAGGGGGGAAGAAAGAAAACGGGGGTGAAAAAGAGAGATAGAAAGAGAGAGAGAGTGGAAAAAGGGAAGAGGGGTGAGGGGAGGCTATATCTACCACCACGAGGCTACGGCATTCCGTCCGATGGCAGAGTATTCTCTGGGTCCGATGGGATGGGAGAGCGCTCCCTTCCTTGTCCCTCCATGACGAAGTATGAAGATAAAGAGAGAGATATTTCTCTCGTTGCACCCCTTTTTGTAGGGATACCACTCCATTGTCTCACTACAAGCTTCCACCTGGTCTGTGGGAATGCTCCAGGGTGGATGACAGAATGTCCAATGTGTGAATGGCTCCCGATGTGTGCTCCTGATAGTGGAACAATGGCTCCTGATGTCTCTCTTCTGGGTGGCTTGTTGAATAGTCATTAGATTCTCAGAAGCCTGGGCCTGACCAGTGGTGATGTAGTGTCTTAGGAATGAGGTTTGGTAAGGTTAGGAGAAGAGGGGGGGTGGGTTCTGTTGGCAATTGGTAAGGCATAATTCCGGTACCTTACAGATGGGAATCCGTATCAGCTACCTTGCATCCACAGAAAAGAAGCAACAGCCAAGCTTGCCAGAAATCAGTGCTAGAACCAATGCCCTCCACATGTACTAGGGCTTAAAGGGCTGGGTAGCTTGAATACAACAACAGTTTTGTCACTTCAGTCCTGCAGGTCAACATATGGCTTCAGAGGCTTATCACAGTAATGCTCAACTACTCTGAAGGTAACTACTTGCATTAATACCAGGCTCAGTACTGCTTGGTATAAAAGAAGTTTGCTTAGCCTTGTTTACTAGCCACTCTCAAGTCGAATTCTCAAAAGACAGCTAACAGACCAATCGGAGGCAGGACTCTGCAGAGTTAGTCCAATATCCTAATGTCAGGGAAGGCAGCAGGCCTGCCATCAGCCCAACTCTCCTCACAGAAGACACAGGTCCTGACAATATCCTTGAGTTCCCATGAGACAGGAAAGTTACTCACGCTGAGAGGATTTTGGTAATCACGTTCTCAAAACACAGCAGCCTTGAAGACAGGGGTACAGACTGCCCTAAACCAAGGAGTAATGGGAAGGTATTTGGGAGTAAGTGAACATGTCAAGAACCAGTCATAATAGATGGTCGTAAGAGCAGGTGTGTGGATGCTTTTAGACAAAGGTAAACTAACAATGTTTAGCTATAAGATACGCTTATCAGAACCCGTTATAGTTATTAACCAATCAGTTTGGTGTGATCAGTGTGTGTAACCAATTACCAGTTTTTTAGCTTGCCACGTTTGCAGTAACAAATGTATATAATCTGTGTGATTTCACCCAATAAACAGCTTCACCTTAATTCATATCGAACTGCGTGTTGCCCATCGCCGATCTCCACATCCTAACACATGGACAATGTCTTCCTACTCAACTATGCTTTGGGCAATATCCTCAGCCAGGTGAAATAAACTTCAATATGAACACAGACTATTTTTCAGCTACTTTCAGCATATCTTTTTAACAGTTAGTACCCTACTTGACTGCTACCTTGATGGAACTCGTAGCCACAGTTAAAGCAACAGAACATAACTAAGTGTCCTGGGTTCAGCTAAGATGTGGTTAATTTTCATAAGAAGTCAGGGTAGGACACAGCCAGGACAGAAAACTCAAGTTAATCAAAGGGGGTATTCTGTACCATATGGGATCATGCTATATATAAGGAGGGTAGTCAGAAAGCAGCAGTGTTCCTAGACATGAAGCTTGGAAGACAGTCCAGCTTCAGGACAGGTCTGAGCTGTGGGCTTCAGTGAGAAACTGCACTGTGTGACACCTGCTTTGTATATTCTTTTCTAAGTCCTTTTGTTATTTCCCTCTTCCTGTGCTGTCCCATCAAACTGTCCTTTATCGAAACCCACAAGGTTTGCCTTTGTCTGTCCATTCTCCTTATGCAAGAAACTGAGGAATAAATACTTTTTGCTAGCCATAACTCATTCTCATGTCTATATGCAAAATAAAGGCAAAGAGGTCAGCAAGAGAGCTGTGGTGCTAACTAGAGAGGGAAGATTGCATATTTTAAAGCAAATTTATATTCAATCCCTGAAAGACTATTAAAAGCAGTTTACAGACAAAGCAAATGCAGTTGAATTTCAGTCCTGAAGTACTGCATGCAGTTCTGGGGTCCCCAGTACAAGACATCTCTTGGAGCAAGTCCAGGGGAGGCCTGGAGTTCCTCTCTTATGAGGACAGGCTGAGAGTGTTAGAGTTGTTCAACCTGGAGAACAGAAGGCTCTGGGAAGACCTTGGCCTTCCAGTACCTAAAGAGGTCCTACAGAAAAGCTGGAGAGGGACTGTTTACAAGGGCACATAGTGACAGGACAAGGGTTAATGGCCTTCAACTGAAGTAGGACAGATTTATGATAGAATCATACAATATACTGAGCAGGAAGGGACCCATAAGGATCATGTCTCCACACAGAGCCAGGCTGTGACTAAGTGCATCATCCAGACACTTCTCGAACTCAGTCAGTGTCAATGTTGTGACCGCTTCCCTGGGGAGCCTGTTCCAGTGCCCAACCACCCTCTCTCAGTAAAGATCTTCCTAACATCCAACCTAAACCTCCCCTGTTGCAGCTTCACACCATTCCCTTGGGTTTTATCACTAGTCACAAAAGAGAGATTGGCAGCTGCCCCTTCACTCCCCTTTGTTAGGAAGCCACAGACTGCAATGAGGTCTTGCCTCAGCCTCATCATCTCCAGGCTGAACCAAGGGACTTCAGCCTCTCCTCGTAAGACTTCCCCTCCAGATCCTTCAACATCCTTGTTGCCCTCCTCTGGACACTCCCCAATAGTTTAGTGTACCTCTGTACCATGATGCCCAAAACCGCACATAATAAGGTGAGGTCACACCAACACAGGGTAGAGCTGGAGATATAAAGAAGGAACACATTATGGTGAGGGTGGTGAGGCACTGGCACGGGCTGCCCAGGGAAGCTGTGGCTGCCCCCTCCCTGGCAGCGTTCAAGGCCAGGCTGGACGGAGCCTTGGGCAACCTGGTCTAGTGGAAGGCACTCCAGCCCATGAAAGAGGAGTTGGAACTTGATGATCTCTGAGGTTTCTTCCAACCCAAATAATTCTGTGATTTTAGAAAGGCTCATGAGCCTTTTCATAAAAAGAGGAAATGTCATTCACTCACTCATATTTATATGACAGAACTTTAAACTGTGAAGGCAATGTTTCAGACTACACAGCTTATATTGAACGTGTGTGTGTTTTCATGATTCTTAACATACTAAACTGTTTGTCTTTGATAGTAACACTCTGTAAGAAGCTGTCACAAGGTTTTTATATTCCCAGGTTCTAGAAGCCATACAGTTCAACCAGAACTAAATCTCTTCTGCTTGGAAGACATACCAAGTGAACTACTATAACCCAAAGAGACCTAGTAACGTCAGACTGGAGAGAACTGAAAAATTTTACTATAAATAAATGCATCCATTGATTTATCACTGAAAAGGAGATCTCAAGAGACTAAATTACTAATAACTAGGCAACAGCACTTTATTACTGGACTTACACCAGCGCTTCCTCTTTTCAGAAGCAGCAATTATGCTTCATCTTTCAATGCAATTAAAATTAGTTTTCACATGCCCAGGAAGCTTGAACAGGGCAGTTACATAAGTTACCTACTTGTTCCAACCAGTATTCCAACCATGGCCATAGGAGAATGAAGTGATGCTGAATGAGACATGAGCTTGACAACATTCTGACATTCCCTCCACACGCACCTAGAATCCACCACTACTACAAAATATACACTATTATCAGTTTCCTGGTATTGACATTAAAAGTTCACAGAGCTCGCCACTGTCTACACGTTTAATTTTTTTTTTAAAAGCTTCAGTTTAAAAACTGTTTTATGAGACACCATGTTTCTTACAAGTGTATTTCAAGAAACCACTAACTGCTTCTCACAAAATCTTCAAACTTCAGTTGAGAGCTGCCCAAGTTATGATTTCTTGGTGCAGTGTGTTTAGAATGAAAATTCAACAGACATAAAGGAATTCAAAAGAGTAACGGTTAAACAAATTAAATCCACAAATCCCTAATCAGGAGGCTTAAGAACTCACATAGGAATCTGTAATATTTTGAGAAGAAGTTTGCATTCACCTGTTTAACTTAGTTAAAAAACTATTTAATACACGAATATGCACCAGAGACTAAAGCTGTCTGATAATCATTAGGATACCAATCAGAAATCCTAAAGACAAGCAGCAACAGAATTCATTAGTTCACCAGTCACCATGCCTGAACCAGTACATTTTGTACTGTTGTGGTCTGCACTTTTTAATGAGGGAGTGAGTGCAGGCTCCAACAGTTAACAAATGGATGTTTTGTGAGAAAACAGGACCACCAAAAGTCCACAGGCATAACCTGCTATTCCTACTTCACAAGAAAGATGACATACAGATCACACCTAGACTTCCCAGATCCTTACATCAAGTTATTAAATTCATTACTTTGTGAAGCTTTTTCTAGAGAAAGTTCTTGGCAGTTTTTTCATTTCATGACAAGTGAATTCACACTATTTGAGGGAAAAAGTCTTGAAAAGCAGCTTAAGAACTTTTTACATATCCAAACAGTCTAAAAATATTTAGCAAGCTGACTTTTTGATGAGGAATTGCTGTAATAGCCACACCACACACATCTAGAGAAGGCATGGCTCTAGTAGTCAGTTCTAGCACCCTGTGAGAGAGGCCAGTGTTAGAACTTTCTCCAAAGAAATTACTCCTCAAACAGTCTTTTTAACAACCATAAACTTGCCTGAGGTTTCTAAAAGTAAAAGGGGAGGTGGTGTCTACTGTATCTGTTTCTGCACTATATCTAGCATAAGGAAGTCAAGTTACGTCTGGTATCAAAACAGGATAATGTTCTGATAATGGTTATCCTCATGTACTAGGCCTTGAGCAAGTTACTCCACTGTAAACACCCCCTTTACAGGAAGTATGTAGTCTGTATGTTTTGAACCTCATGAATAAGCTAACTCTAAAGAGCTGTGCCACTACTAAATAAGCACTGGAAGCCACAGCTCTCCATTATCCATTTCAACTAGTTGGGCTTTATTTCAAGATAGACTATGAACCCGCCTCCTCATACACAAGATAGGACAGTAATTTCAGACATCAGGTTGTATAGTTAAGACTTCAGATCTAAACGTTTTTCCAGCAGTGAACTTGGGACCAAAATTACTCAACTTAGCCTGAGAAAGAGCGGCTGCTTCACAAAGTGACAAAGGAGAAGGGCCCCCGCCAACATGAGCACAAAATACCTTCCTATGAACACAGCAACAAATAGAAGCAAAGTCTTCCAAGAGCACTGAAACATCAGCTAAGGGCGGCACTCTCCAACATTCACAGTTCCTTTCCGCTTTGGATTCAGCTAAAACCCCCAAACCTTTTGTAATCAGAGCCCCGAATGAATACTGGGGCTACCACCAGACTGACTGGAAACACACCAACCTCTAGTCCCCAACAGACACCCTCGAACGAATGCAATGCTGTGCTCTGCAGCATCAGTTTTCTCACGTTCAGTACAAAGGTTACCAAGGAACAAAGGCTAGAGGCTTAGTAACATTAAACATTAGCCCAACTGCTAGCATACTTTAAGACTAAGATCACTGCCTCTTAAGACAGACGCAAGTGGCACAGCACAACGTCCTGGCTACTTTCAGCGGGTCTTCGCTTCAGGCAGGCTCCTGGGTTAGACGCGATCAGCTCCCCGACAGGCCACACGCCAGCAAGCCGGGGCACCCAGGGTCTTTAGAAGATGTAAAACAGCAAGGAGACATCCCGCACGCCCGGGAGGACCAGGGCCGCACGGCCCAGACCTAAGCCCGGGCCCGCTCCCGGGCCGCCGGGCCCCGCTCACCAGCGGCATCCCCTCGCGGCAAAGAGCGGGGGCGAGGGCGCCGCCAGCGCCGCCCCCTCCGGCCACCGTGCCTCCCTGGGAGAGGAGAAGCGGCGAAACCCCGCCAGACCAGGGCCCCCCTCCCTCCTCCCCCCCTCGCCCGCCGGCACCGCCCCCCTCCCCGCAGCCCACCCCCCACGACGGGGCGGGGGCGGTGACGCGGGGCCGCCCTCCCTCCGCGCGTACCCGAGTCGAGGCCCTCTGGAACCTGCAACGCCGCCGGCACCTCGCCGCTCTCCAGGATGCTGTAGCCTTCGTCGTTCTCAATGCCCGCGATCTCGTTCTCCTGCTGCAACAGGAAAGCGGCGGCGGGATCCTCCTCAGCGCCGTCCAGCGCCCCGTTATCGGCCACAGCCGCCGGCTGCTGAGTACCGAAGAGCTCCAGGTCAGCCATGGGGGCGAGAGGCAGCGCCGGCACCAGAGCTCCCCGACTGCGGCTTACGCGCCTGCAACTACGCCAGAAATCTGCGCGGAAGGGGAGGGCGCCCCGCCTGTGCCAATGAGAGCCGAGCACCGCCCAGCGGCACAGCCAATCAGCCAGCCGCGGCGGCGCTAGCGGATGAGCTCTTGGGTTCGAGCCAATCAGCGCCCAGAGCGTAGGTGCGTCCCGCGCGAGCTGGGGAGCGCGGCGGGATGCCCCTGGAGGGAGTGGGGGAAGGCTGGGGAACGGGGGTGGCCCAGCGGTGGCCCAGCGGTGGCCCAGCGGTGGCCCAGCGGTGGCCCAGCGGTGGCCCAGCGGTCCGGCTCTGCTCCCTCCCCTCCCGGTGGCTTGCGGCAGGGTCTGACCCCCTGGTTTCGGGCCTGGCGTCCTGCCCGCGCAGCACCTGCCCGGTCGGTCCTGCCTCAGGCTGCCACCGGCCGTTGGTCTGCGGCCTCAGGCGACACTCACCAGTTGATTTGCATGGCCCATAATGAGCGTGAATTTAATAAATAAATAAACAAATAAATAGCCAGCTTTTATGGGCTTAAAATTCAACAGATAATGGTATGGTCTTCAGCCCTTCATAATTCCTGAAGTCACATTATTATGGCCCATTATAGAATACATTTGTAACGCCTGAAACGCACTTTAAATATGTGATTATCTCTCCAGAAACTGTTCAAAAACAAAGTATGTATTGCCCATTACACACAATGTAACCATTTTTTTTCAGGGACTGTGTTTCACTCAAATCTCTTTATGTAACTGTGGTTCAGCACCTGTGTTTGTATCCACCTGTGACTGTAGTCCATGTGGTTGACCGGTAGGTATGGCTAATACAGGTTTGGATATCGTAACGCTTTCCTGGCTATGAAATAGTCTCCAAACTATTTCTAGAGAACCAGTTGCTTTTGTACAGATACACATATTTCTGATTCTGATACTGTCTGCAACACTTTAGCATGATCAACACTTTAGCATGATCAACATACTTCTCTCTTACATACTATTGCACAGTTGAGGGTCTGGTGGTGTGTTCAGATAGGCGTTGTTTCTGCAGTCTCTCCTCAAGGAACAGCTCCAGAATGATGCAGTTCTCAGGAACAGTCAATACAGGCAGAAAGACTTACTACACTACTATAATTGCAAATATGCAAAGGACAGCGTGTGGTGCTAATATTGTGTGTAGATGAGGTCTTAAGACCCAGTGAACCTTCACCCCACAGGAAAGACCTATATCACAAAATCATAATAAATTCAATTATTGATTTTCAGTTGTGTTAAAACCTCAGAGACAGACCTTGAATGTCATAAGTGTGTCAGCAAGTCTGTGAGAGGATGATTTCAGAGGAAGATACTCTTAAGAAGCTAGGCCTTTGTCAGAACACAGAATTATGTGTAAATTACTCTTATTTCTCCAGCTCCTCCATATTGCCTACTTGAGGCATGGAATCAGGAGTGTGAGAAAAATGGGCTAAATCCAAGAACATGCTTGGTTTTGAAAAGTGCCAAAACACAAGACTATGATACACATACTCGGGTATATCAGGAGATAGGAAACATTGCCCTGGCTTATCTGTCCAGCAGATACACCTCTGCTAAATGAATATTGCTTACCCACTAAGATACTTTTAAGAAGAAAATCATGCTCCATTTTTTTCCACCCCTATTTTTTAATCCATTTGCTTATTGTAATACTGATGGCCCTCTCTTCCCTCGAATCTCTGGGGAGATTTCTGATACATATTTTTGCATTTGTGTAGGATGGGTGCAAAGATATATTTTATATACTTCTCTAGAATTATCACTGGAAATCTGGGTTTTAAAAGACAAGCTGTATGACCTAGCAAAGAGTTGCATTTAATTTCCTCTGTGATAGAAAGTTTTTTACAAAATTAATACATTGCCATCCCTTGGAATATATGGAGAAAGCAAGTAAGACCATCCAAATGTAAAAGTGCAGAACATTCTCTAGTCAGAAATACTCTGCTTTCCAAAATACATGCCAAAACCCATGAATTTCTCACCTTTCTTACTTCCTGAGGGTAGGAATGGGGTTGGTTGGTTTGGGGATTTTTTTTGTTGTTTTGTTGGGGGGGGGGGCTCCCCACAACATCGGGACTTGCAGCAGCCAGAAAGAGCTGTTTCGTATCACCAGTACATGGAAACCTTCCTGATATTTTTACTTTCTCATTTCCAAGTTCAACTTTACTCTCATCACCAGAAATCCACTGGCATGGTCTCCTTTCCATTCTAGGAGCCCGATACTTTCAGGCTGTGCATCTTCTTTGGTCCTATCAGGGATTCATGACTTGCATCAACAGGAAGGACTGTAAGGATTATCCCTCTCTCAAATGACTACTTGGGACCCTCATTCCCCACCGACTCATTTCCAGAACACTCTGCAACTCAACACTGAATCTGCACAAGATATGCTAGGCCTTCTCAGAAGGGTGAGGCCAGGGAGCATCAAAGATGTGGATTCAGGACATCTGGCACATGCTCACCATCCAAGGGCTACAACTTTATGATCTATGTTGAATCCCTGGGTGGTGATATCTTTTTATTTTATCGCCCTCTTTTTCTCTCTCTCAAGCTCTCCCAATTTCTAACCTTATTCTCAGCACATAATAGTAACATCATTTCTTGTTCTGCTAAATTCGATTAATTGTAATCCATTGCTCCAATATATATTGTGCTGTGGTTTTATTTGCAGGCTTTATAATCATACTGGCTTTTATGTAAGTATGTGCTTTGCTTGGGCCTCCTGGGTCAGGATTTGTTACTTCTGAGTACTTCGAAGAGGATTATAGAAGCTAATCTCTCAATGGTGTGGATGTTAAGAGAGATTAGCTAAGAAAGGGTTAACCTGGTCCCTGTGGCAGGTAGAAAAGGTTAACTCTACATGTACCCATCTGCTGGGATGGGACGGGACAGACAGGTTTGAGGAAAGGATTGGATCCATCTGCACCCAGTCTCCTCTCTGAGAAGGAGTTTAGAAAGCAAGGGGGTTCAGTCTGAACCTCCCTGGTATGCCCACCTGGTGGGACATGACACATGGTGATCTCAAGAGGTACCATTAAGAACCTTCCGAATGTTCCCTGGAAGGAGATTTTCAGGGTAAATTATTTTATGTAGCTGGTACCATGAGATGTGGCTGCTGTTTGATTATCTCCCATCGGTGCCAACTACACCTCTGTGTTTACAAATTTTGTTCAGAGTCCAAGAGATTTTTCCAGTTTCTTGACCCCCTCATTTTTTTTATTTTTTCTTTTTTTGCTTTTACAGGTCTGTGGCTTTTTTTAATCTTTCAAAGTGTGAAAGAGATACTGGAAGAAGACAGAAAGTAAGGCATATATATGGTCAGGAGGAATGGTGGGAGTGTGGAATAACTAACCATGTGAATACTTCTGAAGGCAAGAGTATATTTTTCTTCGAAGCTATTAACTAATCGTTTTTCTCCAAAGGTACACATTTGTAAAAAAGAAAAAACCCAACACAAACCCTGTGTTTAATGGAAGTAAACAAACAATTTGGTCAGTTCTTGTTTTATTTGAGTAAAAATGTAATTATCCAGTGGCTATGGTCAATAAACCAATACGTGCAACAAATGCAATGAGACTGGTCATTAAGCTGTTCTGTTAGTGTAACTGACCCGAAGAAGCTGCTTTCATTTACAGAGGAACTTGCTCCCTGATCTTAACATCGGTTTATTTTACAACTACAATTTGTCATTACAATCTTTTTTTATCCTAAAAGTTCTGGAAGAAGTTAACTGTGATCTTGGGCACAATATCACAGCTAAGTGGCAGGTAAGCAACTTTCATGAGCAAAGCAAAAGTTTGAGGGGAAAGAAGAAATATGTTTAACAGCGATGTATTTAACACTGTTACAATCTTTTTTGGTTACACAATGATGTTTGGCTGAAACCACAGCAATATATTGTATTTTAACTCAAATTTGCCTCAAGGGAAAAGGAATTAAGATTTGTTTATCCACTTACTCCATTTGATTGTTGTTTGAAATGTACATTTATGTTTTAAACTTTTAAATTATTTTTGTCTTTAAACAGACTTACTTTGCTTACCTACATGCCCTTGTTTCATCAGGGATAGTTAATTTTCTTCCTAGCAGCTGGTGCAGTGCTAGGATTTAGGATGAAAATAATGTTGATAACACAGTAATATTTTAGCTATTGATAAGCAGTCAAGGACTTTTCAGCTTCTCATACTGCCCTATCAGCAGGAAAGTGGAGGTACTGAAGAATCTGTAAGGGGGCACAGCCAGGGCAGTGGACCTGAACTGGTCAAAGGGATATTCCATACCATACAATGTCATGTTCCATATATAACTGGGAGGAGGTGTGGGACGTGTCAGCTCAGTGTCTTGCAGAGCATTGACTTCAGGTGGTGAGAAACTCTGCCCTTCATCACTTTTTATAATTTTTTTCCTTTTGTTTTCTCCTGTTAAATTGTCTTTATCTCAACCCACAAGTTTGTTTGTTTGTTGGGTTTTTTTTTTTCCCACTTTCAATCCTCTCCCCCCAACCCCCCCATCCCACTGGGAGGGAGCTGAGCAAACAGCTGTGTGGTTGGTTTAGCAGCCCTTCAGGTTAAACCATAACACCATATTTTAAGGCAAAATCAGAATGCAGTCAGAATACTAGAACATTCTGATCCATTCAAGTAATTTGGTTTGAAACACCTAAATGTTTTTGCTGCACATCTCCTTAAAAGCGAGTAAAGCCTTTACATTTTTAACTCAGCAGCAATTCTGGTTTCCACAGGGTGCAGTTGTGGAAGGTGCTTACTCCACAAGGTAAGGAAAGAAAACAATAAGCAGGTTAGCTGAAGACTTTTTAACTAGTTTGGGGGCAAATATATTAAGGGGTAGACCAGTTACATCCAGCACAGTAACATGCGCAAATCTTCACTGACGACCTTGATGAGGGAATAGCATCCACCCGATGATACAAAGGTGGGAGGGGTGGCTGACACGCAGGAACACTGCGCTGCCATCCAGAGACCTGGACAGGCTGGAGAGCTGGGCTGGGAGAAACCTAATGAAGTTCAACAAAAGCAAGTGTAAAGTCCTGGGAAGCACCTGGGAAGGAACAACCGTTCATTTCAGTACAAGCTGGGGGATGTCCTGCTGGAGAAGAGCACTATGGAGAAAGACCTGGGGGTCTTGGTGGATGACAGGTTGGCTATGAGCCAGCAGTGTGCCCTGGTGGCTAAGAGAGCCAATGGGATCCTGGGGTGCATCAGGAGTGTGGCCAGCAGGTCCAAGGAGGTGATGCTCCCCCTCTACTCTGCCCTGGTCAGGCCCCACCTGGAGTATTGTGCCCAGTTCTGGGCTCCCTGGTGTAAAAAGGACAGGGATCTCCTGGGGAGAGTCCAAAGAAGGGCTACAAAGATGATTAAGGGCCTGGAGCATCTCCCCTATGAGGAGAGGCTGAATAAGCTGGGACTGTTCAGTCTAGAGAAAAGAAGATTAAGGGGAGACATAATTGGTGTTTACAATTGTGATATATGTCCCTCTGTTAATATGCTGGGGGTGCATAATGACAGACCCTTGTATGGTCACGGGCCTGTGAGGGACAGTTGGAGATTTTGCATGTACTGAATGGTACAAAGGATGTGCAAAGCTTCCTCTAAGGGACCACAATGTAGCACATTGTGTGCATTGTGATACCTCTGGAGAAACAACTTGTCTCTGAAAAGGTGGTGTTCAAGAAGGAAGAGGAAGGCGCCAGAGTCTACTGAGCCAGCTGCCCGGCCATTAGCAAGACAAAAGCCACGGGATGTCTTGTGGGGGTTACCTGACCGGCACTCCAGCATGTCAGCTTAAGATGTATATGGTTATGTCTTGTGGGGGTGGCCTGGCAGCTCTCCAGCCTGTCAGTTTAAGCCGGTGGGCTGTGTTATCCCTGGAAGGTCTATCAGCCAGGGACTGGAACTGTTCGGGGTGCGTCTTGGTGGGGCGGAGACTCCTGGCGCACCCGGTGCTGACCCTGCACCCCAGCACCGTTTGCTGCCTTTATTCGCTTAATAAATTGTTCAGTTTGGCTAAAATCCTGTTTGGGACCAAATAATTTATAACAACAACTATCTTAAGCATGGGACGCAGGGCAAGTTAGCCAGCCCCATTTCAATGGTCTGTGGAGACAGGACAAGGGGCAATGGCTGTAAGCTGGAGCACAGGAAGTTCCACACCAACATGCAGAAGAACTTTTTCCTAGTGAGGGTGACAGAGCACTGGAATAGGCTGCCCAGGGAGGTGGTGGAGTCTCCTCTGGAGAGATTCAAGACCCATCTGGACACCTATCTATGTAATATGAGATAGGGAGCCTGCTTTGGCAGGGGGGTTGGACCCGAAGATCTCTCGAGGTCCCTTCCAACCCCTAAGATTCTGTGATTCTGTGAAATCCAGACCATGTTAATACAGTCCACGCCCCTCCCATCAGGAGAATAACCTGGGGCGTGGGGGTAGCATGTCATAAACAAGCCAACTCGGCATCTTACAAAAAGTATGAAGCTGAAAAGGCATCATGAACAATTACCAGGACTTTTTGCAGCCACACGGCTGGGTGTAACGTCTAGCCTGTTTCCGCCCATCTATTCGGAGCTATGAAGCGAGGGAAACGTCAGTACTTTGGCAGAGTTTTATGTCCACGCTGAGCTAAACGGGGCCCCGCCAGGAGCCGGCTGGTGCAATGTGCGGGGGCCGGGACACGCCACCCGTATCCGGACCGAAACGCGCTGCCCCGCGCTTCACGACTTGTTCGGGTTTGTCGCTGTAAGCGTTGCCTAAACCAAGCCCGCCCCGCACCTCCTCCCCGTGTCAGAAGGGCCTCCCAGGGACGGTGCCCAGAACTGGTCTGCGCTCCGGGCGGTGTTCTGGGGCTCTTTGGCGAGGCTGGAGACGGTCTCGCGGGCGATTCGGGAGCCGCAGCTCCCCAGGACGCTCTGTGCGGGCCAGGTACACAGCCAAGCCCCGTCCCACGCCGGGCTCCGGGCAAGGTGGCTCCGGTCCCCTCTCCGCTGCCGCCGCCGCGCGGCAGCTAAGGGCTGTCAGGAGCCCCCGGCGCCTGGGAGCCTCCGGCGCCTGCGCGCCACCAGCGCCACGCTGGAAACCTCCGCCACCTCCGGGCACAGGGAAGCTCCGGACGGGCCACGCCCCGAGGTGCCGAAGCCGCTCTCGCCAGAACGCGGGCGCTGTCCCGACGCCGCCAGGCAAGCCGTACGGACCCCGGCCCGCAACACCACAGCAGCCCCCACAGCAGCCCCCACAGCAGCCCCCACAGCAGCCCCCACAGCAGCCCCCACAGCAGCCCCCACAGCAGCCCCCACAGCAGCCCCCACAGCAGCCCCCACAGCAGCCCCCACAGCAGCCCCCACAGCAGCCCCGATGCCCCCCTGCCCTCTCCCCGCCCCGGACCCGCCGGCAGACAAGCGCCTCACGGCCCCGCCCGCTCCGGGAGATAGCCAATGCGGAAGGCGCTGGCGCCCGGGCCCGCCCTCCGCAGCGTGGATTGGCTGCTTGCCACAGGCAGCGGCACCGCCGGCGCTCGGGGCGCGGAGGCGCAGGCGCGCAGGCGTGTGCGGGCGGCGGTGCGGTCCCAGCATGTCGCGGGAGTTCGAGCTGTGTCCCGGCCGCCGCGTTGGCGGCGAGCAGCCGTGCTTCATCATCGCGGAGATCGGACAGAACCACCAGGGCGATCTGGACATCGCCAAGCGCATGATCCGGATGGCCAAGGTGCGTGTAGGGGCGCGTCCCCGGTGATGGGCGGGGAGGCCGTATCGGGGCCGGGCCGGGCCGGGCCGGCGGGGCTCCGCCGCGGGCCTGTCTCCCTCGGCGCTCTCTCCGCCGGGTGAGCGGGCCGCTCGCTCGAGTCCAGCAGGCGTGGAGACAGCAGCCGCGAGGAGACGGCCGCGGTGAGGGCCCGCAGGGCGGGTGCCTGTTCCGCAGCCTCCGGTCCGTGCCGCACAGCCCGAGGCCGGCGGGTGGTGTTCGCCTTCGGGAAGCGTGTGTCGCCTCCCCCCTCGCGGGCAGCCGGCGTAGTGCCCCAGGGGTCACCGCAGCCCTTCGGCTGCGAGCGTGGGGAGAACTACTGAACCGGCTCCCATGAACCCCCAGTTTGTCCTGATTGCATCGGGGTTGTTTGTTTTGGGGTGTTTTTTGAGGTAATACCGACCTCTAACATCAGTAATACTAGCGCTGTAGTGGAGGTAACGCTGACCTCTGAGCTCGTAACTGTTAAGACGTTCGGTGTTACGTGGGTCGGGTGTAGACATGCTAGAAACCTGTGGGTCGTCGCTGAATGAGACCTGGTGAGTTCGGGACCCGTAACCGTGGTCCGAGTACAAAGCCGACGTGTCGCTGGATTTTCACCTCACCGTTTGTGTCACTGCAAACGAGTTCAAGATTCATACTGGGGCTCCACAGAATCCTGTCACTGGTTCTCACATAACATTACCCAGACTGCTGAGGGTGGAGGATCACAGAAACCAGTGACCAGTTCAGATAAGTGGTATGCATAGCTAGTGCAAAACTGAGTGTTTTGTCGGTTTTGTTTGGTTTATTACTAGGCTCCTACTCCACTACAGGCCTTTTGAAATAAAAGGGCACATGGGTGTCCCTGTTACTCGGCGCTCATACCATTCCTCTGATTGCTGCTGTGACTGCAAACGGGAGCATTAGTTGCACAGTCCGATCCTTGTGTTCACACTTGGGATGAGCGTGCTTTCACTTGCTGTTTTACTCAGTGCCCACAGCTTGTTTTGTAGGACTGCGGAGCAGACTGTGCTAAGTTCCAGAAGAGTGAACTGGAGTACAAGTTCAACAAGAAAGCCTTAGAAAGGCCCTATAATTCCAAACATTCCTGGGGAAAGACCTACGGAGAGCACAAGCGCCATTTGGAGTTTAGTCATGATCAATACAGAGAGCTCAAGAAATATGCAGAAGAGATTGGCATTTTCTTCACCGCTTCTGGCATGGATGAGGTATGTAAGCTGTGCTGGAACAACAGGCAGAGTCCAGCTGTTAGTCTGTTGGTTACTACTTAGGCACAATAGCTCTTACATCAAAATTAAATTCATGTGGACAGTGAATTTCTAAATGAGTAAACCATACTTCTGCCAGTTCACTTGTGTCTCTTCAAGTTAAGTAGTAGATGGCTGAACAGTTTGGAAGACCTGACATATATGATGAGGTATTTATCCACAGATCATCTCAGAGACAAAGCCTCAGCTGAACTCTGTAACAGTCAAGTTGTTAAGATCAAGACTGTAGTCTTTCCACTGTCTTGGTGTTTTCTGGTGTATTGGCCCAAAGCATTTCAAACTCTCCTCTGTATTCATACAACATTCCTTTCTCAATCCCTATTATTTCTCTCTTTTTTTTTTCTTTCCTTTTCTGCTGTTTATTAGACCCCAGTTGGTGTTTCAAAGCACCAGAAACGCTTATCTTCCTTTTTCTTTTACTAAACTCCTGGAAAAGACTTACTGTGCTATTGACCAAAATCCTTGAATTACTGTGCCCTAGCTGTGACAGTACAAGCATCGAATACCATCAAAACTTCCTATGTATGTCTGACAGATGGAGAAGGTGCTTTGCATGTATGGCAGTAGCCTGGTGCCATGGACTCAGAAATAGATCTTTGAAAAGAGTGTGTGTGTGTTGATGTTTATTTTGCAGTTACTGGTGGATGACCTGCTGGAGAAGAGCTCTGTGGAGAAGGACCTGGGGGTCCTGGTTGATGACAGGTTGGCTATGAGCCAGCAGTGTGCCCTGGTGGCTAAGAGAGCCAATGGGATCCTGGGGTGCATCAGGAGGAGTGTGGCCAGCAGGTCAGAGGAGGTGATGCTCCCCCTCTACTCTGCCCTGGTCAGGCCCCACCTGGAGTATTTTGTCCAGTTCTGGGCTCCCTGGTATAAAACAGACAGGGATCTCCTTGGGAGAGTCCAGAGAAGGGCTACAAAGATGGTTAAGGGCCTGAAACATCTCCCCTATGAGGAGAGGCTGAATAAGCTGGGACTGTTCAGTCTAGAGAAAAGAAGACTAAGGGGGGGGCCTAATTAGTGTTTATAAATATCTTCGGCATGAGTTGCAGGGGGAATTAGCCAGCCCCTTTTCAGTGGGTAGTGGAGACAGGACAAGGGGCAAGGGCTGCAAATTGGAGCACAGGAAGTTCCGCACCAACATGCAGAGGAACTTTTTCCCAGTGAGGGTGCCAGAGCCCTGGGACAGGCTGCCCAGGGAGGTGGTGGAGTCTCCTTCTCTGGAGAGATTCAAGACTCGTCTGGACGCCTATCTATGCAGTATGAGCTAGGGAGCTGTTTTGGCAGGGGAGTTGGACCCGATGATCTCTCGAGGTCCCTTCCAACCCCTATGATTCAGTGATTCTGGTATCTTCATGTCTAGAAGACCTGCTGAACAATACCTACTCTTTTAAGAAAAGAGTCATTAAATCCAGTAGTTTCAGACTTCTGTGTCTGGAATCTTAAAGACCCATATTCCTTGGGCTGGGTGGGAGGCTGGGGCTGGGGGTGAGGGGGTTCCACCTCTGGGTTCTCTCTTTTTTTCTCAAGGTATGCTGTGCTTCTTTGTGTGTGGCCGCATCAGCTAATTACCAGTAATGATACATATTTGTGCCTTCCTTTTTGAACAGTAATTGCATTGCACAGATCCTAAGATTTCTGGTAGCATTTCTGCAAGACATGGGTTTGGAACTTAGGGCAAACTTTGTAGAAACTGACATAATAAGTCCTTAAAAATAGTTTAACCTGTGTAAATTGAACATGATCCCCCAAATTCCGTCTGTATCGAAAAGGTTAAATTGTGTGTTTAACTGGGTGAGGAAATCAATGAAGTGATACGTGAAGTAAATATAAAGACTATGAGTAACTCCTTTACCAGTTTCAGTGTGTACCGGAGACAAAACAGGATCCCCTTGTACCACTCCCTTTAATGTCATTCCTACGATTTGAGATTACTTCCTGTTCCTTGAATCCTGAAAAGCTGCCAGTTTTCAAGTGCTGTTTACCTAATGAAGAGCAGCCTTGGATGTGAAGTCAATTTGTCATATTTTTGTGCGATTTCCACAGATTAGATCTGTGGCTTTTTAATGTATTCATTGTCTGCATGCAGAATGCATCTTAATGAGGAAGGTGTACTAAAGAGACGTTATGCATTGTAAGTACAAGAAATGAAATCTGCATCACAATTACGATAAAAAAATAGACTGAAGAAGATTTGATTTTCCTTTAGACATTAGCACCCTTTCTCTGGCACTGAGCAGATTTGACTTAAAGAATGAAGTGAAGAAATTGTTTGCAGGTGGTTGAAGGGGGAAGAAGTTATGTATCTATTTCATTGTCTTCCCTGAATGTGAATGGAGGATTTCAGTATTTCTTGCCTCTGGTAGTTTTGATATTTTCTTCCATAAAAGTACTAATTTTTAAAAAGACACTTTACTGATGCAACACTGATTTTCACAGAGCCTCCAATAATTCCTGAATTGTCTTCAATATAGTACACATTTTTAGAAGGTAGAGTATAATTAACATTTGAGTAAACTTTGGCATAGTTTATTTTTTAGTATCTATCCTCAAAGAAAATCTGGTTTGGATTTATCTTTTCGGGCACTTAGTTTTTTCCAGGTGCTCATTCAGTATACTCATACAGTTTTTCAGAATGACAGATCTATTTAGGAAAGCTAGCTGTAGTTTTAAATATTGGTTTAGCATTTGTAGCCTGAAGGAAGCATGTGGCAGGAACACTGTCTGTATGCCTGCTGTATGTTTCTTCTTCAACAGGTTGCTTGCTCTAGTGTGGCAGAAAAAAACAAAACCAACAAAACCCAAAATCAAAAGCAAGAATGCTGTGGCCCACTGGTTCATCTGGAAGAGGAGCAGTGGAGCTCACTTGTACTAAGCAACTGTACCTAGAGATGGGTTGGATGCCAAAGAGACTGTCTTGAGGCTGGGTTCCTATTCAAAAACCTGTGGAAAGTCTGGTTTTGTAATAGAAGTGTAAAAGAAGGCATGTCAATAATACTTCACCAGGAGGGAAGTTGGAAACTAGTATCCTTGGAATAGTAAAAGTAGATTTCAGGAGCAGTGTATTGGAGGGGGGGTGGGTTATGCACATATAACCTACTTAATTAAACTTTGGCTTTGCTGTTTTGAAGAGTTGTTTATTTCCCAGCATGTTCCTTATCTTTGATCCAGCTGCATCAGTTTGTTAAAATACAGTGATTTCTTGTCCTTGTAGATGGCTGTGGAATTTCTACATGAGCTGGATGTTCCATTTTTCAAAGTAGGATCAGGAGATACAAACAATTTTCCGTATTTGGAGAAGACTGCCAAGAAAGGTAAGCATTCTCTTTTGAGCCATTTTGGTAAACATCACTGTGTCTCAGTAGATCAGTTACTAGATTTTTTTCTGCCAATTCATTTTGGAAAAAAAGATTTAAGTACCTTTAGAATAAAGTCACGCTCATACTTGGAGGCAAAAAAATAGATGTTCACCCACCTTCCTTTTCTACTGAATTTAATTTAATCTTGAGGCTTTCTTAGATTTAGGACAAATGTGCATGTTTTCTGATGGCTAGGTCGCCCAATGGTGATTTCCAGTGGGATGCAGTCCATGAACACAATGAATCAGGTTTATCAGATTGTGAAGCCCATCAACCCAAACTTCTGCTTCCTGCAGTGCACCAGCGCGTACCCGCTCCAGCCAGAGGATGTAAATCTACGTGTTATATCGGTCAGTGTATAACCCAGAGCGTGCTCTGGATAGGGTACTAGAAGAAGGGCTGTGCAGTTTTATTGTGGTATTATTTTCAACTCTTAGGCATGCTGAAATTTGCTTCTGAGAAGTTGGAAGATGTGTCACTTGCCTCTATCCATGCAAGCGTTGAAGTAAAAATACTCACAGGACCCTCTTTCAGCAGAACTCAGCACTGACAGATATGGCAAAAGATAGTGCTGGAGTATTTCACAGTTAGAGGGAAAATTGACATACAGTTAATAGGTTTATTCTGTGCTTTGTAGTGCATAGAAACATGATGAGTGTTACCATTAGGAAAGTGCATGGATTTGAGAATGTAATTCTAAATAGGGGCTAGACTAGAAACTTCTTATCAACTTCCTTAGCTTTATGCACACGTTGTATGTTATTTTTAGTACAGCAAGACATGGCTACATTTAACTTGCTTTGAGATTGGCTGGCTGTCCCCTGTGTATGGCTGAAAGGTATGCTTCAGATTTTAAATATGTGGTTGAATACCTCTGTTTTGCATACCAGTTAAGTTTATCTAGTACACTGTATTCTTGATCAAAATAGGGCACAAACTCTATTACCATAACTTTCAGTGACATAGGCTTTGGACACCTTGAAGAGTACAACTGAAGGAAAAGGAAAAGCATAAGAGAAGTTGTAGAATAGAACCTTTTTCTTGTTAGTGTTGATAATCCTAGTGAAACTCCAGAACATGATGGTTAGTAATGCTGTGTGAATTGTTTAATAGTAAAAAAAAAATCATTTTTAGCATAAACAGCTGTGCTTTCTGGCACTGTAATTGTCTATAGTTTTCATTGCAGTTATCACAATTAAATTTGTTTTGTCTTTGAAATTGCTACCTTGGTAATTCAAACCAACTGTGTTATGATTCAAGGCCTATCAGTCAGCTTTTCCTGACATCCCCATCGGCTATTCAGGACATGAAACCGGCATAGCCATTTCAGTGGCAGCTGTTGCTATGGGTGCTAAAGTAGTGGAACGCCATGTGACCCTCGACAAAACATGGAAAGGAAGTGACCACCAAGCATCTCTGGAACCAAATGAACTGGCGGAGTTAGTGAAAGCCATCCGTACTGTGGAAAAAGCTATGGGTTCTCCAGTCAAACAACTCTTGCCCTGTGAAATGGCTTGCAATCAAAAGGTAACTTTTGATTCAGGTATAGCTGAAGCTCACTTGGACCTATAGCTAACAACTATATTCAGAAAAATAGCTTGCTAATTGTTTAATGCAGAAGTGTTTTTCTGCTTCAACACTCAAAATTTCCTGCTGCTAAGGAGCAACACGCAGAGTGCTTATGCTTAGCACACTGTAGCATTAGTTGTAGATCTCTCATTTTCTATAAACTGATATCTCTGGCAATCAGGAACTATTTTTACCAAAGCATAATGTTGGTAACTTTGAGTCTAATGGAGCTCTATGTATATCATCCAGTGGTTAACTAGTTGAGTAGAACTGTAGAACCAGTTAGCTTGGAAAAGGCCCTTAAGATCATTAAGTTCAATCATAAGCCTAACGCTGCCAAGTCCACCACTAAGCCATGTTCCTAAGCACCACATCTCTGTCTTTTAAATGTCTCCAGGGATGGTGACTCAACCACTTCCCTGGACAGCCTGTCCCAATGATTGACAACCCTTTTGATGAACAGGCTTTTCCTAATACTCAATCTAAACCGTCGCTCTTGCAACCTGAGTCTACTTCCTCTCTTCCTGTCACTTGTTACTTGGGTGAAGAGAGCAACATCCACCTGCTACAACCTCCTTTCAAGTAGTTGTAGAGACCTAGCGAAGGCTTCCCCTCAGCCTCCTTTTCTCCAGGCTAAACAACCCCAGTTCCCTCAGCTGCTTCTCATGAGGCTTGTTCTCTAGACCCTTCACCAGCTTCACTGTCCTTCTTTATAGACCCTCCAGCTCTTCAGTGTCCAAAACTGAGCACAGTACTTAAGGTGTAGCCTCACCACTGCCACATACAAAGCATTTGGTAATAGCAATAGGAATAATACATTTCTTATGACTGTATACAAACTGCTTTTACACTGAGCTAGGATACTAGTCAGTCTAATCAGATTCCCTCCATTCTGATTCTGAAAAACTCCAGTGTGCCATTATCTAATTCCAGAAAGGGTCTGGATGTTCCCAGCAGCCTAGTCACAGTGAAAGCTTCCATGATAACTCAACCTTCAGTTGGAACAAGAAGTAATGGAGCGAGTATTTCACACAACCTATTTCCGTGTAACTGTAGGATGCATTTTTAGTATAATAAATCTACAAATGTATTTACAATCTTTTCTTCTTTTCTTTTCTTTTTTTTTAATTATTTCTTTCCTGTAGCTGGGAAAGTCTGTTGTGGCGAAAGTAGCAATTCCTGAGGGTGCAGTACTGACACTTGACATGCTGACAGTGAAGGTGGGAGAGCCTAAGGGATTTCCTCCAGAAGCCATCTTCGACCTAGTGGGCCAGAAGGTTAAAGCAAATATTGAAGAAGATGAAACCATCACTGAGCAAGTGGTGGAAAATCATGTCAAAAAAGTGAAGTGCTAAACCAAAGCACTCTGTTCCATATTTCATGGTGTAGAACTGAACTACTGCATAGCATTTAAGTAGAGCAGCATGATAGATTAGAAGAAAGGGGTGTAATTTTGAGGATGCAAGCAGGTTACAGTTTTCTGATTCTTGTTAGCCGGAAGTTTCTACAGCAACTTGGTATAAATTATGAAGAGCAATTTTATTAAAAACTGTATAGCATTGTCTAGAAAATACCTAGCTCCTCCTTTTTCCATTCCACTTAACCTGGATTAGTTTGGAATTTTGCCAAATCTCAGACCACAGCGTGCTGCTTTCCAGCTTCCTTTTGTCTGGTAAGCATACACTAAATCACAGTAATTTTGTCAATATTTTGAATTTTCTAACACTGTATCTTTTGATCTATATTTTATGCTGTTTTCCTCACCTGTATGGTAACAGGATGCTAATTAGTGTTGAATGCAGGTGAGGTAAAAGTTTACATTCACTGAACAGAAAACTACATGTGGAACCTGATGGATCTTTCTCAAGATGAAAGCCTTAAGATAAAAAGTCTCAAGATAAAGCAGTGGGTTGCAGGAAACTGCACTCTGAGGAAAATGAGCTCCTTGAGAAAGCCAGGTTCTCAAGAGACAATACCAAGAAAGAAACAAACAAGCTATGTAGAAAGGTCCCACTTAAGGGGCAACAGAAAGAGACTGTGCTTTTGTAAATAAAAAGGCAAGAAGGCAAGCCAGATAGATTATGGAGGGGAAAAATAGATCTGTGATGGATCAGTGGAAATAAACTTGTGTTAAAAGCACCTGTTGTGATTTGAGCAAAGCCTGGAATCTTAAATAAATTCTGCAGTACATTTGGATACCTCTATTTGTACCTATGGTCAACTTAGTTTACCAAATGCTGGTAAAGATTCAGCAGCTACTTTCTGGTACTAACAAGCAGGTACACTGTGCCCCTGTCCCTGGTGTTTGAGACAGCAGAGGCTTGCTGCCTTACCATGCTTCAGCATGATAGTCAGTGCTCCTTTTGTCTACCCTGCTGTTCCATCATAGTTTCTCACTTCGCAAGTAGGAAATGCAATTCCACTTCCATCAGCTCCCTGCCTTTGCCTCTGTCCAGGAGGGACATATGGCAGGAGCTGCAAACCAGCCATTCATTCACTAGCTTGGTTAGCATAGAACTGGTTTGATACAATTCTTCTGCATTTTTCTGTGGTGAAATCAATTACTAGCGATGGTTATTTGGAACTTGTGAAGGATGGTGGTGGTGTTTCTGTAACTGTGAGTTTTCAAAGTGTTTACCCTTCTGCAAGTCTGACAAAACTAGATTTGTATCTTTCATCTGGGAAGGAGAGATTTTTTAAATCATCTGCTTGAACATATGTGAGCTCTGATTGATGCAGTATGCTTTCCTTATATTAAAAAAGTACTCAATTGTTAAAAGATTTTTTATTATTATTTCAAATTTGAAAAATAAATTTAGAATATAAAACAAGGTCTTGGTGGTGTGTTTCAGCCTATAGTCAGACCTTGCCTTTGCCAGCACCAGTAATCATCCCATGGCCTTAGGTATTTGAATGCCCTTACCTGACCTGCTTCAAGTAGCAGTGGTTCTTCATTCCAGCAGGGTGCTGTAAACACAGGCTTCAAAAATTTCTAGGACTTGAATTAATGTATTGGGGGACATATAGTAATTATTATATATACAGTATACATTGTTACATATTAATGTATAAAATAATTACTGAGTTATTACATCACGATATAGTTGGGGAAATTATTTATTCCTATACAGAAACGTGCAAGCTGTCCATGTGTTTATCCAGCAGCAGTTAAAGAGCCTTTGCAGATAGGACAAAAATACAAATTTGAGTGCAGACACCTTACTGATACCATGTTTTTAATTGCATTTGTGAGTCCTTCATGCTTTCATCTTCTCTTGAGGGTAGTACACAACTGTTTCTCATGCTTTACTCTGTGCAGGAAGAATAGGGCCACCCAGAAGCCCAGTTAAGAATCCGTCACAAGTAAGACTAGCTAAGGTCTTTAAGGATGGCTACAGAAGTTCCTATTTCAGCTTTACTTGAAGTGAAGGGACCTTTGCAAAAATTGGTGCCAGTCTTTGATTTTTCTGAGATGATCCTTGTCATGGTTTAGCCCAGCTGGTAGCTAAGCACTTCCTGATCCTCATCATTCATCAGTTCTAGTGTTTTTTTCTTTGATGTGCCTAATTATACTAAATACACCAATAATCAATGTCTTGGCTACTGGAATTTTCCACAATAATTCTTAGGAGCTTTTGTTTATGTGAACCAAAGGTATATTAGAGAGGCCAGCTATCCATTGGTCCTCCTTCTCCAGCTCTTGTAGGAATGGCCATTCCTCCTGGCACAACAATATTGATCTTTTCTTTCATAATGTCTGTGCCAGGGGTATCCTTTTCCAGTTTTCTAGGACAAGTTTTTCCCAGTACGACTCTGGAACTGCCTCTGCCCAAATCTCTTGGACTCACCTGTTCCTGATGCCAGCAAATTCAGCGTTGGTAATGGGGTTTTTCAGAAGGGTATCTGGATCTCTTATTTCTTCCATCTTAGAATCCCATCTAGGTCACCAATTTCTGTTGAAGTATTTCACTAGACTTCAGGTTACTCTAGGCTTGCTTTTCTTAACAACTCAGAGTTAGGCCATCACCTCGGTAAGTGGCAGTCCCCTGTTTTGGTTAGCTGAAAGTCCATAAGCCTGTCTTACTTTCTTCAGGCATCGCTGATTACAGTCTCTTAGATTCAGCTGATCGGTCTCGGAGGTGACTGTCTCCTTTCCCAAGGTCTTGGTATTCGATGTTAAACATACAAATTCTTGGAACTCCACTTAAACACAAAATACCTTGTTCTTCTCTTAATCTAAAATACTTTACTCAGTCATTTCTATTTGTGCACCTACCCCATTCAATCCTTCATTTATAACTATCTAGTGATTAACTCGGCTGAGGACTAACTCCTCCATGGAACAGGCTATATATGGGACACTGAGGCAGCTTAGTATGACCAGACTAAAACACCTTAAACACTGGTATTGTTTAAAAACACCAATGATTACACAGCTGTAAATACCTTATCATTAATCCTAGTCCTTCATAATAATAATAAACTCAACATACTATTTGTACGAAATCCTATTTAACTATGTGGGTGGCTGCAACCATCACCCAGTACTCTTTGCAGCTGGACATGTGAAAAGCTGTAAACTTAGGCAGCTGACTGTTTTCAGCATTTAGCTGAATGAACTTACACTCTGAGGCTAGCACAATGGTATATAGGTCAGGTAACTGTCAGAAGCACAAGTCCCACCCTTAGGAAACTGAAAAGAAACATTGTGGGGTGCACTGTGATTTCATTTGATTTCAGTTGGTGAGTTCCCCCACCTGTAACCACCTGCTACAGCTACCCTCTGCTAACCTGGTGAGTGTGGGGCTCTTTCCTCAGCTCCTCAGAGCATTTCAGGCATCCCACGTGTCCCAGGTTGAGCACTGGACAGGTGTAGAAGAGATGGGACCTTCCTCTCCTACCCGCTGTCCCTGCAGCCCACATCCAAGGGGGCACATCCCAGCTCTTCCCCACATCTCTGTCCTGCCTCAGGGCTGTGGCTACTGCTTACCAGCCTGTAACAAGAGGTCTCAGGCAGCCCTTGCTTGCTGTCCTGTCAGGGAAAAAACCAAAGCATACAGATGATGTTGAATAAAGGTATACAGAGTCGTATTTCTTGCAGAAATCTGCTTTCTGATAATGGTTTCTTGGATATTTTCTGCATATTCTCCTCCCCATTACACATGCACAGTGACTTGAGTCAGTGGTCCATGAGGGTCCCTGGTGGTGATCAGTGGTTACACACCTCTGTTCATGGGCATGCACAATATCACCAACCTTATGCAATGTAATTCATCTATCCAGAACAACCTGCTTCATGCTCAACGTTCCTTGACCTGTTATCAAGACAGAGTAGGTCTGTACAAGAAGTGCAGCAGCACTGTTACTGCCATGGTGGTTCAGCCTCAAACAGTGGCTGAACACAACCTGCCGCTCACTCACTCCATAGGAGAACCAGACAGCGCCTCCATGGGTTGGGATAAGGGCAGTTTACTGACAAAAGCTCTGTGTAAGGGTAACAGCCAATTACACTCACACTGTGATAACAGAGTGCTACACAGGCAAGGGCAAACCCTACACTCAGACTGCAGGGCAGGCCCTGAGGAGTGCCCCTCCCTAACCAGCCCCTTTTATAGAGAAATGGTGTCAGGTGGTGTGGAAAACAGCCCAGGCTAACTCAGCTCACCCTGGCTGGCCCCCTGGGGAGGTTAACTCTGGCCTGGCCAGAACCTGGACATTATCCACCCCCTTTTCCACACCATCTACATCATGCACAGATCTTACGTTTTCAGAGTATGTGAGAGGTTCATAACATCACTTATCTATTGTTTAGACCATCTGCCATGGACTCATTTTGTTATACACCAACAATTTAGTGGGTGCCCTCACCTAAAATTAAATCCCCTTGGGGTACACACTGGCCTTCCCCATCCTTTCCCATTCTGAAACAAATGGGTTTGCCTTTGCCTGAAGCAGGAATAACCCAGACTGTCTTCCCCAACAGATTTCTCATGAGTACTACAGGGACTTAATCCCCCTCTGCAGTCTGTGGGAGTTTTGATTGGGCACGGCCAGCTCAATTGGTAGATCCCCTGGAATTAACTACCCATGTGGCTTTGGCTGAATGTATATCCAAATTTTTTAGGGTTCCACCTATTGCTTTAAAAGTAGTTTTTGACAGTCCAATGTACCTCTCAGCTTTCCCAGAGGCTGGTACATGGTAGGGTATGTGATACACCCATGCCATGCTGTGTTCTTTGGCCCAGGTGTCTATGAGATTATTCCAGAAGTGAGTCCCATTGTCCAACTCAATTCTTTCTGGAGTGCCATGTTGCCAGAGGACTTGCTTCTCAAGACCCAGGATGGTGTTCCAGGTGATGGCATGGGGCACAGGATAGGTTTCTAGCCAGCCAGTGGCTCCTTCTACCATCGAGAGCACATACTGCTTGCCTTGGTGTGCCTGTGGGAGAGTTATGTAATCAATCTGCCAGACCTCTTCAGCCATCGCCCTCCACACCACAGAGGCTTTAACTGTCTGGCTTGCTTGATCAAGGCACATGCTTCACATTCATGGATGGTTCATGGATGCCCTATGAGATAGTGTCCGTGGTCAAATCCACCGCTCAATCATGAGCCCATCTATATCTGGCACCTCTTCCTTGATGACCTGAGGTGTCTTGGGCCCAGTGAGCCATAAATAATTTGTCCTTATGTTGCCAGTCAAGGTCCACTGGAACCATTTCAATCTTAGCAGCCTGAATGACCTGCTGGTTGTTTTGATGTTCTTCAGTGGCTCAACTCTTGGGTATGTGGGCATCTCCATGTCATACTTTTACAGTATGGGCAAGCTGGGCAGAGATGTCTTGCCACAATGGAGCAGCCCAGATGGGTTTGCCTCTGGACTGCCAGTTGCTTTGTTTCCATTGCTGTAGCCACCTCCACAGAGCATTGGCCACCATCCATGAATCAGTGTAGAGGTACAATTTTGGCCACTTTTCTCTTTTGGCAGTGTTTAAAGCCAGCTGAATGGCTTTTACCTCTGCAAACTGGCTGGATTTGCCTTTTCCTTCAGCAGCTTCTGCAACTTGCCCTGTAGGACTCCATACAGCAGCCTTCCCCCTCCAATGTTTACCAACAATGTGACAGGACCCATTGGTGAACAGGGCATTTTTTTTCTTGTTTTCTGGCAGTTCACTATACAGCTAGGCCTCTTCAGCACACATCACCATCTTCTCTGGTGATATTCCAAAATCTTTGCCTTCTGGCCAGTCTGTGATCACTTCTAGGATTTCTGGGTGATTTGGGTTTCCTATTTGAGCCTGCTGTGTGATAAGCGCAACTCACTTGCTCCATGTAGCAACAGTGGCCTGGTGTGTAGAAGAGGCCTTCCCTTTGGACATCCAGCCCAGAACCAGCAGTTGAGGTGCCAGGAGGAGCTGGGCTTCAGTCCCAATCATTTCTGAAGCAGCTCAAACCCTTTCATATGCTGCCACTATTTCCTTTTCTGTTGAAGTGTAATGGGCTTCGGATCCTCTGTAGCCCACACTCCAAAACCCCGGCAGTTGGTCTCAAGGTACGGCCCTTCTCCCCAGCTGCAGTGTAAAGCACAATCTTTATATCTGGCCTTGTCTGGACAGGCCCAAGGGCTACTTCATGGACCATGTCCTGTTTGATCTCTTCAAAGGTTTTTCACTGCTCAGGACTCCACTGGAAGTCATTCTTCTTTGGGGTTACATGGTAGAGAGGGCTCACAATGAGACTGTAGTTTGGGGTATGCATTCGCCAGAAACCCACAGTGCCTAAGACAGCTCGTGTCTCCTTTTTTTGGTCAGTGGAGACATAGCTGCTGTTTTATTGATAACATCCATGGGGATCTGATGATACCCATCCTGTCATTTTATTCCCCACAAAATGGATTTCCTGAGCAGGTCCCATAACCTTACTTCATTTGATGGCAAAACCAGCTTTCAGCAGAATTTGGATTTTTTTCTTCCCTTTCTCAAAAACTTCATCTGCCATGTCACCCCATACAGGGATGCCATCTATATACTGCAGGTGCTTTGGAGATTCACCCTGTTCTAACGCCGTCTGGATCCGTCCATGGCAGATGGTGGGGCTGTGTTTCTACCTCTGGGGCAGTCGATTCCAGGTGTACTGGATTCCCTTCCAAGTGAAAGCAAACTGTGGTCTGCACTCTGATGCCAAAGGAATCAAGAAAAAAACATTTGCAGTGTTGATTGTGGCATAACACTTGGCTGCTTTTGTCTCTAGTTCATCCTGGGGTTCTAGCACATCTGGCACTGCAGCAGTCGTAGGCGGCGTGACTTCATTCAGGCCACAACAGTCCACTGTCAGACTCCACTCTCCATTGGACATCCACACTGACCATATTGGACTGTTGAAGGCTGAGCAGGTTCTACCAATCATTCCCTGACTCTCATCAGTTGATGAATTAGTTTCTGAATAGGTATCAGGGAGTCTTTTGGTGTGATACTGTCTTCTGTGCACCATCATGGGAGCAATTGCTACCTGCTGTTTTCAGCATTTAGTAGCCTCACAACAGAAGGGTCTTCTGACAGACCGGGCAGAAGAGACAGTTGTTCAGTTTCTTCTGTCTCTAAGGCAGCTCTTCCAAAAGCCCCCTGGTACCCTTTTGGATCTTTGAAGTATCCTCTCTGGAGGAACTCTATGCACAGGATGCAGGGAGCCTCTGGGCCAGTCACAGTGGGGTGTTTTTTCCAGTTAGACTCACTTCAGCTTCCAGTGGAGTCAACTGCTGGGATCCCCTTGTCACTCCGGAAATGTAGATAGGCTCTGCCCCTTCATAGTTCCATGGTATTAGGGTACACTGGGCACCAGTGTCGACCAATGCTTGGTACTTCTGTGGACCTGATGTGCCAGCCAATCAGATCCACACAGTCCAACAGATTTGATTAGCCCTTTCCTCCAGCTGGCTGGAGGCAGGGCCCCTCTAATCTTGCTCATCGTATTTGCTCCACTGACACTTCACCACAAAAACTGTAAACCTCCATCCAACACTAGCTCCCAAACAAAAGGTGGCAGCGCTGAAACAGCTCCATCCTGACCCAGGATTAGGTACCCCCAAGCCAAAGTGAGAGGAAAAAAACCCACAGCCCCGCAGTGTTCTTTCCCTTCCAGGTTAAGGACCACACGCATGACAACTTCTCTCTGTGCTCCAGGCGCATATGCCACTGCTGGAAATTAGAGCCTTGAGATACTGCCTTCTAATGGGGGATGGGAAAGGTCCTCTGTGTGTGAGAGGAGCAGCATATACAGGCTCGGAGTGACCACAAAGGCAGCGAGCCCTGGGGAAAGCCAGAAGAGGCAGGCAGCAGAGATGACTAGAACAGTGAGCAGAGGCAGGGTAAGGGACACTGCTGGGGACAGGCAGAGCCAGCCCTGGGCCTGTGACTCTGACACCGAGTACAGGCTGGGGCACGGGATGGCATTTTGTAGCTAGAGTCCTGACTTAACGCCAGGTAGCAGGACAAACTTGGGCACCACAGCCAGGCACTCGGTGCTTGCAAGCATGGTTTTTTTGAATGAAAAGCACCTTCTCCTCTGGCTTTTCCCCCCCTCCTCCCAGGAGATCTTTGCTGTACTGTGGTTTTGCAGCAGTTGTCCTTCCTACCCATTGCACTCTGCTGCTGCAAGGTGTTCTTCCCGTTGTTGTAGCAAATTGTCACTACGCTTCACCTGGGAGAGTTTGTGGTCCTTCTGTCTGCCTTGCCTGCCCACAGCCACAAGGGTCTGGTGTGTGCCCCAGAGGTGGCTTAGTTGGCCCTGTGTCGGCTTGCCCTACAGGCAGCCCCCCAGTGTCACTGATGATAGAGTGGCTTCCTTGGGGGGCTGTGAAGGGTCCCCGTAGCTGGGGGCCGTCCTCTTTGGGGCTTGACACTTCCCCCCAGGAGAGCATTGGCTGCCCTGGCTGCGAGTGGAGGGCCCAGAGGAGGCTGTGCCCTGGGTATCTTCTCGCTTCCTCGTGGCTGGGACCTGGGTCTTGCTGGAGGCTGCCACGACCCACCGACATGGCTGTGCTGGGTCCAGGAGACCCCCTCAGGATTCAGTGCGCCCAGGGGCATCTGCAGGGCTGTCCTCATGCTCTACAGTGGCATGGCCATCCTCCAGGCCCATCGGACGTTGTGCTTCCCTGCTGCACGGGTCCCCGATGGTGTTGATGAGCTCGTGGACAAAGGTCCTTACGGGCCTGCCCAGGGAAGCCTGCAGCTGCTGGATCACAGCCTCCTCATCCAGGCCAAAGTACTGCAGGCTGAACGAGATGGGGCTCTGAGCTTCTTTTGCTTCCTGGGCATCCTCAAAGAGCCGCCCCAGCTCCTGAGGCAGCCAGGGCTGCAGGGGATGGAGGACAGCAGGCTAGACCTGGAAGATGAAGGCCCACAGGATGGTGTGGAAGCTGCCCACCGGAGCCGTGTCAGGCAGCCTTGTGACTGCAGGCCGCTGTACTGCGGCCGAGTGTGGGGCAGCTCCTCCCATCAGGTGGATGATGACTGAGGGTGCCGCAGGTGCTGGGATGATGTGCTCCTCAGAGTTATCATCCTTCTGCACCGTGTGCAAGATGGAGGTCACCCACCTTTTGCAGAGGGGGCGCTTGGGCTTGCTCTCAGCCCACCAGAGGAAGCAGGGGTAGCAGAAGCAGTGGAGGCATGGCATCACGCAGGCTGGCCTTCTCTGTGCAGTCCAGGCAGATGGGAAAGCATGGCCATCTTCTGCGGTGGGCCGGGGGGAGCTGCCGCTGACGGGAAGCTCCCTCTAGCCACTTCTGCAACAGCAGGTGTTGGGCTAGATAAGGAAGAGAGGCCATGCTCACTGGCTGGCCAAGGGAGGACCAGAAGAAATGCTCCGGTCCCTCAAGGAGACAAGCCTCCCAGCTCGCCACCCCAGGCTGAGGGGGCCCCGGGGGTTGTATCCAAAGTCCCCGGGGGTGGCTATGGACACATGAAACACACATGCCCAGGAAATAAACTATAATGAGATTTTTATTGAAACTGGAAGAAGGGGATGCTGAGGATCCACAGCTACAGAGTGCCGTCCTGTGGGTCCGGAGCAGGAGGGGAACCAGCCGGCCGCTGGCCTGTCCTTGGCCGTCTTGGCCTCCGGGACGCCCTCGGCGCTGTTGGCTCGCGAGAAGGCCCGGCTGCGGGAGCCTGCTGGCTGGTGGCACTGGAGCGCCGTGGGGCTGCGCTCTGCCTCTCCGGGCGGCTGGTCCCCGCAGGCCCACTTGTGCCAGCCAAGGCTTGGCTGTTGGTGGGCCGACTCCGCAAGTTGTAGTTGTGGTGCGGGGACCTGCTGCGGGTCCTCGGCCTCCTCCTGCGCAGGGCAGGGGGCACGCCAACCAGGTACTCCACGTAGTTGTCCTCCCCTCTAACGGAGTGCAGCAGGATCTCGACTTCCTGCCTGCAGACCGGGCAGGTAGCACTGTGGTTGGTCCAGCGCCGGATGCATGCAAAGCAGAAGCTGTGCATGCAGTAGGCCACGAATGCTGCCTTCTTTATGGGTCTCAGGCAGATGGGGCACTGGGAGGCTGATTCTGCCTCCGACGGGCCTGGCTGGGGCGACTGGCTTGTGCGGCGATCCTTTTCAGCAGGTGTCTCCGTCATGGCTTCTTCAGCACAGCGCACTACGTCCTGCTGAGACACAAATGCAAGGCGCTGGAGCTTGCCTTTCAGAGGGGCTCTCAATCTTGCTCTCAGCCTGCTGCAGGAAGCACAGGTATGAGAGATGGTGCTGGCAGGTCATCAGAAATCTGGCCTCCGCTCAGCTGCCCTGGCAGAGGGGACAGTGGTCACCCAGCTCCGTGGCCATGCTGCGGTGGGCTGGCCCATGGAGAGCTGGAAGAAATGGCCTGGTCCCTCAAGAAGGAAAGTCTCCCAGCTCCCCAGGGAGAGATGTTCCCTTCCCCGCTCACCTCTGCTCCTCTGAGTGGACCTCGCGTGTGCCTCGTCTACTGAATCCTAGCAGGGCTGGGGAAAGTCCTCTGAGGGTCTGGACTCGGGCACAGAGAGCCACAGCAAACAACTCCACGAGCACGGCACCAGCACCGTAGTCCTCACTCGAGACTCCAGCTGTGCCAACTGCTCAGCCAGAGTGTGGGCACGGACTGGCTTTTTGAGCTTCGGCGCCCGGCTTTATATGCCTGGCCACAGCCCATTGGTCAAGGATGTCACAGTGAGTTGCTAGGTGACATCATAATCCGGCGTCGTTGGGGATGTCTCAGTCCACCCCATTGCTTGGGGAGGTCACGTGGGGCCTTGCTGGCCGGTGGCTCTCAGCCCAGAAGCACTGCAGCCCCAGTGCAAGTCCCCGAGCACGGCACCAGCTCCAAAGGCCTCGCTCCGGTCTCACCCTGTGAACCGGCCAGCTGAAGCTTTAAGGAGGTTTTTTGTGGCATCTAGCAGGGAGCAACACGCAATTCAATATATGAATTTTAGGTGAAGCCAGGAAGCCAGCCATTTTATTAGGTGAAGTCACACAGATTATATACCTTTCTTACTGCAAACGTGGCAAGCTAAAAAGCTGCTAATTGGTTACACAGACTGTTCACACCGTATTGATTGGTTAGTAATTCTAACGAGTTCTGATAAACCTACCTTATAGCTAAATATTCTTAGTTTACCTTTAATGTCTAAAAGCATCCGCACACCTGCTGTTTTGACCATCTTGTTATGGTTGGTTCCTAACATGTTCTGTTACTCCCAAATACCTTCCCATAACCGCTTCTTGGTTTAGGGTAGCCTGTACACCTCTCAGCAAGGCCGCTGTGTTTTGAGAATGTGATTATTACGATCCTCTCTGCATGAGTAACTTTTCCTGTCTCATGGGAACAGGAGAATATTCTCAGGGCCTAAATCTTGGGAGAGGAGAGCTAGGCTGCTAGCAGGCCTGCTGTCTTCCCCGACAGTTTTTCACTTCTACTTTTCCACCAAAGCACACTTACCTGTGTGAAGAAGTTGAGTTAATCTCTCTATTGACAGTTGCTGCTCCAGGGAGAAATGCTTTTTTAGTAAACTAACTTCCACAGACTTAAGCATCGAGGGGTACCTGGTCACCATCTGTCACATTCCATCACCACGTGAGACCAGGTCTCAGACCACCTGGAGTCCAGATGCCCACTCAAGTCGCATTGTCACTCCCTTTTTCAGCTGGACAGGGGAGAACATATATATTGAGAGGCTTAGGAGTTAAAGATGAGATCATTCAGCACTTAACATCTTGGGCAAAACAGCCTCAATACGGAATAAAATGCGTCTCATTTATTCCCCACTATTCACCCCCTGCCCCCCAAGAAAGTACCCAATGAAATCAGAGGAGGATAACGAGAAATAAAACCAAATCTTAAAACATCTCACCCAACCTCTCCCTTCTTCCCAAGCGGAACTTCACTCATGATTTCTTTCCTTCCTCCCCCCTCAAGCAGCACAGGGGGAGACAGGGAATGGGGGCTGCGGTTGTTTCATCATGAGCTGTCTCTGCTGGCCCTTCCTTCTCAGGGGGAAGGTTCCTCACGCTCTTCCCTCTCACGGGAGACAGTGCTCCACTAACTTCTCCTGGCCGCATCATCTCCTCCCAGCTCCTATGCAAGGACTAAGTCCTTGCCTTAGTGTAAACCTTGCTTAGAATGCTTAGACTAAGAGTGGACCTCGTGTGTCCTCTGACCGCCAGATCCGGCCACCCATTATGGGTGACTATGGGCTGGAGCCTGCATGCTGACAGGAGGAACAGCTCCAACTCCTAACATTACACGCTTGGGGACAGAAGCTGAGGGCCAGTCCTGGTGCCATGGAGTCAGGCTGTGAACAGCAAGGGACAGCTTCAGCTCCAGGGTCCTGCACAGCCGGGCAGGCAGACACTGGAGATGAACCACGAGTAAGGTTTCTGCTCTTGAAATCATGAGAGGGCCGTGGTGCTACAAGGCCTCAGCTGGCAGGGCCTCTGTGGGCACGGGGCTCTGTGCAGTGCCCAGCCAAGTTGAGGCCTGTGCTCCCTTGCAGAGCAGAGGCAGGGGGCCTGTCCTGGACTCAGGCCTAGCTGTGCCAGCATGGCCCAAAAAGCATCCCTTGTCTCCACTGACCTGTGGGAGAGAGACACACTGGGCAAGACACAGCATTCCTTCCTGCTGCATCCATGCTAGCTATGAGCTCCCCCAGCTCTTTGGGGAAACTGTTCCTATGGACAACCACCCTCATAGTGACCAGTTTTTTTCCTAATAGCCAACCTATTTCTAGCTTAAAATCATTACCCCTCTTCCTACTGCTACATGCCCTTGTGAACAGTTCTTCCCCGGCTTTCTTATACGAGGGCCGCTTCCAATAAAGTTTCCCAGGGGGAGACAGTACTCCAGGTGAGGTCTCACCAGAGCAGAGTAGAGGGGCAGAATCACCTCTCTCCATTTGCTGGCCACACTTCTTTCAATGCAGCCCAGGATGCGCTTGGCCTTCTGGACTCCAGATGCACATTGGTGGCTCATGTCCAGCTTTTCATCCATGAGTACCCCCACGTCCTTTTCCTCAGGGTGGCTCTCTAACCTCAGGGCTTTGTGGAATTCCCACCTAGCCACCATCTCTGTACAGACATGGAATAAATCCAATTCCTCTGCTCTATGTGTATATCTGCATACTTTTCAAGGGGAAATGGCACAAAGCTGTGCCAGGGCAGGTTCAGATTAGATGTTAAGAAAAAAATTTCACTGGAAGAGTTGTCAGAGCCAGGAGCCTTTTCCAGAGAGGTGGTTGAGTCACCAGCCTTGGATGTGTTTAAAAAAGGGGTAGATGAGGTACTTAGGGCTATGGTTTAGCAGAGGAGAGGAACGGTTGGACTCAATGATCTTAGAGGTCTTTTTCAGCCTTGTAATTCTGTGATTCTGTGATACTGCTCCCCGCATAACGACCCCACTTTTGGGACAACATGATCACTTTCACGCTGTCACAGCTTTCATGCTTACATTTTCTTTTCTTAATAGATCAGGAAGGGGGGTGGGATGAGGGCCACAAGGGCCTGGTGTGTGCCCCAGAGGTAGCTTAGTTGGTCCTGTGTCGGCTTGCCCTACAGGCAGCCCCCCAGTGTCACTGATGATAGAGTGGCTTCCTTGGGGGGCTGTGAAGGGTCCCCATAGCTGGGGGCCGTCCTCTTTGGGGCTTGACACTTCCCCCCAGGAGAGCATTGGCTGCCCTGGCTGCGAGTGGAGGGCCCAGAGGAGGCTGTGCCCTGGGTATCTTCTCGCTTCCTCGTGGCTGGGACCTGGGTCTTGCTGGAGGCTGCCACGACCCACCGACATGGCTGTGCTGGGTCCAGGAGACCCCCTCAGGATTCAGTGCGCCCAGGGGCATCTGCAGGGCTGTCCTCATGCTCTACAGTGGCATGGCCATCCTCCAGGCCCATCGGACGTTGTGCTTCCCTGCTGCACGGGTCCCCGATGGTGTTGATGAGCTCGTGGACAAAGGTCCTTACGGGCCTGCCCAGGGAAGCCTGCAGCTGCTGGATCACAGCCTCCTCATCCAGGCCAAAGTACTGCAGGCTGAACGAGATGGGGCTCTGAGCTTCTTTTGCTTCCTGGGCATCCTCAAAGAGCCGCCCCAGCTCCTGAGGCAGCCAGGGCTGCAGGGGATGGAGGACAGCAGGCTAGACCTGGAAGATGAAGGCCCACAGGATGGTGTGGAAGCTGCCCACCGGAGCCGTGTCAGGCAGCCTTGTGACTGCAGGCCGCTGTACTGCGGCCGAGTGTGGGGCAGCTCCTCCCATCAGGTGGATGATGACTGAGGGTGCCGCAGGTGCTGGGATGATGTGCTCCTCAGAGTTATCATCCTTCTGCACCGTGTGCAAGATGGAGGTCACCCACCTTTTGCAGAGGGGGCGCTTGGGCTTGCTCTCAGCCCACCAGAGGAAGCAGGGGTAGCAGAAGCAGTGGAGGCATGGCATCACGCAGGCTGGCCTTCTCTGTGCAGTCCAGGCAGATGGGAAAGCATGGCCATCTTCTGCGGTGGGCCGGGGGGAGCTGCCGCTGACGGGAAGCTCCCTCTAGCCACTTCTGCAACAGCAGGTGTTGGGCTAGATAAGGAAGAGAGGCCATGCTCACTGGCTGGCCAAGGGAGGACCAGAAGAAATGCTCCGGTCCCTCAAGGAGACAAGCCTCCCAGCTCGCCACCCCAGGCTGAGGGGGCCCCGGGGGTTGTATCCAAAGTCCCCGGGGGTGGCTATGGACACATGAAACACACATGCCCAGGAAATAAACTATAATGAGATTTTTATTGAAACTGGAAGAAGGGGATGCTGAGGATCCACAGCTACAGAGTGCCGTCCTGTGGGTCCGGAGCAGGAGGGGAACCAGCCGGCCGCTGGCCTGTCCTTGGCCGTCTTGGCCTCCGGGACGCCCTCGGCGCTGTTGGCTCGCGAGAAGGCCCGGCTGCGGGAGCCTGCTGGCTGGTGGCACTGGAGCGCCGTGGGGCTGCGCTCTGCCTCTCCGGGCGGCTGGTCCCCGCAGGCCCACTTGTGCCAGCCAAGGCTTGGCTGTTGGTGGGCCGACTCCGCAAGTTGTAGTTGTGGTGCGGGGACCTGCTGCGGGTCCTCGGCCTCCTCCTGCGCAGGGCAGGGGGCACGCCAACCAGGTACTCCACGTAGTTGTCCTCCCCTCTAACGGAGTGCAGCAGGATCTCGACTTCCTGCCTGCAGACCGGGCAGGTAGCACTGTGGTTGGTCCAGTGCCGGATGCATGCAAAGCAGAAGCTGTGCATGCAGTAGGCCACGAATGCTGCCTTCTTTATGGGTCTCAGGCAGATGGGGCACTGGGAGGCTGATTCTGCCTCCGACGGGCCTGGCTGGGGCGACTGGCTTGTGCGGCGATCCTTTTCAGCAGGTGTCTCCGTCATGGCTTCTTCAGCACAGCGCACTACGTCCTGCTGAGACACAAATGCAAGGCGCTGGAGCTTGCCTTTCAGAGGGGCTCTCAATCTTGCTCTCAGCCTGCTGCAGGAAGCACAGGTATGAGAGATGGTGCTGGCAGGTCATCAGAAATCTGGCCTCCGCTCAGCTGCCCTGGCAGAGGGGACAGTGGTCACCCAGCTCCGTGGCCATGCTGCGGTGGGCTGGCCCATGGAGAGCTGGAAGAAATGGCCTGGTCCCTCAAGAAGGAAAGTCTCCCAGCTCCCCAGGGAGAGATGTTCCCTTCCCCGCTCACCTCTGCTCCTCTGAGTGGACCTCGCGTGTGCCTCGTCTACTGAATCCTAGCAGGGCTGGGGAAAGTCCTCTGAGGGTCTGGACTCGGGCACAGAGAGCCACAGCAAACAACTCCACGAGCACGGCACCAGCACCGTAGTCCTCACTCGAGACTCCAGCTGTGCCAACTGCTCAGCCAGAGTGTGGGCACGGACTGGCTTTTTGAGCTTCGGCGCCCGGCTTTATATGCCTGGCCACAGCCCATTGGTCAAGGATGTCACAGTGAGTTGCTAGGTGACATCATAATCCGGCGTCGTTGGGGATGTCTCAGTCCACCCCATTGCTTGGGGAGGTCACGTGGGGCCTTGCTGGCCAGTGGCTCTCAGCCCAGAAGCACTGCAGCCCCAGTGCAAGTCCCCGAGCACGGCACCAGCTCCAAAGGCCTCGCTCCGGTCTCACCCTGTGAACCGGCCAGCTGAAGCTTTAAGGAGGTTTTTTGTGGCATCTAGCAGGGAGCAACACGCAATTCAATATATGAATTTTAGGTGAAGCCAGGAAGCCAGCCATTTTATTAGGTGAAGTCACACAGATTATATACCTTTCTTACTGCAAACGTGGCAAGCTAAAAAGCTGCTAATTGGTTACACAGACTGTTCACACCGTATTGATTGGTTAGTAATTCTAACGAGTTCTGATAAACCTACCTTATAGCTAAATATTCTTAGTTTACCTTTAATGTCTAAAAGCATCCGCACACCTGCTGTTTTGACCATCTTGTTATGGTTGGTTCCTAACATGTTCTGTTACTCCCAAATACCTTCCCATAACCGCTTCTTGGTTTAGGGTAGCCTGTACACCTCTCAGCAAGGCCGCTGTGTTTTGAGAATGTGATTATTACGATCCTCTCTGCATGAGTAACTTTTCCTGTCTCATGGGAACAGGAGAATATTCTCAGGGCCTAAATCTTGGGAGAGGAGAGCTAGGCTGCTAGCAGGCCTGCTGTCTTCCCCGACAGTTTTTCACTTCTACTTTTCCACCAAAGCACACTTACCTGTGTGAAGAAGTTGAGTTAATCTCTCTATTGACAGTTGCTGCTCCAGGGAGAAATGCTTTTTTAGTAAACTAACTTCCACAGACTTAAGCATCGAGGGGTACCTGGTCACCATCTGTCACATTCCATCACCACGTGAGACCAGGTCTCAGACCACCTGGAGTCCAGATGCCCACTCAAGTCGCATTGTCACTCCCTTTTTCAGCTGGACAGGGGAGAACATATATATTGAGAGGCTTAGGAGTTAAAGATGAGATCATTCAGCACTTAACATCTTGGGCAAAACAGCCTCAATACGGAATAAAATGCGTCTCATTTATTCCCCACTATTCACCCCCTGCCCCCCAAGAAAGTACCCAATGAAATCAGAGGAGGATAACGAGAAATAAAACCAAATCTTAAAACATCTCACCCAACCTCTCCCTTCTTCCCAAGCGGAACTTTACTCATGATTTCTTTCCTTCCTCCCCCCCTCAAGCAGCACAGGGGGAGACAGGGAATGGGGACTGCGGTTGTTTCATCATGAGCTGTCTCTGCTGGCCCTTCCTTCTCAGGGGGAAGGTTCCTCACGCTCTTCCCTCTCACGGGAGACAGTGCTCCACTAACTTCTCCTGGCCGCATCATCTCCTCCCAGCTCCTATGCAAGGACTAAGTCCTTGCCTTAGTGTAAACCTTGCTTAGAATGCTTAGACTAAGAGTGGACCTCGTGTGTCCTCCGACCGCCAGATCTAGCCACCCATTATGGGCGACTATGGGCTGGAGTCTGCATGCTGGCAGGAGGAACAGCTCCAACTCCTAACATTACACGCTTGGGGACAGAAGCTGAGGGCCAGTCCTGGTGCCGAGGAGTCAGGCTGTGAACTGCAAGGGACAGCTTCAACACCAGGGTCCTGCACAGCCGGGCAGGCAGACACTGGAGATGAACCACGAGTAAGGTTTCTGCTCTTGAAATCATGAGAGGGCCGTGGTGCTACAAGGCCTCAGCTGGCAGGGCCTCTGTGGGCACGGGGCTCTGTGCAGTGCCCAGCCAAGATGAGGCCTGTGCTCCCTTGCAGAGCAGAGGCAGGGGGCCTGTCCTGGACTCAGGCCTAGCTGTGCCAGCATGGCCCAAAAAGCATCCCTTGTCTCCACTGACCTGAGGGAGAGAGACACACTGGGCAAGACACAGCATTCCTTCCTGCTGCATCCATGCTGGCTACGAGCTCCCCCAGCTCTTTGGGGAAACTGTTCCTATGGACAACCACCCTCATAGTGACCAGGCAGAAGATGTCTCCAGGCCCGGCTGTGGGAGCCTGTCGGCTGGTGGCACTGGAGCGCCGTGGGGCTGCGCTCTGCCTCTCCGGGTGGCTGGTCCCCGCAGGCCCACTTTTGTCAGCCAAGGCTTGGCTGTTGGTGGGCCGACTCCGCAAGTTGTAGTTGTGGTGCGGGGACCTGCTGCGGGTCCTCGGCCTCCTCCTGCGCAGGGCAGGGGGCACGCCAACCAGGTACTCCACGTAGTTGTCCTCACCTCTAACAGAGTGCAGCAGGATCTCGACTTCCTGCCTGCAGACCGGGCAGGTAGCACTGTGGTTGGTCCAGCGCCGGATGCATGCAAAGCAGAAGCAGTGCATGCAGTAGGTCACGAATGCTGCCTTCTTTATGGGTCTCAGGCAGATGGGGCACTGGGAGGCTGATTCTGCCTCCGACGGGCCTGGCTGGGGCAACTGGCTTGTGCGGCCATCCTTTTCAGCAGGTGTCTCCGTCATGGCTTCTTCAGCACAGCGCACTACGTCCTGCTGAGACACAAATGCAAGGCGCTGGTTGTATCCAAAGTCCCTGGTGGTGGCTGAGATGACAGTAATAAAGACTAATAAACTTAATGTAAGAGACTGTAGCTATGTTAGGCACCTTCTAAAAGGGAAGACCGAATACTGTAGACTTTGAAAGAATTCACAGAGGACAATGGAATGGGGAGTACGAAGGAAATTTGTCGGGGAAGACAGCAGGCCTGCCAGCGGCCTAGCTGTCTTCACCCAAGTCATAGGCCCTGATAATATTCTTCTGTTCCCATGAGACAGGAAAAGTTACTCATGCAGAGAGGATCTTAATAATCACATTCTCAAAACACAGTGGCCTTGCTGATAGGTGTACAGGCTACCCTAAACCAAGAAGTGGTTATGGGAAGGTATTTGGGAGTAACAGAACATGTTAGGAACCAACCATAACAAGATGGTCAAAACAGCAGGTGTGCGGATGCTTTTAGACATTAAAGGTAAACTAAGAATATTTAGCTATAAGGTAGGTTTATCAGAACTCGTTAGAATTACTAACCAATCAATACGGTGTGAACAGTCTGTGTAACCAATTAGCAGCTTTTTAGCTTGCCACGTTTGCAGTAAGAAAGGTATATAATCTGTGTGACTTCACCTAATAAAATGGAAGGCTGGCTTCCTGGCTTCATGGCTGCACCTAAAATTCATATATTGAATTGCGTGTTGCTCCCTGCTGGACGCCACAGAAATAGAGAGTACCTCAACGGTTACGTCGATAATATGTCCTACATGCTTTTGGAAGTGTGTGTGCAGAGATCTGCACAGAATCCAGTGGAATGTGCCCTAGGTGATCCTGCTGTAGCTTTAGCAGGAGGTTGGACCAGATGATCTGTAGATCTCCCTACCATGCTGTGAGTCTGTGAGTCTGTGAGTGTGTGAGCTGTTGTAGTGAAGTCAGAGGAGAGCCACAAAGATGACCAGAGAGCTGGAACACCTCTCCTCTGAAGACAGGAGGAGAGAGTTGGAATTCAGCCTGGAGAAGAGAATGCTCTGGGGAGACCTTACTGTGACCTTCCAACACCTGAAGGAGGTCCAGAAAAAACACTGGAGATGGACACTTTACAAGGGCTTTATGCCGAAAGAAGGTAGATTTTGATTAGACAGAGAGAATAAATTCTTTAGTGTTAGGGTGGTGAGGAAGTGGCAGGGGTTGACCATGGCTGAGGGCCAGACGCCAACTGTTGCAGTTTTGTGTAGCTGCGTTTTGATGGAGAAGGTGGGGCTGCCAAGATGGCTCTTGCAAGAAGCAGCTAGAAGCTCTCTGCAGGCCCCAGAGAGTAAACATTGTCTGATTCAAGGCCAGAGTTTCTGCTGCCAATTGGTGATGGTCACAGAGCCTCTATGAATCACATTTAGGAGGAAAAAAAAGCCACAGGAAGATGCATTTTGCCACCAGAGAAGGGAGTGAGAAGATGTAAGAAGCCTGGCAGACACCAAGGCCAGGGAAGAAGGAGGAGGGGGGAAGAGTGAGGCTCTCCGGGTGCTGGAGAGAGTCATTCCCCTGCAGCCCATGGAAGAGACCAAGGTAGAGCGGGTGTCCCCTCAAAGCCCATGGGTAAGGACGGGGATCGGAGACCATCTACAGCCTGTGAAGAGATAGCAGCAGGTTTGCTGGGAGACTTGTGACTCTGAGGGGGACAAGGCTGGAGCTCTCTAGGCCTGCAGGTCAGCACCCCATGGAAGGAAGCTGCACTGAGGCAAGTGATGAGGAGATGGCTTCCCAATAGAAAGGACTCAGATGAAGAAGTTTGTGCAGGACTGTAAAGCTCCAGGGCGCTGCAATGCCACCAGCGAGAAGATTTCTGCAGCTGGCCATTCTGAAAGACACTTCTGAGCCCCTCAGAAAGCAAGTTCCAGCACCTTGCATTTGTGTCTTACCAGGACATAGTGTGCTGTGCTTAAGAAGCCATCAGGGAGATGTCTGCTGAAAACAATGGCAGCAATGCCAGTTGCCCCAGCCAGGCCCGTTGGAGGCAGAAGCAGTCTCACAGTGCCACTTCTGCCTGAGAGTGAGCGGCCGGCTGGTTCCACTCCTGCTCTGGACCCGCATGACAGCACTCTGTAGCTGTGGACCCTTCTTCTGCCTTAATAAAACCTCACCGTGATTGATTTCCCAGGAAGTTGTGTTTAATGTGCCCAAAGTAAACAATGTGGAATATGGACAAAACCCCAGGGCAGCTGAGAGGAGGACACTTTTGTGATGCCTTGCCACCACTGTCTCTCTTACCTATGCTTCCTGTGGCAGGCTGAGAGCAAGATCAAGAGTCCCTCTGAAAGGCAAGCTCCAATGCCCTGCATATGTGTCACAGCAGGATACATTGTGGTTTGCTGAAGAAGCCATGAGAGAGACATCTGATGAAAACGATGGCAGAATACGCCAGTTGCCCCAGCCAGGACCATTGGAAGCACAAGCTGTCTCCCAATGCCCCATCTGCTCGAGTGTGATAAGGAAGGCAGCGTTCGTTGCCTACTGCATGCACTGCTTCTTCTTTGCATGCATCCAGCACTGGACCAGCAGCAATGCTACCTGCCCAGTCTGCAGGCAGGAAGTTGAGATCCTGCTGCACTCCACGCAAGATGTAGAAGACTACGTGGAGTACCTGGTTGGCGTGCCCACCTCCTTGCAAAGGAGAAGGAAGAGGCCGAGGAACCGCAGCAGGTTCCTACACCACCACTAATACTTGCAGATTTGGCCCAACAACAGCCAACCCTTGGCTGGCAGAAGTGGGCCTGCGGGGACCAGCCGCCTGGAGAGGCAGAGCGCAGCTCCACGGCGCTCCAGAGACACCAGCCAGCAGGCTCCCGAGGCCGGACCTTCTCGGGAGACAACACTACCAAGAACAGGCCAGTGGCCGGCTGGTTCCCCTCCTGCTCTGGACCTGCATGACGGCACTCTGTAGCTGCGGACCCTCCTTCTGCCTACAATAAAACCTCACCGTGATTGATTTCCTGGGCAGTTGTGTTTTATGAACCCAAATTAAACACCAAGGACTTTGGACACAACCCCAGGGCACCTGAGAGTAGGACACTTTTGTGATGCCTTGCCACCACCTTCTCTCTTACCTGTGCCTCCTGTGGCAGGTTGAGAGCAAGATCAAGAGCCCCTCTGAAAGGCAAGCTCCAATGCCTTGCATTTGTGTCACAGCAGGATACATTGTGGTTTGCTGAAGAAGCCATGAGAGAGACATCTGATGAAAACAATGGCAGAATAAGCCAGTTGCCCCAGCCAGGCCCGTTGGAAGCACAAGCTGTGTCCCAATGCCCCATCTACCTGAGTGTGATAAGGAAGGCAGCATTCGTAGCCTACTGCATGCACTGCTTCTTCTTTGCATGCATCCAGCACTGGACCAGCAGCAATGCTACCTGCCTGGTCTGCAGGCAGGAAGTTGAGATCCTACTGCACTCCACGCAAGGGGAGGACAACTGTGTGGAGTACCTGGACGGTGTGCCCTCCTCCTTGCACAGGAGAGGGAAGAGGCCTAGGATTCGTGGCTGGTCCCTGCTCCATGGCTACAACTTGCGGAGTCGGCCCACCAACAGTCAAGCCTTGGCTGGCACAAGTGGGCCTGCGGGGACCAGCCGCTCGGATAGGCAGAGCGCAGCTCCACGGCGCTCCAGAGACACCAGCCAGCAGGCTCCCAAGGCCAGCCCTTCTTGGGAGCCCACACCGCCAAGGACAGGCCGGCGGCTGGCTGAAGAAGCCATGTGAGAGACATCTGATGAAAATGATGGCAGAATAAGCCAGTTGCCCCAGTCAGGCCTGATGGAGGCAGAAGCAGTCTCCCAGTGCCAGTTCTGCCTGAGAGTGATCAAGAAGTCAGCATTTGGGGCCTACTGCATGCACTGCTTCTTCTTTGCATGCATCCAGCGCTGGACTAGCAGCAGTGCTAGCGGCCTGGTCTGCAGGCAGGAAGTCAAGATCCTGCTGCAATCTACGCAAGGGGAGGACGACTATGTGGAGTACGGGGTCCGCGTTGCCTCCTCCTTGCACAGAAGGAAGAGGCCGAGGAACTGTGGCCGGTTCCTACACCACCACTAATACTTGCAGATTTGGCCCAACAATGGTTAACCCTCAGCTGGCACAAGTGGGCCCGCGGGGACCAGCCGCCTGGAGAGCCAGAGCGCAGCTCCACGTTGCTCCAGTGACACCAGCCAGCAGGCTCCCGAGGCCGGCCCTTCTCGGGAGACAACACCGCCGAAGGCGTCTTGGGAGCCAACACCGTCAAGGACAGGGCAGGGGCTGGCTGAAGAAGCCATGGGCGAGAAATCTGCTGAAAGTGATGGCCACACAAGCCAGTTGCCCCAGTCAGGCCCGTTGGAAGCACAAGCTGTCTCCCAATCCCCCCTCTGCCTGAGTGTGATAAGAAAGGAAGCGTTCATGGCCTAATGCATGCACTGCTTCTTCTTTGCATGCATCCGGCACTGGACTAGCAGCAGTGCTAGCGGCCCATTCTGCAGGCAGGAAGTTGAGATCCTGCTGCACTCCACGCAAGGGGAGGACAAGTGTGTGGAGTACCTGGATGACGTACCCTCCTCCTTGCACAGGAGAAGGTAGAGGCCCAGGACCCACAGCAGGTCCTGGCACACAGCTAACCCTTAGCTTGCGGAGTTGGCTCACCAACAGCCAACCCTTGGCTGACACAAGTAGGCCTGCGGGGACCAGCCGCCCGGAGAGGCAGAGCGCAGCTCCACGGCGCTCCAGAGACACCAGCCAGCAGGCTCCCGAGGCCAGCCCTTCTCGGGAGACAACACTACCAAGAACAGGCCAGTGGCCGGCTGGTTCCCCTCCTGCTCTGGACCTGCATGACGGCACTCTGTAGCTGCGGACCCTCCTTCTGCCTACAATAAAACCTCACCGTGATTGGTTTCCTGGGCAGTTGTGTTTTATGAACCCAAATTAAACACCAAGGACTTTGGACACAACCCCAGGGCACCTGAGAGGAGGACACTTTTGTGATGCCTTACCACCACCTTCTCTCTTACCTGTGCCTCCTGTGGCAGGCTGAGAGCAAGATCAAGAGCCCCTCTGAAAGGCAAGCTCCAATGCCTTGCATTTGTGTCACAGCAGGACACATTGTGGTTTGCTGAAGAAGCCATGAGAGAGACAGCTGATGAAAACGATGGCAGAATACACCAGTTGCCCCAGCCAGGACCGTTGGAAGCACAAGCTGTCTCCCAATGCCCCATCTGCTCGAGTGTGATAAGGAAGGCAGCGTTCGTTGCCTACTGCATGCACTGCTTCTTCTTTGCATGCATCCAGCGCTGGACCAGCAGCAATTGTACCTGCCCGGTCTGCAGGCAGGAAGTTGAGATCCTGCTGCACTCCGTTCAAGGGGTGGAAGACTATGTGGAGTACGTAGTTGGCTTGCCCCCAGCTCTGCGCAGGAAGGAAGAGGCCGAGGACCTGTGGCAGGTCCCTGCTCCATGGCTACAACTTGCGGAGTCGGCCCACCAACAGTCAACCCTTGGCTGGCACAAGTGGGACTGCGGGGACCAGCCGCCTGGAGAGGCAGAGTGCAGCTCCACGGCGCTCCAGTGCCACTAGTCAGCAGGCTCCCACCTCTGGCCCTTCTCAGGAGCCAACACCGTCAAGGACAGGAGAGCGGCTGGCTTAAGAAGCCATGAGAGAGACATCTGCTGAAAGTGATGGCAGCACAAGCCAGTTGCCCCAGCCAGGCCTGATGGAGGCAGAAGCAGAAGCAGTCTCACAGTGCCAGTTCTGCCTGAGAGTGATCAGGAAGGCAGCGTTCATGGCTTTCTACGTACACTGCTTCTGTTTTGCATGCATTCAGCACTGGACCAGCAGCAATGCTATCTGCCCAGCCTGCAGGCAGGAAGTTGCGATCCTACTGCACTCCACGCAAGGGGAGGACAACTGTGTGGAGTACCTGGACGGTGTGCCCTCCTCCTTGCACAGGAGAGGGAAGAGGCCTAGGATTCGTGGCTGGTCCCTGCTCCATGGCTACAACTTGCGGAGTCGGCCCACCAACAGTCAAGCCTTGGCTGGCAGAAGTGGGCCTGCGGGGACCAGCCGCCTGGAGAGGCAGAGCGCAGCTCCACGGCGCTCCAGAGACACCAGCCAGCAGGCTCCCGAGGCCGGACCTTCTCGGGAGACAACACTACCAAGAACAGGCCAGTGGCCGGCTGGTTCCCCTCCTGCTCTGGACCTGCATGACGGCACTCTGTAGCTGCGGACCCTCCTTCTGCCTACAATAAAACCTCACCGTGATTGATTTCCTGGGCAGTTGTGTTTTATGAACCCAAATTAAACACCAAGGACTTTGGACACAACCCCAGGGCACCTGAGAGTAGGACACTTTTGTGATGCCTTGCCACCACCTTCTCTCTTACCTGTGCCTCCTGTGGCAGGTTGAGAGCAAGATCAAGAGCCCCTCTGAAAGGCAAGCTCCAATGCCTTGCATTTGTGTCACAGCAGGATACATTGTGGTTTGCTGAAGAAGCCATGAGAGAGACATCTGATGAAAACAATGGCAGAATAAGCCAGTTGCCCCAGCCAGGCCCGTTGGAAGCACAAGCTGTGTCCCAATGCCCCATCTACCTGAGTGTGATAAGGAAGGCAGCATTCGTAGCCTACTGCATGCACTGCTTCTTCTTTGCATGCATCCAGCACTGGACCAGCAGCAATGCTACCTGCCTGGTCTGCAGGCAGGAAGTTGAGATCCTACTGCACTCCACGCAAGGGGAGGACAACTGTGTGGAGTACCTGGACGGTGTGCCCTCCTCCTTGCACAGGAGAGGGAAGAGGCCTAGGATTCGTGGCTGGTCCCTGCTCCATGGCTACAACTTGCGGAGTCGGCCCACCAACAGTCAAGCCTTGGCTGGCACAAGTGGGCCTGCGGGGACCAGCCGCTCGGATAGGCAGAGCGCAGCTCCACGGCGCTCCAGAGACACCAGCCAGCAGGCTCCCAAGGCCAGCCCTTCTTGGGAGCCCACACCGCCAAGGACAGGCCGGCGGCTGGCTGAAGAAGCCATGTGAGAGACATCTGATGAAAATGATGGCAGAATAAGCCAGTTGCCCCAGTCAGGCCTGATGGAGGCAGAAGCAGTCTCCCAGTGCCAGTTCTGCCTGAGAGTGATCAAGAAGTCAGCATTTGGGGCCTACTGCATGCACTGCTTCTTCTTTGCATGCATCCAGCGCTGGACTAGCAGCAGTGCTAGCGGCCTGGTCTGCAGGCAGGAAGTCAAGATCCTGCTGCAATCTACGCAAGGGGAGGACGACTGTGTGGAGTACCTGGGTGGCGTGCCCTCCTCCTTGCACAGGAGAAGGAAGAGGCCGAGGAACTGTGGCAGGTTCCTACATCACCACTAATACTTGCAGATTTGGCCCAACAATGGCTAACCCTTGGCTGGCACAAGTGGGCCTGCGGGGACCAGCCGCCTGGAGAGGCAGAGCGCAGCTCCACGGCGCTCCAGTGACACCAGCCAGCAGGCTCCCGAGGCCGGCCCTTCTCGGGAGACAACACTGCCAAGGACAGGCCAGCGGCTGGCTGGTTCCGCTCCTGCTCTGGACCTGCATGACAGCACTCTGTAGCTGCGGACCCTTCTTCTGCCTACAATAAAACTTCACCATGATTGGTTTCCTGGGCAGTTGTGTTTTATGAACCCAAATTAAACACCAAGGACTTTGGACACAACCCCAGGGCACCTGAGAGGAGGACACTTTTGTGATGCCTTGCCACCACCTTCTCTCTTACCTGTGCCTCCTGTGGCAGGCTGAGAGCAAGATCAAGAGCCCCTCTGAAAGGCAAGCTCTAATGCCTTGCATTTGTGTCACAGCAGGACACATTGTGGTTTGCTGAAGAAGCCATGAGAGAGACATCTGATGAAAACGATGGCAGAATAAGCCACTTGTCCCAGCCAGGCCCATTGGAAGCACAAGCTGTCTCCCAGTGCCCCCTCTGCCTGAGTGTGGTAAGGAAGGCCATGTTCGTGGTGTACTGCATGCACTGCTTCTTCTTTGCATGCATCCAGCGCTGGACCAGCAGAAGTGCTCCCTGCCCGGTCTGCAGGCAGGTAGTTGAGATCCTGCTGCATTCTGTGCAAGGGGTGGACAACTATGTTGAGTCTCTGGTCAGTGTGCCCAGTGACCAGGAGATGTGACACAGTTTGATGCAATCAAAAGTTGATTTATTGTATAAAATCATTGTTTTAAATATTCTTTAAGCTTTTGAATGCTGGCATGGATCGATTCGAAGTGGTCAGGGAGATTTATACAACACATGCCTTTCAAAATCTACACAGCCATGGCCTTGCGCTAAAAGCAGAAATTCTATAGCAGCAGCATTTTGTAATGTAGCATGGCAAACACTATCAACACCTAATTAGAGGCCAGAACCATGCATTTCTAGTAGCACTAGTCTTTTTAGCAAGCTATCAGCCACGCTTATCTAAAGTTGATACTGCCTTCCCAGCGGCAGCACCAGGTAAGAAAAAAGAGGTTGCAAAGCATTGACTTAAAGACCAAAACTCTACCCTATCATCACAATCAGTGGTATATACATGGACTCCATGCTTCACCCTGTGAGAATGGTGGTATTGTTAAATCATAGATGTATTAGGAGTCAGGACAGAAAGGCGTTCGAGGCTACAATGGCCTCCTTTTATGTAAGAAGTGATAACAGACCATGCCCTATCCCCACACATAAAAAACATCCCGGATGGTGATAGAAGGGGAATATTGCCAGACCTGGACAAGTTTGATGCCATGTAATTACACCAGGCGCTAGCATTTTTAAAAACAGGATGGGCAGGAAAGACATCCCATGCCCTAGACTGATTTTTTCCTGAATAGTTAAACTTAACACAAAAATCCATTTTTGCTGATCCAAGGAGCTCAATCTCCTGTGGTTCTAGGGTAATGAATGGGACGTGAGGCGTCCACATGTCCCAACCATCTGTTACAATTCGAGACACATTTCTGGATGGAAAGAAGGGTTGGAGTCCTGCAGGTATTGACCACTTATCCAGCAGCAAACCCATGAGGCATGTAGAAAAGGGATTATTAGGAGAGGCATTGGCAAGACGTGAAGTGTCTCGTCCGATCAAATTTGACAATGTGATCCACCCATTGGTTTTAGGGAGAGGAGGGGGAAGAAAACTGCCCCAAAGGGGTAGGGGTCCTATACCTATTGTTACTAAAATTAGACACCAAATCATGATTTCAAGTTCTTTCAAAATAACAAGAGTCAAAGTCTGGCTCTATCCAGGTGCTCTGAGGCTTTCTCAGTGTCAGCTGCCTGTCTGGAAGCGCTGCCAAGCAGGTTAGACCGAGCTGTGCATCCCCTCCATGTCTTAGTTGTCAGTGTCTCAGTCGTTTGTGGTCCCAGAGGGTTCAGGAGTTTGTTGATCAGAGAGATGATTGGAATCGTCACTGGATAGCTGTGGCAGGGATTCGTGGAAAGGTTGTATGTTCTTCGCTGGAATCCACCTGGGGCCTCTTTCTGTAGAGACACAAGCATAACCTCTTCCACATGCAACAAGAGGGTACAGTCCCATGATTTACCTGTTTCCGGATCGTGAACCAGCACTGGGGTTTTAATTTGTGCTTCAAGTGAAGCACTTGCATTAAAATGTCGAACTATCGGAGGATTGTTCAGGACAGTTCTCCTTGTGTGGAAATTATTTCAGTACAACATGTATGAAAATGGGAACATACTGACTAGTTTCACCCTAGTTCTACACTATTAAATCTCCCCAAGACTGCTGATCGGAGAAGAGGCAGGTTCATGGCAGAGAGACCATGCCACAGGTGCTTGCTGCAAGTACCTCTGGCCACTGAGAGGGAGCAGAGAGGGACACAAACTCATTTTCCTGGGAAACAGCTCTAGAGGCACTAGAGTGCAATCACTGGAATAGCTGCAGACGTGCTGTCTTGAGTTAGGTACAATCTGTGAGGATGTAAAAAGCGTGTCCAGGCAGCACGATCCCCCTCCTTGCTGTACACACACAGCTGTGTGCAGGGAGGGCTTGCATTTGCTTCTGAGCAAGGAAAGGCTCTGAGTGCCAGTGAATGCGAGTCCCAAGCAAAGTATCCAGCTCTTCTGTTTTTGGATTTACTGACCCAGCACTGAGCCGATTTGTCTCCTGGGGACTGGAGAATCAGACGAGGAAATGCACTTTTCTCTCCTGGTAGGAAGCTGGTTTGATGCCTTATTACAGTAATTGCCAAATCCATCAGTCATTGCTGACTGTCTCCAAGACTTCATCCTCTTTCACTCTCTGCTCAGGAAGGATAGCCAGCCTATTTTAATGATGCTCACAGAAAAGTGTTTTGGCTTTGTTTATTCTGGACTATGTCTCTGGGCATTCTTGTTCCTGTCCTGTGTTAAAGGTAAGCTCATTTGTGATTGTTCAGTGGGAGGTGTGTGTGTGTGTGTGTTTGTTTACTTCTTGTGTTTTTTGTTTTGATTTTCTTTTCTTTTAAACATTAGTCACAGCCTACCCAAACTCTTTTCAGAAAGACCTGTAACTGCTTGTAGTTTGAACTTTGTTAGGGTCAGTGCTTGCACTACTTGGTTTTGTCAGTTTGATTAAGTTTGTGGATCTTACAGTGCTGGGTATCTTTGAAAAGATGTGGATCTTTTCTAATAAGAAGTGATGCACTTTCACATTTAGAAATTAATTGAAATTATTGTGTTTCAAAAGGAATATGTTTTTGCTCTTCTTTAAAAATCTTAACATATCAGTGTTTATTTGGGAATGAGAAATTACAACTCCAGGCTGAACAGAATGGATGTGAGGACCCTGTAGTTGTGATGTTGAAGAAGAAAATTCATAACTGTTTTGTTTCTATGCTTCATTTGGGACGATTTATAGCTGCATAAATACATAAATTTAGAAATCTGCATTTTTTTTCCTCTAACTTTCAGTATGTTTAATAAAAACCTGTCCAGGCAGTGATGGGTATAAATTGGAAATACCTACTATAAATAATAATGGGCTTCTGTAGGCTAAGGTGTCATCTGCTACCATGATTATCTTCGAAGTTTCAGCATGTTTCAAACAAAAGTAGGAACAGCGTGATTCTTCCAAAATGTAGAGGACTGCAAGGCTAACAGTAAAGAATTTTTAAATGAGAAAGGAGGTAGAAATAACCAGAGTCTTGAAAGATGGTCAGGATTCTACACAAAATGTGCTTTAATTGCTCTCTATTAGCTTGTGATATGAAACATGCATGCCTGCAGCAACTATAAATTCTAAAACCCGAGTATTTCACGTGTGAGGGAGCATGTCATGTTACTTATGATTTATGCATGGAGAAAGAAGGATTGTCTTTTTAAAGTAGAGAAAGTGGTCTTCATATTTCAGAAGTGCTGGGACATAGGAAACACATATATATGATATTGCACAGGACTATTCATGCCATGCAGACAATTCTTCATTATTTTACCTGAATCTGCAAAACATCCATGTATGTAATTATTACAGATCCACATTTCAGCTGCCTAATGTAGCAGTGATATTGCAGGAAAATGTTTCCCTATATTGCTAAATTAAAAACCTCGTTACCTTTTTTTTGTTAAGACATTTCTGTGCTACTCCAGGAGCTAACCAGGTTATGGCAGCTAGTTATGACTCCCTTTGTGTGCAATCCCATTTTAAGCAGTTGCCTAAACACTGCCTTTTAAATACTGAGTAATCACTAATTCATCAAGGGAAATGCTTAGTTTCTCTGAGCAGCACATGAAGATGCACACTGCTTTTATAAATAATTCAGAGGATTTTTTTAGGCACTTTTACCAGTAGTTTACAAGTATGCACTTTTACAGGCAACTGCTAAAGCAGAATAACATGAACCTGTGATTAAGGTGGTATATATTTGACTTCTACTTTGTGAACGTTTTTTTTAAAAAAGGAAAGAAAAAAAAAAGCTGCAGGAATTGTGCAGTTGGAGCAGAAGATTAAAAGGTCAAGATGATTTTAGCATGTTATCAGTAGCAGAGACTTTTAACAGTAAGCTCCAAATGGCTTCCCCTATGATTCCTCAGTGCACCCACATGGAAGTCACAGGAAATCCATTATAACTACCATCAGTCTCACATAGTGCTGAGTTGTTTCAAGAGAATTCATAACAATTTCTCAGCTACTGAAAACTCCCACAGGGCTGCTAGACATGAAAGTTGTGAAAAAAGCCATGAAGAACTTCGTAATTTTTTCCAGTTCTTTCCACAAATCTTTGCTCCAACTTTACTCCACTTGCACAACTGGTAGGAGTCCTGACAGGTAATTTTTTTATGTGAGTTCATTGCAGTCCTCATTCCTGAAGGATTTGGAGGTAGTGATGCTTTGCTGGACCATGGGATCTAGGTAAGTTTTGAAACAGTCTCAGTCTTCCGGTATGCTAGACGGTATCTCTCAGAGTCAGACATCCCTTCCAGGTCAGGTGCAATCCTTCAGAGAGCATCCATAGGATGATAGGACCCTGTGAGTCCCAGCAGCCACATAACAATCTTAGGCAGGAGAGACTTGAAAACCCTGCTCCAAGGGGAGATTAGAAGACAGTGATCACACCCAGACCTGCTCATCTCTCTGAGCATGGTACAGTCTGGGAGTCAGGGTGCAGACAGCCTTGCATGGCAGTTCTCCTCCTAAGAAACTTGTTCCAGTGACCACATGGGCACCTAGCCTCTCTGTGGAGCACTACTTTCATCTCTGAGCTCAGGCACCCGTTCCAGGGAAACCACACATGCACTTTTCTAGTCTATAGTCAGTTCATTCATTCCAATTCCTTTTCTTTAAGTGAGGTCACTAAACACCACATAGAGCCAAGTCAGACTTTGTTTCTTCACTCTGTTGCCTCACATCAGGTCATACTCTGACCATGTAGTTTTGAAAAGCTCAAAAAAGTCAAAGGTAGGTTGAGGCTCCTCCTCTGCAGTCTGGTGGGAATGTAAGTACTCAGCAGTACAGGACAAATCCTATGGCGGGGGGTGCTGCAAGTGATCTAACCAGCTGAAATACGTAAATTACAAATAACTCACCCTGACTTGGTGTACCCAGTCCGTGCAAAATAGCTTTTCTTTGGCTCATTCACAATAGGAACTTGAATTTGTGCATTACACTCATGTCATGATTTCTCACAGCTTTGCTGATTCAGATGGACTTTGGTGATCACATCAGAACACAATTAGTGATCTCTCGAAGCAAACCCTCACAAGGATACTGTTCTTGGTTCACTTCCATGCAAGCAGGTGCTGTTTCTGCAGTGTCAGTAACATTGGCAAGACCGTCTCAAAAGGCCAAATACTGCTGCCAACTATTATTTATCTAACGCTAACTAGTTAGACTAAGATGACATGAGTTTAGAGGTCTGTGTAGCTGGAAGAACCAAGGCTGGTACTTACAATACCTATATATAGAGTCTCAGCTTCAGTCCTCAGCTGGGTTGGACTGATGGAACTGCAATGTGCTGTTGGTCAAACTCCAAAGAGACACCGTTGAATACATGTGGGAAGTCCTGTGGCTTAACAGAGTACAATGCAATTGGTAATTTAGGTGCTTGTCAAAGGAGGTCGCATATAAATCTTATAAATGATACCAAACTAGAACCAGGCATTAACATCCGATCATTTAGAATCTTTCATATACTTAATTTGAGGTCTGAAGGTGTTATTCCTGAGTGATGCAAAGCTCACTCAAAGATAACAATGCAGATGACACAAGTTCAAAATAGAAGAAATATAAGGAAGACCATTGCTTGCACAAGTAGTTGTTTCCTTCCATATTGGCTAAAAAGATGCCACACATGCAACTTCCAGACATGGCAAATTACTGCCAGAGCCCTGCAATTTACTATACCATCTGGGAGCACAGATACCAGAGTCTGGCCACTCTGGATGCCAAGAGTGTGCTGAGGCATCACATCTGCATGGAGTCAGATGGGATTGAGTGTACTTGTCACAGCACATGTCTGTTTGTAGGTGTCACTCTGCTCTGTGGTCAAGAACACTAGTGCAAGTATATATGCCAACACACTTAAGACATGCAGGCAAAGTCCTAGGCAAATCTCAGAGATTTCCTGTGAGTTAGTCTGCTACCGTAACTTGCTGTACATTCTTGTCTCTTGAGATTGACTTTTCAGTTCAATGAACCAGACTTCATGTTCAGGTACTAATCTTCGATGTGCATTCACTGTCACAGCTCTAAGGCAACTCTGTATTATCTTAGGCACAGCTGTAACTGTGGAGCTGGCTCACGCTTGTGAGAAGTTGCCAGGCTCCAGGAAACTTGGAGGTATTTGCATGTACGTCTGCTGATAGTGATAGAAGCTAAATCTTCTTGTTAACTCTCCTCAAATCTCATTTAAAAAAGTGGAAAGGACCAGAGGAAGTATCCAGGCCCTGACATCACCAGCACCTATTGTTATATGCACCTATTTGTATAGCCTTCTACATGTCAGTCGCTGAGGAGAAGGGCTCTGGAGTAGGAGACTGCGTGAGGGACCCTTCCTGAAAGCTACAAGCCCAGGAATAGACCTGCAAGGGCAAAAAGGAAAGACCAAGTGAGCGATGCTCCCACCAGCAGCCATTGCCCTGTGCCTGGACTGCACGGCGTGGTGACTCATCAGGGGCATTGCTAAGTGTGACAGGAATAATCCCTCTCGATACAATAGGGGCCCCTGGGAGCGCCAGCAACCTGGAGTGCGGCGAACAGGATGGGCAAGCAGGGCAAGGCACGGCAGTTTGAGCAGGCAGGGCAAGCAGGCAAGGCGAGACCACCCTCGTAGCTCAGAGGGCAAACTGAGTGGACGGCTTCTGCACAGAGAGTACCCAGGGTCAGCCAAGTGTGTTCCTGTCTGCTGTGTGCATAGACAGTTAAACCATGGTCTCCACCAGGCGGAGAGGTTCCCCCTACAAAAATGTGTCAGCCCCAACAGTGGACCTGCCTAGGGATGCCGTGGTTCAGGTCTCTGGCTGCAGGGAATGCCTGAGTCTGCTGCTGCCAGGGAAAAGAGCCAAATACCTCACCTGTGTGAGGTGTGAGCAGGTGGATGATCTACTCAGCATGGTGGCTGAACTAAAAGAAGAGGTCAGTAGACTGAGGACTATGAGGGACTGCAAGTGGGAGATTGACTGGTGGAGTAGCTCCCTGGCGCCCCAGAGGGAAGTGTGCCAGGAAGGCACCCTGCAACTGGTGACAGTCCCCCTGCCCTGTCCTGGTCACACAGAAGGGAGTGACCTGAACCCTGAGGAGGGCTGGAAGACAGTTACGGCTCACTGTCGTAGGCACTCCCCCGCCTACCTACCCCGCTCCCCCAGGTTCCCCTAAGCAATAGGCTTGGGGCCCTGGGAGTTGAGGAAGAGGAAGTAAGTGAATAGACAAAAGCAGCCCCTATGCCTCAGAGGAAGTGGGTGCCTAGAGTGAGGCAATCAACCGCTCGCCTTGAGACTGCCCCTGTTAGGAAAGAGAGAAGATCCTAGAGATCCTGCATAATCTAATTAAGGAAGAAAGCAAATCTGCTTGAGACAGGTAGTGCTAGCACTGGCAATCAGTAGCATCCATGGAAATGAAAAAGGTGGATAGGAGTTTATTGATGTTTTGGAACACACTCCTGAGCAAATGTTGCTTGAAGAAAAAGTTTTGCTTTTTCTGCATTGATACATTCTGCATTGATCAAATCAGCTGGTAATAAGGCTGAGACCAGATCCAGATAAGTCTTCCCATGGAGTCTCGCAATTAAGTCAGTAATTTGCAATGGAAAATGAACTTGTAGTCAGCATGAGTACTTAGGCATGTAGTGGTGAGGTGCAGGTGACTGTCCTGCCTTGCTATCAGTTAGCAAAGCTGTGGTTAACAGAGCATTGAAACAACTGTCTGCAATTCTTCCAAAAGTGGATATCTTTGATACTTACTGCATTCTATAATGCTGCAGAGAAAGCCATGATCCTCATTTCTGTCCTTAGGGCAACAGAGATTTGTACAGAAAAAGAACACAGAAGGGAAGGGGAAGGCTTAAGGAGTTCTCAATTCTCACTGAGTACCTGTCGCAGTTTTGCATAGCTGAGCTGCTGAGATAGCTTCTGCAAGCAGTAGCTAGAGTTTCTGCAAGCCCCAGACTGTAAACATTGGCCAATTCAAGGCCAGAGTTGCTGCTGACCAGGGCCGAGCCTACTGGAGATGGTCACAGCACCTCTGTGAATCACATATAGGAGAAAAAACCCTGCAGGCAGACCCATTTTGCCACCAGAGGAGGGAGTGAGAAGATGTAACAGGCTACCCAGACATCAAGGCCAGGCTTGAAGGAGAGGGAGGGGAAGAATGAGGTATTCTGGGTGCCGGAAAAAGTGATTCCCCTGCAGCCCATGGAGATGACCAAAGAGGAGTTGGTGCCCCCTCGCAGCCCCTGGATAAGGACAGGGAGCAGAGACATCTATGGCCTGTGAAGAGATTGATCCACACCTCAGCAGGTTTGCGGGGGAACTTGTGACTTTGCGGGGGACCAGGCCGGGGGAGTCTGGGCCCGAACGTTGGCACCCAGGAATGGGAGTCCTGCTGAGAGGCCTGTGGTGAGGAGATGGCTCCCCGGTGAAAAAGACTCATGCTGAAGAAGTTTGTGGATACTGTTGTGGTCTGTCACTCGTGGGTGGGACCCCATGCTGCTGCAGGGGAAGGGTATATGTGTGTGGAATGCCCCCCCCCCAGCTAAGATGGAAGACAACTCAGGAGGAAAGGACTGAAAACCCCCATTCCCCATTCCCTGCCCGTCCTCACACCATGATTGGGGGGAAGAAGGGAGCAAATTTATGATTAAAGTCAAGTGTGTGAAGAAAGAAGGAGTGGGGGGAAGTAGCAGTCTTTAGATCTGGAGAAGGAGAGCAGCTTGTGAGGAACCACTGGAACCCCACTTCCCATTCCCTGCCCCTCCCTGTGCCATGTTGGGGGAGGGAAGAAGGGAGTAAAATTGTGATGAAGTTTAAGTCTGCTGAGAAGGAGAGGGGTGAGGGGAAGGTGCATTAAGACCTGGCCGGGCTTCCCATTACCTGATTCTGGTTCACAGGGTGTGTAGTTGTAGTAGTAATAAATCACTTTTCTTTTTCTTCTGTGCTGAGTCTGTTTTGCCCATTGTGCTAACAGGAAAGTGATCCCTTTGTCCTTATCTCAAGTCCTAAGCCTCTTGATATACATTTTCTCCCCTTTTTGGCTAAAAAGGAGAGTGAGTGAGCGGCTTGGTGGGCATTTGGCCTCTAACCAGGGCCAGAACCACCACAGGACTCCAGCAAAATAAAGCCAGCTTGCAAATTGGTCTGACAAGGCAGTTCACTGTGTTTCCTGAAGCTCAGCTGTGGCTACATGGAAAAGAATCTTTGGTCACTTAGATCTCAAAGAGGGCAACAAGGATGGTGAAGGGTCTGGAGGGGAGGTATTATGAGGAGAGGCTGAAGTCCCTTGGTTTGTTCAGCCTGGAGAAAGGGAGACTGAGAGGAGACCTCATCATGGTCTGTGGCTTCCTGACGAGTGGGAGTGAAAAAGCAGCTGCTGTTCTCCTCCTCTCTTTGGTGACCAGTCATAGAATCAGAGGGAACAGTATGGATCTGTGACAGGGGAGAGTAGGGTTGGATATTAGGAGGAATTCTTTACTGAGAGGGTGGTTGGGCACTGGAACAGGCTCCCCAGGGGAGTGATCACAGCACTGAGCTTGACTGAGTTCTAGAGCATCTGGACGATGCACTCAGTCACATGCTCTGATTTGGCTGGCCCTGCACAGAGCCAGGAGTTGGACTTGATGATCTGTATAGGTCCCTTCCACCTCTGGGTATTCTGGTATTCTGTGATTCTATGATCTCCACTATGCCAAGAGAGAAAAATAAGTTGTAAATTGGAAAAGATATGTTTGTGGTAGCTCAGGTGAGAGTATCTTACCTATACAGATCCATAAACTGGCAGAATAATTTGTCTGGAAGAGACCTCCAGAGGACATTCTCATAGTTCTAGTATGTTGATTCTTGGGCAGTCAGACTAGGAAGATCTTAAGGGACACCGGTCTCCCCTGTGGTGGCTACTCTACAGAGATAAAAATGCTCCCCTGATACACTGACAGTGCTCCATGATGCAACTCGTATCCGATTAGTTCTCTCCCTGTGCACCTCTGTGAAGAAGCTGGCTCCTTCATCATACAGCCCTTCCTCATGGCAACTGAAGGCAGCCAAAAGTGCTCTTCTCCCTGCTTTCTCATCCCAAAGGCATATTTCTCCACCTCTCATTGAACATGCTGTGCTCCAGCAGCCTGTTGTCTTAGTGGCCTCCACTTGACTCACTCCATAGTGTCAGTGTGCATCCTTGGGGAGTCCTTATTAGGTACAGAACTGTGTGTCAATGGGTGCGTCTCACTGATGTTGAATATAAGCTGGCTGTAGAAGAGGATGCTGCTTAGTGTTTCATCTGCTCTGAGCCAGTAGGTTTGGCAGAAAAAGCTGAATGAGGGTAGATTTATATTAGATACAAGGAAGAAATTATTCTCTATGAGGGTGGTGAGGCACTAAAACAGGTTGCCCAGAGAAAGCTGTAGCTGCCCTACCACTGGAAATGTAAGAAGCTGGGTTGGATGGAGTTTTGGGCAACCTGGCCTTTCCCATGACAGAGGGTTGGAACTAGATGATTGTTAAGGTCCCTTCCAACCCAAATCATTCTATGATTCTATGAAAAACAAAAGCAGAGGGTCATATCATGAATGAAGTAGAAAATACATTCCATAATTCGCCATCTTATGCTTTTTTGATGATATGCCTCATCTTGAGTCTGCAAAGCGAGTGGCAAAGCAGGTTGTAACAAATGATGGAGTGCATTGCCTTGAATATTGTGTCATTTTAGAAGAGACATCAGCAAACGGAAATCTAGTTTGAGTAGCTGTAACAATAGGAAGAGGAGATGAGATAAAAAATGAAATAAATGTTAGACAGTTTGCACTTGTCAGTATTTCAAGTGGCAAATGCGCAGCGACTTTCAACTAGACACATTTTTGTTCAGGCTTCACATATAATTCATAAAAGGCAACTGGACAGCTTCAGGAGCTCTAAGCAAAAAAACCCAAACCAGCTATCCTGCAACAAACTCTGCAGCAGTGTTTGGTTCAAGGGCCAAGCCTTCCAAATGTAATTTCCAAAGGTATAAAGTCCCCTTTATTATTTGAATTTGTTGGGTTGGTATCTCAGTCCAAGCACTTCATCACTCCTGCCATCATAAGATGTATCTACATGTTGCTTGACAATGACAACAAAAGGGTAGGATGATAAAGGGTAGATCAAATGGGAACAGGTCTATGGGTAAGGAGAAGAGACAACCTTCTTCTGAGGAGGCCTTTTCCTAAGCACGCAAATAATTTTCACCTTGGGTCAAAATGCTCTAGCAGACTCAGGAAGACTGTATGCTGGGAAATACAAGAGGTCAGGCTAGGCAGCATAGGGTCATTTTCTGCTTTTCAAGGTATATTTAGTCCCTTTTATAGACCAAGAATCCCACAACTGCAGGCATTGCTATTGTATTGCAAGATGATTGTCATAATCCACTTGGACATGTAGGTCTCCAGTTTTTGTTTTAATTTTGCTTTGTTTGCTCTAACATAATTCAGGAACATTAGACTGAAGCTACCAAAGCTTTAAATCAACAAAGTTAAGGCAAAATCAAGCTCCCTGGATTATCATTGTCTGGAAGACCTAATTTTCACTATAGTTCATTTCTGCTCTTAGGATCAGTGACACATCCAATGCAGATTTGGCTGTCAGGTGCAGCAAGAAGTGCCACGTATTTCATATCCCTACTGATCCCGCGACTCAAGGCCTGTGCCTGAGGAAAACATAATAGCATCCAGCATTCTGAAAACAGACAAATCAAGGGTAACTGATACTCTGTCACTGAGACCTTGTGACGTTCAGAGTCTGGCGGAAAAGGAAAAAACAAGCTGTAAACTCATGACACAGACCATGCTCAGCCATTTTATATGCATATAAGCAAATCTAGGCTGAATCATCCAAAACGAAGCACTTCTTAGAATTTTAAATGTCCTAGGTCAGATCTCCACAGACCTTGTTTGATTGCTCACAATTATCATTTGCCCACAGCTAGTCATTTACCTCATCAAGATGGTCTTAGAAACAGTTTCTGTCTTCAGTGTAAAAGAAGTTTGGAATTTCTGAGAAAAATGCTGAGAATTCTAACCCTGCTGAGAATTTCCATTCCTTTATTTACTGAGGCCTTTGCCTTTGACGAGCTGGACCATCAAAGGCTCAGATTTCCTTCCCTTGGAAAAAAATCCCTTGTTAGCAGCCACTTTGGCTGCCAACCCCTTCAAACTATCACTAGCCAGGTAGCAGCACTATGTCTTTCACATAGACAGACAGAAAGTTCAGCCTGACCTAGTGAAAGCTCAGCAGTGCTGCTTAAAACAGGGCTGAGTCTCATCTATAGATGTTTTATGTAAGTTTTGCTTTCCAGCTCAGGTACTAAGCACTGAAAAGGAGGATAAATAAGCAGCCATTACAGATGTAGTACATTACAGATGTAGTAAAAATTTCAATCAGGGGTTGCCCACAACACTTTCACAGGGCTGTAACACCAAGTTTCACATCAGTCGGCATCTGAGTTTCTGACACTGGAATGACAAACTTTCAACTTTCTCTGCTTTCTGAGATCCATATTCACCTGGGACATTTGTTCCTTGCCTGTCCCTTGCAGCCAGTGCAGCTTTCACTTTGCTCACATGCAACAGCTGAGGCTTGAGTGATGCAGGAAGTAGGCTGGAGGAGCAATCATGAGCCTTGTCTGTTGCATTCTTGGTACCTCTGCTCCTTAGCATTGCTATGCAAGTACAGCTGGCAGGTTGGCAAGGTAAATGTTCATTGTTCAGGAAACTAGCCATCCCTGGGATCCTAACCATTGCCACTGACCAGCACTGCAGAGAGGGAAGGGAGAAGAATCACTGCTCTATCTTTGGACACACTAGGTACTTCATTTCTACACTATTATTTTCTACAACATTTCCACTCCAACCTGTCCTCTGCATTTCCCAGAGAAGTTAAAAATTACCACTGCTGCTTTGGTAGCATCACACTGAGGAAATGATTATGAGGCAAGATCCTTCCCCTAGAGCAGAATTATGAGAAAAGGAACAAGTTTTCTCTGCCTAGTAAAGGCATGTCTGTGACAAAGCAATAGCTCTTTGAAGAACTAAGGGGGTTTTTATCTTTGCTATCTTCATGTCTTGGGGACAAAATGACTTACTTTTTTCTTCCTGGGAGGTTAACTTATCTTCATCTTCTTCCAGGGTCCTGCTAGCCCTACCACAGCTTCTTTCCAATTATATTGGGAAGTTTTCAGGGTAGGAAGCAGAGCATGAAGACCTGTTTTGCACAGTAAACTGAAGATTTCATTGCAGGTTATCTGCACGGGATTTAGGGGGAAAAACACCTCTTTCTTTTTATCCTCTTACCAGCCCTAATCAGACTTGCCTATGCTTCCTCTGAAACGATTATTACAGTTATTTGTCCACATATGCTTTTCCTAGATCTGAGGTCTGCACATAATGCCTGGCATGGTGTTAACAGCACTTTTGGGGAAGGTACAGATTCCCTGTGCCCCTTTTCAGGGACGTCTGTGAATGTTGTGCAGATTGCCATGGGTACCTCATAGACAGTACTTGGTTAGTGATATTCATAGTGTTTTCCCAAAGCAGGTTTTCACTTTGTTAACTGGTTTAGGTGCTGAAACATGTACTGGTGAGGTGATGAAACAAGTAGAAGCAGAGAATCCAGAAGCCCACCCTTGTACACCGATGACCATATCACTGGTATCTCACTCTTGTCAGATTATTTTGTTTCTTTCCAGTGCCTTCCGTCACTGCTCCTCCCTACAGATCCTTGTATGGCTGGCAAGAGTCATCTTCAGACAGCCACAGATCTTTGTAACATGCTTAGCAATGGAAATTCCCTTCTTCACCACAGCTTCAGCTCCCTCCTCTTGTGCTTCTCTGCATCTAACATTGAAGTGATTAGAGCTATATTGCATGGAGCTAATATAAACTAGCATTGCACTAAAAATACCAGTTTTCCCCCCTTTCTTCCTGTAGCCAATTATGTTTCTGACCTGAAACAATGAGGCAGTTTAGATAACTATCCTACTTCTGAGAGGTACCCCACTGTTAATGTATGTGTCTTCACCTTACACACACAATCTCAGCCTTTAAAATATCTGCACCAAGCCAGCACAACCAAAATATAATCCCATCCTTCCATTATGTAATGGCCTATATTCTCTTTTTAGCATGTTGTCATGTGCCTGAAGTCTTTGAGATGAAACCTTTCCTCACATGCCCTTTAATACCCTTCTCTGCTGCAAGCTCTTTATCTGCTATGAAAGAACAGAAATGACCAATATCAGGAAGATTAGGTCCTTTTTGCCTAGGAAAACATGGCATTTCTCACATTCCTCTGGGTACCTAATGAGTTTTGTTTGTAAGATGCAGAAACTATCTGCATAGTGAAAGCCAAGGATTAGAGTCAAAGATTACCCAGAAGGGAAGTGGATTAAAAGGTGGTTTTAAATGACAGTGGTATTCAAATACACAGCACACAAGTACACACACAGACACAGACATACACAGAGTTGAGACAGCTGATATGATTCTGTTGTTTCTTACGTGAGCAGTCTTCCCTGAAGGTGTGATGACATGCCTTTTAAATCAAGGGACACTGAAAGAAATAATGTATTTTCAGCTACAGATAAAAGCAACAAAGCTGCATGTAAGAACAAAAGCAGATGGGACACATCTGTGTCTCTGGGGATTAAGTGACATATGGCAGTGACATACTTTACATTCTCAGAAATCTGCAATACAGAATAAGGTTGGTGGGTTTTTATACCTACCAAAGAACATACCATGGTTTTTTTTTAAGAGTTGTTGCCATTCAGGTTCTTTTTGCTGATGAAGTTCTGTGTGAAACAGCCTCTTCTTTCTCTGATACTACTCCTGTTACTTCTCCCATAATTCATAATTGCATATAGTGTGTGTATGTGTGTGTGTCTTCCTGTAATCATTATTTTTGCATTCCCCAAGAAATACCTAAAAATCCCTGTAAGACTACCATGTAAGCTAAAAAAGAAAAGAAACAACAGAAGAGGATCTATGGCAGAAGAGTCTGCAGGTCATTAGGAAAATACTCTGAAGTTATAGGATTTAGCTGTGATACTCATAGGTTTTCCTAATGGATTTTTGATCGAAAAGTGTTCCAATCATAAAAAGATTGTATACAATCATTACACAACAAAATATAACAGTATTTCTCAGTATAATGACATTGTTTTCCAAATAAGACCCAAACTCCACTCAATTTCTTTTATAAACCAGTAAAATTAACAAACAAGCAAAATATCCAACCAACCAAAAAGAGGGAATGTGGCAGAGTAGAAAAACAGACAAGAAAGAAATACGTAGATGTGGTGAACTACCTGCAGAAGGTATAAGGGGAGTGAATAAATACCACAGTTATTACTGCAGTTAAGGACCTTTTTTTAAGTAGCAGGAGACAAAATATTTAAAAGCACAAATGTGGTAGACCAGGAATATGCCAGTGGCTTTCTATAATGGAGTAACTGCACCAGTAGACAAAGGAAGTGCTACGGATGTCATCTGTCTGGACTTCTGCAAGGTCTTTGACATGGTCCCCCAAAACAGCCTTCTCTCTAAGTTGGAGAGAGATGGATTTAATGGATGGACTGTTCAGTGGATAAGGAATTGGCTGGATGGTCACATCCAGCGGGTGGTGGTCAATGGCTAAGTGTCCAGGTGGAAGATGATGACAAGCAATTTTCCCCAAGGGTCCTTTTCCTCAGGGCTGCTTGCCAGTACATCATCTCCTAACTTGTATGGATAACAGGGGTTGTCCTGATCCAGGTGCAGTACCCTGCACTTTGATTTTTGCTCCTAAATGTGATTCACAGAGGTGCTATGACCACTGCTGACTGGCTTGGCAAATATGAGTCTGCCCTTGAGTTGTCTGGTGTTTAGTCTGTCAAGCCTACAGAAAGCTTCTAGCTGTTTCTTGCAGAAGCCACCCCTGCAGCCCTGCCTCCTTCACCAAAACCCAGCCACACAAAACTACAACAATCAATTAGTAATTTGTATAAGGCTTAAGCCTCTGCCAGAAGAAATGAGCAATATCTAGATAACATGCAGCTAGTAGCTGGCTCCCCAAAAAGTTCAAGAATTATTACAATAAAATACTGTGATCCTGGGATGGAATGGTAATACATACAGGTACTGTGGCAGAAAACCTCTTGGAAATCTATGTCCTTCCACATACGCTCCTGTTAATATTTCATTATTTATTCTCTACTGTGAACAGAAAGCCATTATGTGGCCCATGCCAAGGATGCTTTGTGAAGAAGCTGGCCATTTCTGGAGCAAATCTGGGGAAGTGGCAAGGGCTGGACTCTTGCCTTGTAGTTCAGGAAACTCTGCATGCAAAGCAGAGCAAGAGAATTGACCAGCCAAGAACAGACATGACAAATCAGCTCATAGGAAAGGAGGGAGCATCTGGCTTTTCTGAGCATGGCATATGGATAGCCTGTCCAGAGATAGCTGCAATTTTGACAGCCATTCCTACCAGACAATGCTGAACAGCCTCCAGCCCCAACAGACGCTTCCCTGAATCTGAACACAAACCCACAGAAGGCATAGGGAGTATTATGGTGGCACAGTGGGGAGAACAGAATGACAAGCATGGAAGTAACAATCCATGCCCAGAGCTGAACAGAGTAGGTAGAGGTTTGCTGTCAGCCTGCAGTCATGTGCCTAAAGCCCTATGTCTCCTCAACAGTCCAAGCAAAATTGTAAAGAAAGAAAACAGAAGGAAGCACAGAAGGAAGGATAAAGGGCTTTCGTACTTTTAGTCAAGTTTCTTTTTCTCTTTTTTTTTTTCCCCACCCAGATGTTTGGGGCATTTGGGGGTTTTTTAGCTTTTCAGCTAATAGATATCTTAGTTACACCAAGATCAGCATGTCTTAGGTCATGCAGGTTGATTGAGGTAGCTCTCTTTGCAATCACTAGCAATATGACATGAGGAATTCAGTCTGAGCTTGGGCATGCACACCTGCTGACCTGGACCTGACATCAGCCAGAACCAGCTGGACAGCTCTTCAGATAAATTTCAGAAATAATCCCACAGAGAAGCTTCTGTCTTCTGTTTTCTTGCTACAGGTTCTTCTTTTATATCACAGAACTCCCCGAACCAGCATAGAGGATACCACACAGTACCACCTTACCAGAGGAGCTCCCTGGTCCACAGTAATGCATTTGGAGGGACCTACATTTTCTTGTATCTCCTGTTAGAGTAGAGTAGGTGGTAGCATTCTGCAATACAGAAATAGCTCCTAGGCAGGTTACATTGCTACGCAATTCTCAGCCAAACCACCCTAGAAAGAAAGATTAAATTGATCTGTAGTGTGTAATCCCAAGAGATTGGTAGCAGTTTATAGGTCATGTTGATCCATCAATGTGCTTCTTGTGGACTGCCTTGGACATGCAGAAGCATGAGAGGAGATTCAGAGAGAAGTATTCAAGTTGACTGTAGTTCATGAATGCCTTTGCTGTCCATGGACTCTGTCCCCGCTGTGAATTGGTTGCCTTGTGACTCCCAATTGCCCGCAAACTGCACGATCAGTTTAGGGAACCATTTCAGATTATTCAGAGAGTAAAGCTTGTGGGACAACCTAGCTCTTGGTCTACTAGCTCTGTGTTTCCTTTGTATTGAGGAGATCAGAACTGGGCCCAGCACTCCAGGTATGTCTCACTACTGCTGACTAAAGAGGAAGTCTAACGTCTTTTGACCTACTGATAAGGCTTTGCCTGATGGAGCTCTGGATGCTTGGGGGCCTTTGTCTCAAGGGTGCATTGCCAGCTTAACATCAACATGGTATCTATAAGGACTCCAGGGTTCTTCTGCCAACTTGGTCTCCAGCCTAGACTGGTGTCTGGGGTTACTCCTCCTCAGGTGCAGGAGTTTGTACTGCCTTTCATTAAACTTCATGAGGTTCCTGTCAGCCTTTTCTCCAGATTTTCAAGTTCTCTTTGAATGGCAGCAAAACCATGTCCTGTGTCAGCCCCTCCTCCCAGTTTTGAACCATCGGACAACTTGCTGAGGGTGTGCTCTGTTCCATTATTAAAAATGTTAAGCAGCGCTGGCTCCAGTACCCACCCCTGGAGTACTCCACCACTGGCTGGCCTTTAACTGGAATTTGTGCTGCTGACTGCAACCCTCTGAGCCTGACAGTTCAGCCACTTTACAATCAATCCCACTGTTCACTTATCTAGCATGTAAGGAAGGCATAGACAAATGTCTATGAGGATGTTCTTGAAAATGGTATCAAGTCTTGGAAAACGTGACATAGAGATTGTACACTGCTCTTCCCTCCAACTTTTAATGAGACTGTTTTCCTACTGCTTCAAAGATAATTCAAAACCAAGTGGGATGTTTAAGGAAGTGGGGCATAAGAAGCTCTCTGTTCCTCAAGTATCCTTTATCTAGAAATCATCATGCCCTTAACTACTTACTTGTACTTTCTTGTAACATGCACAGAAAAGTCAGGCATTACTTTTGGGACACTGACCTGGTAAGCTTAATATTGACATCCAGCCCAACTTAAACTATAAAACCATGTCACTGCTTTTGGTTAGATTTCTGTGATGGAGGGGTAGGCAGTGGTAAAGCTTACTCTAATCCTCAGAGATCCAGAATTCCCCATCACCGGCAAACATTCCATTTAGCACACGCATATGTAGTGTCACAATGTATTAGGAAAAGCATTAAAAGGGAAAAAAAGCAGAAATCTCTCTGGAGTGTGAAACATCAAGTATTTGAAGATTACAATTTAAAGAAAAAGCCTGTGAAAGCCTATGAACAGGCCACAAAGATGATTAAGGGCCTGGAGTATCTCCCCTGTGAGGAAAGGCTGAATGAACTGGGGCTGTTCAGCCTTAAGAAGAGAAGATTGAGAGGGGATGTGATTAATATTTATAAATATCTGATGTGTGGGAGACAGAGGGAAATGGCCAGCCTCAATGTCACGGTGGGGACAGGGGCAATGGCTCCAAGTTGGAGCACAGGAAGTTCTGCACCAAGATGCAGAAGAACTTTTTCACAGTGAGGGTGACAGAGCCCTGGAATAGGCTGCCCAGGGGAGTGTGGAGTCTCCATCTCTGGAGACAGTCAAGACCTGTCTGGATGCCTGTGTAATATGAGCTGGGGAACCTGCTTTGGCAGAGAGGTTAGACTCGATGATCTCTGGAGATCCCTCCCAATCCCTACAATTCTGTGATTCTGTGAATCTGTCAAAATACAAGTCTGACTTGCCATCCACCCCCACTCCTTCTCCAAAGCAGCTGCACCAGAGAGATGTCAGTATGATTAGACTAGCCAGGTCTTTGTGGTACTAACAGCTGCCATGGTTATTTGCCAGGACACCCCAAACGCTCCACTGCTTCTGAATCTATGTGATTTTTAAAGTAAAACCAGGCAGCATACAAACATATGGTCACCAATCTAAACTCAGCAGGCTAAGAATAGATCGGCTAAGTCTATGTTAACAATTTCAGATGCAAGAGGTACCAAAGTAATAGGATCATACTAGGGAAGAGTTGAAGAAAGTACAGAAAATCAGGTGCAAAATTGCAGTATTAAGCTCTTTCAGCTCCCAAAGTTTCATAAATAAAGGGGTCTGGCTTCAGCACAGCTGGAGCAGAGAGTACTAAAACAGCTTCCCAAAGCACACAGCGAAGGGTTATGCTCAAATTTCTCCAAGTCAGACGTCCCTTGGGTGAGCTGCTTAAATGCACTGTGACAGCAATGGTACCAGGGCACTCTGGCAGCCCAGCCTACTTCCAGTGTCTGGTGAAGGGCACTTTTCCCTTGTAAAATCTGAGGCAGTTGATTTAAAAGGAATGTTAAAGGCAAACGTTATGTAAGTACTCAAGATGAGAGCAATAGTGTGAGCAGTCATTTCTTCCCTAAAGCACAGGAACATGGGAGGTAGGGTGGTGGGCAGGGGAGTAAAAAGGCAGCAAATTTGCTTGAAACATACTCTTTTCCCAAAGAAGGTAGTGTAGTGATTTTCAGTGTTTTCCTTTTCACAAAAGGATGTTACAGGTAGTTGGGGTCTGTTGAGGCACTGGAAAGCATGTACTAAGGCCACAATAAAGGACCGACATCACTGCTTTGCAGGGAAGCTTACTTGAGCTGGTGAAGGAGAGGTACTGTGGACAGATTTTGTCTTTGCTGATGGTGCAAACATAGCATCCAGTACTGATGTATCAGTAAGGGCTATTGGAGCAGTGCTTACAGCATCTGCTCCTCTGGATCCCCAAAGTAATGTAACATACTATACAAGAGCAGAGAGGAGCAGTGAAGATGACATGGAGGTGTAACTTACCAAATTAAGCAAAAATAATCTTCTTCCTCATTTACCAGGTAGTGCTATACTGGAAAGCTTTAATATCAGGAAAACTGAGAACACAAATCAAATAGACTTATAAGCTGTTTATAAATTAAATTTATTATTAGCTTTAAAAGACATGGCTGCTGTGTTGGAGAGCAGCCTGTTCCGGGCTTGCAGGTTTTGCTGAACACCGGGCTTGCAGGTTTTGCTGAACATAGAGTCTGGTGAAAGCAGAACTGATTTGCATTGTCAAAAAGATACTAATCCTAACCACTGTGAGAAGAGTCCTGGTCTCAATGTGCAAGAGCTCTGCTCAAGAGTCACACACAGAGACCAGGAACTGCAGGGGATAAAAAAAATTCAGTATGTGGTGGTTCAGCCCCAACCAGTGGCTGAGCACCACATGCCACTCACTCACTCCCAGGGGGGTGTGTGTGTGGCATGTCCCCTCCCCAACTAAGAAGGAAAACAACTCGGGAGGAAAGGACTGAAAACCCCCATTCCCTGCCCTTCCCCACACTGTGATGGTGGGGGGGAAGACGGGAACGAATTTATGACTAAAGTCTGTGAAGAAGGGAGGGGTGGAGGGAAATAGAAGTGTTAAGATCTGGAGGAGGAAAACAACTTCTGAGGAACTGAGCAGAACCCCATTCCCTGCCCCTCCCTGTGCCATGTTGCGAGGAGGAAGAAGGGAGTAATATCATCAATAAAGTTTAAGTTTGCTAAGAAGGGAGGGGTGGGGGGAAGGTGCTTTAAGACATGGCTGTGCTTCTCATTACCCGGGTCTGGTTAACCTGGTGTGTAGCTGTAGTGTAATAAACTAGTTTTCATTTCTTTATTCTGTGCTGAGTCTGTTTTGCCCATTGCACGAATTGGAGAGCGATGCCTCTGTCCTTATCTCGACTCCTAAACCTTCCAATGTTTATTTTCCCCCCTTTTTGGCTGAAAAGGGCAGTGATGGAGTGGCTTTGGTGGGCATCTGGCCTTCAGACAGGGCCAAAACATCACAGGCACCAAGGGAAAGGGGTCAACTACTTAGAGTCCCAAATACCATTCAGTAGTTTCTGAGCATTAGAAACGAGTTGAAGTGTTGGTAGCTAACTTTTTTAAAGAGCTTATCAGTTACATACACAGAAAAGTTGTGTCTGTCATACCAATGTGTAGAAGTTGGGGCATTTTGGAGGTAAGTGCTTGCAAATTACAAACCTCTTAAGCAGGGGGGGTTCAATAAAAAACAGACAGACAATGGGAACAGTGTGACTGACCTGAATGACAGATGCCTCCTGTCTTTTCCCCTAGTGTCCCAGCAGGGTGAAAGCCAGAGACGCTTGTATAGAGAACTGCTGAGAAACTACAATCGTCTTGAACGACCAGTAGTAAATGATTCTCAACCCCTTGTAGTCGAGCTCCAGCTTTCTTTGCTGCAGATAATCGATGTGGTAAGTTACTTGCTGTTCTGTTCTCTGTGGCACCCGTTCACCATAATAAATCTGATCTTTCTTCTAAAAAATATACTTAATCAGGCTACCAGAGAAGAAAGCAGACTTTCTTTGGCGAAGTGTTCTCCCTTGATGCTAGAGTACATGCTTTGACACTTTGGAGGAGTTAATGTCCTCCTAAAAGCACAGCCATTTCTGATACAATATGACCTCCAAGGAGATTAATAATGTATTTTTTTCCCATTTGTTTTAAACAGAAAAAAGAATTCAATGAATTAGAAGCTGTGTTTTACTACAAATTATTAACAATACATTCTTCTCAGAGTGGGATACAATAATGGAAGACCATGTGCAGCATTCAAAGCTAGCATTACTGCATTTACACTTTTTCATTAGACTTTCTAATGACATTGGCATTTTCTCCCATCATGTCTTTTACCATGAACTGCAGTTGAAGAAGCCTGTCCTTAGGTAAGTTAGAAAAATATAGAAGGAAAACCTGGAGACACAGCCTTCTCATTGTCTTGCTTGGAGCATGCTTTTTCTGAATTGGACATCTGACCCATGAAATATTAATACAATGATCTAAATCCCCCTTTTCATCCTGAAGATTCTGTATGATAAACAGATAATATTTATTTCATCTACACAGTAAAAAAACAAGTCAGGAGAACAATTTTGACCACCTTCTTCTTTTCAACACAGGAAAGGGTTGAACACATTAGTGCTCCTTTCATCATTTTGCCTTTCCCACAGTCAGTATTATGGGCTGGTTCTCTAAATGTCACTGTTGTGGAGGGAACAAAGAATAGAAAGACATGCAAACCTTTGTGCAGTTGCAAATCAATATGACAATGGCCTCAAATACTTAAATTTTTGAAGCCTCCACAATCTTTGTGGAAATGCATAGTGCACCAAGTACTTTCCCTGGAGGGGAAAGCAGCGCCCTGAAAGTCCAGCCCCCCAGCACTGTGCCGTTAAAGTCGCAGACCCACCCAGTTGCAGTGCTTCTGTGGTAGGCAGCAGCCACTCAGAGGAAGCCGCTTTCTGCTTTGAAATGTTAGCAACTGCATTGAGCTGGAAGAGACAGAACATCAGTACTCTGAACTAAAGTCACTCATTCACAGCAGGAGATCACAGTCTTCCTCATGAATAGAAGAACATAGAAATCCTGCAGCTAATTTCAAGTAAATTTCAGTGAGCAATTCCAGGTTTAGCAGAGACATTTTAGCTCCAAAGTTCTTGCTCCAGCTCTTCTCTTTTTTATGGTATTTTCTTGCAGTAATTTGAAGGTTAGGGGTGGTAAAGGGGACTTTTTAGCCTTAGGGCTGTGTCTGTACATTTTCAAAGTTAGTCAGTTAGAGTTACGTAAAACATTTTTTCACTTGGTTTTGCATTCACGTGTGAAACCCATCCTTTCAGGACATCAGCATTTCTTTAACCATTTTATCCACATTATGCCAATGTCCATTGCAACAAGTTTAATTTTACTCTTTCCTTTTGATTGTCCAGAATAGGAAAGAAGTAACCTAAATTGTTATATATACAAAAAACAAAGCTTTGCTTCACTCCATTGCTGCACGTACTACAGATGCTGGAAGTTAATCAGCTCAGAGCTTAATGACTTGTCCCAGGCTCATGGTCTTGCAAGCTGCAGAAGGCTGTTTTTAAGATCACTGAGAGTCACTAAAAGTGTTTAATCTTGTGTGATGTAAAAGGGTGCATGTCTCTTCCAGACTAGGGCCAGAAAATCCCTTGGAAGCCAATTCTCTGTTGTAGAAGTGTCTCTGTGGCATCAAGTGGCTAAATCAACCACCCTGAAAACCCACAAAATGCTGTCCCCCATGTAGCCCTAAATCAGGAAGCAATTCAAGGACAATGCCAGCAACAAGCAGGCTGTAAGCATGAACATATCCACTCAGCCTCCATGGCTGACTGGACAGTCTGCAGGATCTAGATGCTCCAGCTGCTGAGGAAAAAGCCTGTTTAAAAGAAGGGTCATGATAGCCACAGTGATGTAAAGAATAGCAGGTGAGGTAGAAAGGAGAGGTAACCTTTATTCACTGCCACACCACCAGACAAACCAAGTGGGCATCTCTATGTTCACTCAGATGGAATGCTACGGGTGAGTCAATTCCACCTCCTCAGCTGCCCTTCCAGGCACGAGACACAGCAGATATCATGCAAAGCACAGTTGATTCTCACTCAGGGAAGGCAATAGACAGCATCACAGTCTTGGCAATGGTATATGCAGTAACAGAGCATAAAGCTGTCTTTCCAAGGCCTTACATGTTCAACATGCTCCATTATCGTATTTGATCAGGGTGCTAGGTAAAGTCCCAGCCTAACAGGACTAAGTACCATGTTCTCTGGGTAGGAAACAAGGACTCTGTGCTATGGGGAGCAAGGTGTGCCAAGGTTATACAACAGTACAGTCAGACTCATTGGGATGTTTTGTAAGTTATCACTGCAACAGATGTGAGACAGTGTGCCCTGGACTGGTTTCCCTGTGTGAAGAAACAATGTAAAGAAAATGAAAATCAATCTCCTATTTTATTGTTGCATAGAGGGAAGAAGGGGTATAGCATTGATATCCACATAAACTCACTCCTTACTAAGACCTGGCATCACATCTAATGCATTTTTACCTGTAAAAGGTTACATGATGTGCCTCCATAAGTCTGGCTCCCTCACATACTTGTCATGGTTCAGCCCCAGCCTCAGCTGAGCATCATGTGGCCACAAAGCATGACTACCTTGGATTAGGTTTTCTACTTCTACCAGTATGTATTTGCCTGCACAGTATCTGTGTGCTTTTTAGTGCTCAAAGCCAGACATATTCAAAGGCATGAAGAAAATGTTCTCTGCTTTGTCACAGTTGTGGTAGACAAATGCAAGTGAAGTACTTCTTGCCATTAGGGTTAGGACTTTTCCAAAATTATATTAATTCACAGCTAGAGCAAAGACTAGCCTTTTACATCCAGGAAACAAATGAGCAGAAAAAGGGACAGTTACATCACCCTGATTAGCAGCATGGCTCTATTCAGCTTGCCTTGTCCTCTGTGTTTAAGTACAACCTCATGCTGAGCTGTCTTGCATGTGTACAGTTTCTGAGGGTCACTTCTGCTTGGAGTCTGCCTTGGAATCGTAGAATCATAGATTTTCCTTGGCTGGAAGGGACCTTGCAGATCATCAAGTCTCAACCATGAACCTAACCTGCCAACCACCACTAAACCGTTTCCCTCAGCAGCCCTTCTAACCATCTTTTAAATACCTTCAGGGATGGACACTCCACTGCCTCCCTGGGCAGCCTGTTCCAACGCCTAACAACCCTCTGTGTGAAGAAATTTTTCCTAATATCCTATCTAAACCTCCCCTGGCATAACTTGAGGCTCGTTTCCCTTGTCTTACCACTTGTCACTAGGGAGAAGAGGTCAGTCCCCATCTCTCTGGAATCTCCCTTCAGGTTGTTGTAGAGACCAATTAGGTTGTAACGTATCATAATTCATCTGAAATTAAACTTTTTTCCCACTGGCAATTTCAGCTGATTTTTTTGTCAGTCTTAGTTCAGTTTGACACTGATTCCACATCAAAATTTTTGTTGTTGTTTCTTTGGCTAGGCATTGCCTGTGCATCAGCAGGTCATTTGGCTGTTGACTTTCACAAAGAGCACTGTCAGGCCCTGTGAAGCGCTGCCAGCCCAAACAAATGTAGACTACATCCAAGAATACTTGGAACTTGGAATTTGCTTTTTATTTTGTCTAAGAGTACAGTCAGTTGGTTAGGCTACTGAAATTAAAAAATCAAGCATAACATTTTCTCACAGCAGTGGAAATGCAAGCATTTTTTCCTTGGCTTAATATGATAGCATATCATGAATAACTGTTTTCATTGCTCCAGTTGGCATTTGCAGGGGACCTTATCCAAAGCAGTCTATTTCCATCATATGGAAGCACTAGTGAAGTATTCTACAAAAAAAAACCCCAACCAAAAACCAAAACAAAATCAGTCTTTACTTTCCAGCTTGCTTTCTGCTAGTGGTACTATTTACCATTATCTTTGGGTCATTGCATCAGTACCACTGCAACAATAGCCTCGCTACATTTGGTTGTTCACAGGAAAACTTCTTGTTATTAGCTTTCTAGACTGCATGTTTCCTCAAACTGAAAGTTTATATGTACAAAGAGAAAAAGGAACCAAGCAGTCAACCATCAGAAGAGTATAAAGAAGAAAAACTTGGCCAGATCAGAAATGTAGGACAGGTTTTTAAAATACTCTCTAAATAAAGAGCCTAATTTTAAGAAGAGAGCTGCACAATGCTGCAGAGATAAATGCCTCAAAATTGTCTTTTAAAAGCAAACACACCTCTGAGGTTTCCAGTAAGTACTTCATTGGTCATTTCAGAGGCTGTACACTGCTAAGCACACTCATTAGTCTCATGCAAGGAGGGGTTAGCCGATAAGCTGTCCTCTGCAGAGCTAACCCAAGGGCCTGGGTTTCCAATTCCCTGCATATGGCAAAGTTCCATAGTATTTTGCTACTCCAAATTCACCCTTCCAGCTGCCACTGATCCAGAAAACCACTGTAACAGCTGACTGGTTGTCCGACTATATAATGACACATGGTTGTTCAGGTCCTCCTGTGGAAACTGACTCCTGTTTCAGGGGCATAATGACTACAAAGGGGGACTGAGTTCCCAATGAGAAGCCACAAAATGATGAACAACCCCCCATGAGTCATTCTGAATATAATTTTACTGTGTTCTGGGCTGCAAACCCGTAACAAATGCCTTATCTGGAAAATCTAGTATATATTGATTTTATTTTATTTTATTTGATTGAACAGTGTGTAAAATGCATCCTAGGGACTGCAATATCACACTAAACTTGATCCCATTCTTGCAAACAATCTTAGTTAAACTGCATTTTTACTTGCTGCAGTGTATCAAAGCTCTTGACAGGTTTGGAAAGCAGTAAGATAAGATATTAGGAGAGTTCAGTGGGGCAATAAAGACCAAAGATTCAGGTATTTCTCCTGAAAACTGGATCTGTGCCTTTCTGTGCAGAGAAACCAAGGGAAAAGATTGGTACATAACTTTCCCTGAGCATTCAGATGCAGTCATTAGCACTATAAGCAGCGTATTATCTTAGTGGCACAGCAGTTTTTATCTTGTCTGCCAAGAATTTAGCAAAATGTTGGGAGTCAGGCTTTAACTTGCACTGGTTTTCTCCTTTGTCTTGCACTGGTTTGTTAGAGTTTTTTCCTGGTGTTGGATTTTTTTGAGAAAGTGTTTGGTGAGAGAATAACTTGTAAATGCAGGCAACTTTTCACATCAGAGATGCCCTCATCAACCTGCTCAGTTCCTGGATAATCTGCTCCTCAATTAGCAGGATGCTTGAACTCAGTCCCCAAAAGCTGGTGTGCAACAGGCTCTTTACTGGAGAGTTCTCTGTTTGAGTGGGAATTGCCAAAGCAATTCGGCTGCCAGTCGGTAAACTCTCTGCCATAAGGTGAAGATGAGAAGGAAGGAGGAAGGTGGCACACAGCCCTGTGATACCTTCTATCTGACACAGCCCTTGTAGTGTTAGTTTCATCACATCACCTGTCATATATTAATGCCTCCAGCAGTCGATTTCCTTGCTTTTCTGCTTGTTTCGTAAGATGCAAAAATAGAGAAGGGCCATTTTAAACTCTACCATCTTCCAAAAACTATTCTGCTCTCTCATCTGAAAATGTGCTTATTCGTTACAGTGAGCATTAATGTAGCATAGGCACTGTTTCCCTCTTTGCACCGTGTGGCTGGAGGCAAGAGGAGCTGCAGGGCTGCGAGTCAGCCTGTGAGTGGTCCTGCCAGCCAGGCAGAGGAGGATGGCAGGCAGCCAGCTCTGCTGGCCCAAGGTGCTGCTCCAGGGGCAAGCCAGGCCATCAGCCCCCTAACCATCCCGTTCTCTAGGACAGAGGCTTTTTAGTGCTTGTTCTGCTGGTGAATTGAATGACCAGGAAATTCAAGGGTTAAATTTGTGTCTCTAAATCTTCTCTCCCTTCCTAAACTGTCTTTACAGCAGACAGATCATCGCCTCCCACCCTTTATCCCAGCAACATCACATGTCCAAATCTCTTGTGTTATGCAGCAAACCCAGATCAACAGACAAGTGAATCAAGGAAACAAACATAAATATGCCAGTACACAGATAGGCACCTGTTCACATATTATTCCTGATACAGTATCAGTATTCACTAGATTAAACCATTATCCTGACAGTACATCCAGTACAGATCTTTTATGAATAGATAATTTCAGCAACATAAGATTGACCACTCAAGACTGAAACACAGAATATGAAAGAAAAGAAAGTAATATGGAAAGGATTATGAAGTAAGCACTCTGAATTTCATTTAGTGACAAAGTGGTAGGGAGAGAAACTGACTCTTTCAGTCCTTCTAGATTTCCTCTCCTAGTAACACGTTTGCATATATTTGTAGGATTCCTGAAAGCTGTGTTTTCTCTGTTTTACCTTGTATAGACACTACTCTACCAAACCACGTATCTTCCCAGGAAGTTTTTTCTCCACCAGAAATTTCCGTTTCATCTTGGAAGAGTAAATTCAGTGAGACCAGAGCAGAGAAATTGATGCAGAATGGTGTGACTGAGAAGGAAAACAGAGCAGACATCATTATAAAAGCTGAAAATCAGTAATTAGTGATCATGAATAGCAGTCATTAAAATTTCAGGCAGAAAAATTACAGAAAGTTTGCAAGACCAACAGATTCATTAAAGCTAAATCCCAAGCTCTCTTTCCTGGTCACTTACTGTGACCAATTTTGAACTCTGGGAAGAAAACTTAGGTAAATTTGCCTCTTTATTAGCATGAAAGAAGCCTGCAACGTGGGAAATCCAGAGCTAATTGAGCCATGAATTATTATTTTGTCTTCCTTCTAAGTGACAGACATTACCAAAATGTTAGTCTCACTAAACCAATTAAACACACGACTTGTGAGTTTGCTAGCACAATGAATTTAGACACCCTGGGTATTATGGCTGCCTGTCTAAAATGACTTTGTTCACACACTTGCATGAAGCATTATGATGAAACCTTAATTACCTGAATTTTACCTGCAGCTTTTTTTTTATTGTCTTCTGCCTGGCCCAGGGCACAGAGTGGCGGCACTTAGAGAGCAACAACTCAGTAGTGTGTTTTCTCCCAGCACAGATCCCCAAGATGCACTTGGTGGCTGTGGCTCCAACAAAGCAGTGGCTGATTGCATTCTGGGGTTTTCAGTGGTGGACGTGCAACTTGGGCATTTCACAATAACTAACATACCTTCTGCCAGTCTGGTGAAAAGGCAGTCCCGTCCTGTTTGAAGTTGTGACAGTTTAGCTCTTGAGTCCATTGATATTCTTTAATCTTGGGTAACTAATTTGAGCCATCATGGACTTTTAAGAGACATTAGTACTTTTATAACAGCTCCCCCAAGGTGCAGAGGAGCAAACTGTATTTAAAGTGAGATTTTCCTTATTATCACCTAGGAACTTAGTAACAATGGCAGGGAAAGAAAAGTTGTCCTTTGGAGAAGCACTCAGTTGCTTGAAATGGAAAATATTTTCCACAACTCCCTCCAGGAAAGTCAAGAGGGTCCCTAGAAATGAGAGATTTCTCCTGGCCTTGTGGCATTGTTGGCAGGGGACTGTAGAAGGGGACAGGGGCACTGCTAGTGGTCGTGTTTTCCTAAAGCCACCACCTGCAACAAACCAGTTAAACCAAAGTGACTGGGGTGGCTTTGAACCTAGTATTTCTTAGTTTCTCAGTGTTTGTAAGGTTGGTATTTTACCATTGTGTTCTGTGAGTGTAACTCCTGAGAAATGGCGATCCTCAGTAAAAACCTTTGCCCCATTTCCCATCCTTGATGCTTTAAGAGCTCACTTACAATTTTGGAACAGGCCTATGCCCTCTTACCTTGCTGTGCTGTCACAGCAGCATGCAAATAGAGGAAAAAAAAAAGCAAAGGCAGCCTTGCAGTTAGCCTGAGTGTGAGTCTCTGGTAAGTTCTCAGGGTTGGCTAATTTGGGGCCTTTCTCACCTCTCCTCTCACTGTTTCCCTGTGATTTCGAATGCTGAAAAATATAATGAATAATGAATAACTTGGAATAAAGATTTTGTGTCTAGTCCTGATTATTGAAACACCTGCCAACTGTGCACAAAACACTTGGAGGGCTATTTCAGGATGAGGTATTTACCCCAGAGAATATACTAACCACCTACATGCTGTGTGAGGGTGACTTGGGATTCTAATGAAGGACTGACTGCTTTTGGATAGTGACATAACATCCTTTCCCCCAGGAGCCAAGCGTGTGTGTCAGTTCATCCAAGCAGACAAGAGAGCAGTGCTGTGCTGGAAAGCCAGCTCCTGAGGCTTCCATGAGAAGCAGCTGTGAAACAGTGGGACAAATCTTGTGGCTTCACTCTCCCCAGGACCCTGCAGGAGTGCAGGGACAGGGAGTCCTTGGAATTTGCAGGTCTTTGTTGATGGGTTTTAGATCAAACTGCCTCAAAACCAGTGCTGGAGTCAATAATGTGGCATGCTTCATAGGAATTCTGATACTCAGGCACTGCTGAGAAGCTGCATCATGGAAAAAATTTAGTTTCCTAAGGCAAGTACCCACAGCCTGTCACATGTGCAGGGGAAGAACAAATCTTACTTTTTTCACTACAGCAGCAAACTATATTGGAAAAAGTGGGCAAGAAGGCAGTTAAAGCACAAATATGTAGGCTTGGGATGCTATCAGTCAGCAGTTGTGTGAGTGAGTGAGAGAGCTGCCTCCTCTGACATCCTGCTTGCAACAGAAAATTACTGTTCTTCTCCTGTTGTTCACTCTTGCCTCTGGGGACCGTTCAGGTTCAATACTTCCTGCAGCAGCTTTTGCATCTGGACCTTTGCATTTAACATCCATATCAAAACAACTAGTTTGTTTCTGGTGTATGAGGACCTAAGGCCTTCATGAGGAACAACTTTCACAGATTTTATTGGCCATGCATTTTGTTTCCTGAGGAACGCAGCTGGCATCCCTGCATTTCCAGGCTGTTCTCACACAGTCCTGGCTGGTGCAGGGTTCTCGTAAAGCCTCCACCCTCAACACAAGTGATAGCTCCCAGCTCCAGGGCTTTGCAAGTGGGGAAGTATGATCTGGCAGTGGCCATGCAAAACTCCCGGTATGACAGCTAATGTGCACAAAACTGCTGCAAGCAGCAGATAGGGGTGCAGTGATACTCCCCAGCATGCTTTTCTGGGGAGGAGAACACAGAGTGCTCAGAGGCAGCTGAATGAGGCAGTCTCATGCTGCTACCCCAGTACAAAGACCAAGGGCAGCTTGTGCAGCTTGACCACAGTGAAGGGATATGTGTCCCTCCAAGGCAGGAGATGGAACAAGATGGGCATGTCCTCAAGGAGAAGTCAATGACAACTGACAGGAATGCAGTTTACCCTTAGGTGAGAAACACTCTTGAAGCATGACCTCCAACCATTCATAGGAGAAAAGGCCAAAGCAACAAAAGGAGAAAAGCAGGAGGGCATGGGTGTTCAGCAGTGACCTCTTAACTTTATTGTCCTTGGCCTGACAATACTGGCCTGGTTGTATCTCCATCTCATATGGGCTCAGCAGGTGTCAGTGGATGTTTGTCCATCCACTGTTATTCTAGTCTATTTGTGTATGTCTCCTGCACCTTTAACCTTGACTTTGAGCTGTACCCTCTGATTCCCACCTTCTTCCGGAGAGTACTTTGCTAAAGGTGTTGAGATGAAGTGCTTAAACATCAGTTATCTCTTCAAAGCTGATGTTACCATGACAACCATTATTCCAACCTTTTAATGAAGCCCCTGAAATACCAGGGCTGTCCAGAGATGCTTACTGGATGTTGCCAAGACAACACAGATTTTTCTATTTATGACTTTTCTGATCGATGCCTTGCAATATATCAATGGCCAAGTCGACTCCCAGTGCTGTGGCTCTGTGAGATAACAATAACTGTCAGTCACGTGTTAACAAGTGCCTTGTTACAGAGATGACAGTTACCATATGATGTGACTACTGACACAGAAAGAGGTTTGGTTTTTTGTCCATGTAACCCAAGTACATGGGTTACCCAAGAAACTACATGGCTGAGGTCAGTCACGTTTTACCTGGATATTAGACTGGCAAGGAAGAATCTACTGACAGGCAGTGGTGAAAAAGGCAGGCAGACTTACATACATTGTAAGCTTTGGCTTGAGGCCAGGGAAAACAAAACCAAACTAAAATACTCACATGTCACAGCATGTGTGCTGGAACAAACCAAACTAACTCTGTCCCACTCCATGGGTCAAAAGTGACTGTAGGAATAAGCAGATAACCAGCGCAGACGATTAACTGGCATCAGGCTGGAGAGAAACTGATCCAGATAAATACAGGAAGGATTTAGAGGACAACCACTGCACTAACTATTGACCACAGCATTAGCTTTTCCAGCATTTTTAATGCCAGAAGCAAACTGCTTTGTCTGAACTGAACATTTGAAACCCTGGAGACCTGCCAGGGGAGCACTGGAAAAGCATCTCTGAGGACGGGTCATCTCCAGACACACCTGGGATTTTAGCAGGGCTACTTCTTGTTGCTGTGCTGCAGGGAAAGCCAAACATGGAGGCAAGGCTGGCAGTGTCCAAGCGAGACAAAATCCTTTTGCAGGAAAAGCAGTGTGATGGATTATTCAAGATTTCTCCTGGGAGGAAAGGTATCCTTACCACTAACCTTAAATCCTTCCACACAAATCCATGACATGTAGCGAAGGAAAGACCTCTAACGCTTCCAAAACTGAAGAACTAGTACCTGCCAGTGACCTCCTGGGGCAAAGTAAGGCAGACACACTCCCGTGATTATCTAATCTTTGTGACAGACAAATGCATCCCTTCTTGCCAGGTATCTTGGAGATGCACACAGTCCACAGATCATGATGAAGACAGCAGGAGCTGTCATTCCTTTGGAGCTCTGGCAAGGCAAGGCAGCCAGCCCACTCCAAAGGCCACACTATTTCCTTGCAAAATACAAAGCAACGTGACTCAGGTGTAAACCACCACACCTGCTAAGATCAAAAGTTTCATAAACACCTCTGCCCTTAAATGCCTCTCATTCTAACAAATGGATTCATACTCTAGAATGCACTCACCTCCTGGACAGCAGCAGAATACACTCTGGCCAGGCTCCTCAGGGTCCTTCACTAGAAGGGGCTTAGCAATAGAGCTACACCTGGACAAAAGCCTGTCCTGTAGAATATGACCTTTGCTGTTCCTGCAAACGAGGCAGTTCTGGCAAAGTCAGATCCTCATTTGGAAAGATTTCTGTTCCATCCTGTGATAAGAAGGACACATCACGATCCATCTGTTGAAACATGCTGAATATGGAAATAACATTTTCTGTGTTACCCTGTCCATAAAGCCAAACACCCTGTGAAAGCTCAGCAGCCTGAAGGCAAGGATGAGAAGAGACTCTGAATGGCCATGAAAACATCCTGGAGTAACATTTCCTCCCTCCCCTAAGTGGAAAGAGATGTAAGCATTCCAAAGCCCTGGTTAGACTTTGTGCCCTTGCTGACTGCTGTTATCAAAGGCGACACAAAGAACATCATGTAGGGCATGGTAATACCGTAGATAAACCTGTGAGAACTCTAATAGACAAACTTTCCTTTGACTGCAAAACAAATCTGAAAAGGAGGACAAACATGGTGAGCACAGTAGCCCTGTTAAGAGGAGGCAAAGTCTACCCAAGATGATAAATTTAATGCTACCTGAAATACATGGCTGATGAATTGTTTGGAGTCAAAGCTGGTTACCATGGTCATTAGCATTTGATTTTGAAGAAGCTCACAGAGGTGTGACAGGGTAGTAGGTAAGGGCAACACACTATTTTGTGAAATAGAGAAGTCATCCCCAGATATCTTCCTTTTCAGTCTGTCAAGTGCAAATTTATTACGTCATGTAAAATTCTGGTAAATCAAGAGCCACAAATTAAAGGGTCCTGACAGGAGGCATGGAAATCCATAGATCTCCCAGATTTACATTGCATTTTAATGCATGTGGCTCTCAGTTAGCCAACAAAATGAGGAAGGTGTCCCCTCCTCTTCCCAATCGGGTGCAATGTAGATGGGGAAAATTCTTCATTTTGCACAAGAAAGGGATTGTCTGACCATTGCAGCACATTTTTTCAGTCACAGTGTTCAAGCATTATTAGCAGAACAGAGAAAAGCTTTGCAAGGAGGACACGTGCAATGTGCAAGTACAAAGCAACTATTGATTGGCTAGCAATACAGATTACTGCTAGGAATTTATGAACAGTTCAGACAAGCATCATGCTTACCATCCCTAGAAGACATCTGAGGATTCACTGGTGGCCAGGAAAGCATCGGTCACATGGGGAAGGGCTGGCCTCTGATGATCCCTGGGATGCAGCCTCTAAGTTGCTGGGTTTCTCCCATTTCCCAGGTCACTTGACACTGACAACCCTATCAATTACCAGCACTGGGGTTTTTCACTTCAGGATTTTACACTTTTCCAAGTTGCGGTTTATCCCTTTGAATCCTTCGCCTTCTAAAAGCCACGTCTCAACAAGCTTAGTCCTGTGTGTGATTTTTCCTGGTTTTGTGCAGACTTTCTTACAATTGTTTCAGCAATTGCAGCCCAGGGGACAAAGGGAGCTGCAGAGGGACAGGGTCTCTGGAGGTGGGTTCTGGTTTGCATGAAAAGAAGCACATATTTACTGACACAATTTGGGGAGAAGCAGAGAGATGAAAGGGAAATGTATGAACAGTAAACATGATATAAAATCACAGCTTATGTTTGTGTGGCATCTCCCAGCAGCAGGAGTTTTGGCAGGTCCAGAGGGCACTCAAGTGGAGCAGAAGAGGAGATAGTGTGACAGACAGTTTTGCATGGAGGATTACAGCAAAGACCTGTTTCATACCTGAAGTTTGCTTTTCCTGGTGACTGGAGCCTGGCTGCAGAGAATAGCTACCCACAGTGCCAAAGCAATCAGGAGCCACCAGATGTCTCCCTTTAAGTACTGGGGGAAAAAAAAAGAAAGTATGATTTAGGATCAGAGTGAACCAAAAAAGTCCAGTCTACTCCAGGACTGGTTTTGGAGACAAGGCTTTTTGGATGTTCAGTGACAATGAAGAGTAGAAGTGTCATGGACTCAAGTAGAGGAGGAGATGTCATAGTGACATAGACATTTGACATGGAGGACAATGATAAGCACACACTAACTCATCCTCTACATTAAGGACATGACCAGAGGGGCCCTGCATACCAAGGGTACTTTGCAGCGTTTAAATACCTGTCAGAGCAGTATGCAATTGCTATGTCTTCCACCCTAAAGACTGCAGACAACCACATAGGCATAAACACACACAGGCACACAGAATAGCTGGGCACTATCACTATGTGCTTACCATCATGAGATCAGGAGAGAGACTGAGCCTGGAGCCATGGCTAGACATGGAGATTATCCTTAGAAATTTGCAAGGCCAACAGGCCATTTTGCATCTTGGTGACACTCCTTATCTTGATGTTCTTACAGCACACTAGTCATGAGTGTTTGCATCCACTTCCATACTTCTGTATTGTACCCTGAGGTTTGACCACTGCAGTCCAGAAATGATGGGCTGCAGCTCACAGGATTTGCAGCAGTTTCAGAGCAGCTTTGTCGGATGCTAAAATATATCTCTGTCCTTCCCCTTATCTTCCTATTAATGTAGCTAATCTCTGGTGTCTGCGTGAGTTCTGTGTGTCTCGTTGGCTGTGGAAGAATGGGACGAAAACAATCAAACAAAAATTTTGCCTCTAATTAAAAAACATTAGCATTTCAGGGGCCTGGGTCATAGTTTATTTCAAGTTATATGTAGGACGATGAGTCAAGTCAATGCACCACAGGGTGGCAGTCTGGGAGAAAACAGGTTGAAGATACTTCCATTTTACTGAGGGCAAGCGAGTCACTCAGGTCAGGCTATAACTGTGCCTTCAAATATGTGCCCAAGAGAGATGAGCTGAATCAGAGAGGGAAACTGTGGCATTCTGGTATGACTTTTGGCCAAGAATATGGTTTTCTTGGAAAATGGTTTAGTTGGTCAGCCTTTCCCCCAGCTACACTATCAAAACCAAGCTTCAGGATGCACCTTAATCAAAGCTGGAGTGCTCCCTGGAGAGGTAAGGATTGAACATGGATGATGCTTGGAGGGGGAAGAAACACTTCCTGACTGAGTACCACAGCCTCAGCTGCTGGGAAGTGCAGGGCATGCCTGTAGTGGTATTAGGAACTGTGCCAGGCAGGGGGGTGGATCTGGGTGTCTGCACCACAGTAATTCTACAGCCCTGCTTCTCCATCCCTGCTGTGGCAGTAGCACTGCAGGGTCCTGCACCTACAGGCTGACTACAGCAAGGTGGGCACCTGGTGGGCTCCCCAAACCACTTTGTGACCAGATGAGTGAAGTCTTCTTTGTTTCTGTTGAGAGTCAGAGCTGCTTACCCATGGCCAATGCCTGCAGATGTCTGAACCTACAGACTCCTGTTGTGTGCAGGCACTTCATGAGCTCCCTCTCAGGCAGCATTTGTGTCCTTTTGCCATGTGCTAGCTTTTAGCCAAAGCCAGCTCTTCCTTCCCTTTCTGTCTGAGCCATGCTACATAATGCCAACACTCCAAGGGAACAGTACTCCTAGCACCCCTTCACCACTGTTTTGCAGCTGCAGCAAGTACAACATAAAGTCTTTCCAACTACCACGTTACTTGGTACAGGAAATCATCTTGTTTTGACCAACTAGCTAGAAGGGAAAATGTGTGCTTTTGGTGTGCAGTCTGATTGTCCCCATCAAAATACAAGCGAATATCTATTACTTTAACTTCTGTTGTTGATCAGTTGTGATAACTACAGGAGGCTTGTTGGTTTAAGAGAGAAAAGAGGCATTGTTGTCTGGCCCATATAATGCAGTTCAGTGGTTTTGCACTGAGCTCACCATCCACTCCATAAAGTTTGTGTTTATTTACCCCAAGAGTCTGGGTTTTCTAAAAGAAACAGATATGCTTCCATAGTGTACTTTGAGTCTCATCCTTTTTCTTCTTCTCTTCACTTTCCTCTCCCTTTTATTCGAAGGATGAGAAGAATCAGGTGTTGATTACAAATGCTTGGCTCCAGATGGTGAGTAACCTGTGTCAATAGAGGAAAAAACCTTTCGAATATAATGCTGAATGTGATTTGATGAAAAGCAAGATTTCTGTCTTTTAACTGTCTATTGCAGTCTATAATGTGAAACAAGCAGGCATTTTGAGCCCTTTGAAATGTCTCTAGTGCTCCTTTTAGCATTGAAAGTGAAATGTAAGTAATCCTTTGGGCAGACCTGTTGACCTTTAAAGGGTGAAAAATGTATTGTAGGTCAGTGAACATACGGATCTAGTAAGAGTCCCACTGGAGTTGAAGAAGAGATTCTTCAAGGGGCTCAAGGCCCTCTCCAAGGACAGTGATGGGGACTTGCTGTCAAGGAGCCAGACATCCGTTAAGACCTGGGCAACCTGCACTCACAGCTTCTGAGAAAATCTCCACCTCTGCCTGGAACAGGGAGCCATGGGTACCACCATGGAGGAAAGGGCACATAGATCCCCAGTACTTGTCCCCAAACACAGAATTGATGCAGTCACGCCAGACCCCATGGAGATGTTAAAGCTGGGTGGTGGGGAAGCCAGGGATCACAAGCAGCCCCATGCTGCATCATTGTTTGCAGTGCCCTGGCACGTCAGTGGGAACACTGCCTTCCCTTGCACTTCTCAAACCTTATCTGTAAATGTTCCTCCTTTCTCTTCTGCAACATGCTCCAGCTGAGAAGTGACCTGAACTGGTCATGCAGGATAAACAAAACTGATCTTTACTGAGGGCTTTGGGGAAGGGAGTTTCCCATGAGGTCTGCTGCTGGCTGTGTAAGGTGAGAGATGTGGTCTTATGGCGTGTAACCTGATCTCCTTAATTGCTTGCACTCTGTAAAGTTGCAGCTCTGGAGTGAAAACTCTGTGGGAGACTTGAATGATTGAATTAATTCTGCCTTGACTTTAGCAGCCAAACACTCTCTCATGTTAATGGCTACAACTAAACAGGCTATTTCTTCCTCAGCTACCTGCTGGGATTTGCAGCAGAAATCAGCAATTTTCTATTACAAAAACCCAGACCAGGCAATAGGACTACAAGATTGATAGGACAGAGCCTGTGGGCACCCTGTTCCTTGTACATGTGTTCTTCACTTACAGCATCAGTAACTGTTTCCCATGCAGCCCTCCCATAGAGCTCTCCTGTAAGTCACAAGGTTCAGCACAAAAGCTGTCCCTGCACCTTTCTGTAATTAACAGTTTGTGTTTGGAGAAGGGATCAGATGTAATCCATCAGGATATAAAGTTCACTTGCCTATCTCTCATAACCATGTAGTTGTTAAAAGAATCACCCAACCTTTGCAACAGATTAAATTATTTCCACCAAAAAGGGACTCTCAGACCACGATCCATGTGCATGGCCCATGGCAGTGCCTACTGCTAGTGTTTCTGCCAGTCTACCAGAAAAGGTTTGGGATGTCTGGCTTCAGTTTATAAGGTGAAGAGGTTAGACACTACATTAAAATATAGCTCACAGCATGCAGTCATTGCACTTTGGATTACTCACTCTCTATGTTAATTTTTCTTAATAATTAAAAGCTGAGCATTAAAATATTATCACACTACTGCTATTGCTACTGGCAAAATCCATTCTGTTCCCATAATGCTCTAGACAATTTAGAAGAGTTCTATCAGCTCGTATAATCTGATGTATGTATTTGCCAACAGTACTGGGTTGATGTTTACTTGTCTTGGGATCAATATGAATACCCAGGGGTGCAGAACTTGCGGTTTCCAGCCGACCAGATTTGGGTACCAGACATTCTTCTGTATAACAGGTAAGCAAGATGCATCACTGCTGGTGGGAGCCTAAATCAGCCATGTTTCACTGATATTCTAGGGGGTTTGCCACCTGGGGATTTGGCCGTTACTCTTGAAACAATAACAAATAAAGCAAACAAGTCACAGCTAATAGCCAATCTTAAATCTTCCTTGCTGTAGTTACGCAGATTTCTTCGTTACATTTTCCTAGTGAACAGAGGGAGAAAAAAAATCCATATTCTCCTTATAATTACCATGTCTCTCACAGAAAAATATATCTGCTTTAGTGTTCCTGCCTGAACTAAAAGGATTTTCTTCTCTTTTTCGTCATCAGTGATATTTTATAAATCTCTCCATCATTCCTCTTCCCCTGTGAACACTCTCTAATCTGTTTTTCCTCCTCCGGAGCTGAATTCAGCTCCCTAGCCAGCACTTTTGCAGCACTGAATGGAGTGGAAACTCTGCAGACAGATGTTTCTTAATGCTTTCCAAGAGGAGGGGATTTTGGTTTTGCTCTAACATTTTACTTTTGTACTTATGATCTATTACAAACCCCAGACGTTGTACTTCAGCCTCCTGTCTTACTAGATTTCCACTGATCTGTCTTTCACAGTTTTTTAAGTGTAATATTTTCTAATCATCCAGACTGAATTTCATTCTCTTGGTTTCACCAGCCACCAAGATCCATTTTCCTTTCCATGCCCTCGCTACATTATATCCCAAGAAGGCTTGGTGTAACCTGGATTCTTTAAGTGTTTTTTACTTCATCTTTCATCAGTATAAAGGGTCTCCATATTCCTTTTCAGTCTCTAAAATGATGCATATAGCCTGGTCCATATTACTGTAGTTTGTTTATAAGAACATAATGGCAAAGTCTTTATGAAGTTCAGGTATATCACCTGCCACTTCTTACTGACTTAACAAGAAAATTAGACTGATTTGATGCAGTCAGCCCTTGGTAAATTTATGCCAGCTGTTTTCACCTCATTATCTTTGAAGTTAGGCTGATGTGGCTATAATATCACATTTAAAAAAAAAAATCAGAATTCTCTTTGATCTTCCCTAATTCAGCCCTTCCCAGTTCTCCACGAGCTCTCACAGCCAATTGTTAATGTTCCACTGGGTATTTTGGCAAGTCCTTTAAGTGTTCAAGAGTAAATTTCATCAGCCCTGCCAGCTGGTATCTGTCTTATCTACACTTCTTTAATCTATGCCTCCCCTATTCTGCCTCGGACGGACGCCTGCTACTATGTGAGAACACAATTGTGGAGAGCCAGGTATCAGAAGATGGAAGCACAGAGGGTACAGGACACTGCAGCTCTCTGCACCCTGTTGTTTTCTTTCCTTCCACAGCAAGTAATTGATCTATACAATCCTTTGTCTTTTCCTTGTTTCCTTGCATTTATAAAAACCTGTTTTGCAGCTTTTTATGTTTTTTTTTAAAAATAGTTATCACTCATTCTGCACATAACCTTTCCAGTTTAAACCCTTTGTTTTGTGCAGGGGATGACACTGAGGACTCAGATATGAAGAGTGAGCAGGTCACAGAAGGAACAGAGGATCTAAAATTTCCATGTCTGTGAGACAGTGTGTGTGAGATGGTGCAGCCATGCAACATAGACCTACACACAGCCATGACAGACAAGGCTTTAAAGGATCAGCCAGGGCAACCCTTTTCTCAAGACACCCTGGGGAGTAAACTGCTCCCTTGAAGAATTGTTGTTCTTGCCTGCCTTATTACTCCCTTATTTTTTCAGAATTGCTGGAATCCTAAAGAAATTATCTTTTCTTGGTCCCTTTCACCTGGTTTCTCACTTTAAAGTCTCAGTGAATCTCTTGGTACAAGCCCCAGATCTAAAACAACTTCTTCCCAGTTTCTTCCTCCATTGCTTGAAGCAAACCCTTGGACTGCATAATTGCTGGATCAGGTCACCATTTCTCTTACAACAGGTATCTGGGTAACTGATAACTTGATTTACACTGTGAGCTCCCTGATTCAGCCCCAGAAGATCCTCATCCTGCTGACTGTCCACTTTTTGGATACAGCTACTGTGACACTTTTTCTCCTTTCACTTCTGCCTTTGCTCAGAGACACCAAACACCTCTAACCTCTCACTTTTTTTGAGGGCATAGTAGCATGCAACAAACATGCAGGTCAAAACTGTCTATGAGAAGCCAAGATACTGGTTGAGGGTGTACTCTTCACTCAGGCACAGGACCCTAATTCAGATACTCTGTGGAGTGAATTCAGCCCAAAGATTAGGTTAGTGGTTACTCAGGCATACCTCAGGCATCAGCTTGCTCTCTCTCTGTTTTGTTTACACTGTGTTACAGCGCGGATGAAAGATTTGATGCGACATTTCACACAAACGTCCTGGTGAATTACTCTGGATCCTGCCAATATATTCCTCCAGGTAGGGCACCAACAGCCTTTATTTGCTTTATATCAATATGTGGCTTTGAATAAGTACAAGCAGTTTTATTTCATGAATTAAACCAAAGTGTTTAGAAGCAGTCTATGGAAATTTTGCACACTATGTAATTATGGAACAGACCACTGAAACAAGTTAGGTCCATTATTAGCAATTTCCACTTCACAAATCAGTAAATCACTTTCCTGAGCTTAGAATATTCAGAGACCCAACTGAAGTGTCATTTAAAGCAAAGTGGTGTGCACACCCACATGTTTCATATGCAATCCAATTAATTCTTTTTTGAGGGTGGAGAGGCATGTGGCTGCAGGAGAACCTGAGACTAGTAGTCCTTCTGCAGTGAAGTCTTCCCTTCCAGGCTGAGGCTACAACTCCAGGTGAAAACTGAGACTGATCTCAGTTAGCCAGACCTGAGTCACAGCCCACTTTCCTTCTGTAGTGCCAATTCATGGCCTGTAAGGCCCATCAGCCAGGATCTACCAGCTAATACACAGGCTCATCCCCACAGTTGCCTACTCGGATGGAAAAGAAATTCCCAAATTTTATGACACAGCTGCTGGCAGGCTGACCCCAAGCTTGTCCACAGAGCCCACCAGGGAACAAACAGGTCTGCCCTGGTAACTGGTCTTCTGTTGATGCCTATGCTTGACATCCCTTGAACCACTCCTGTGGCTTCACTGGGACAGACACATGTGTAAGATTGCTTTTCAAGGAGAGAATAAAATTGGTATGTACCAGAGCAGAGTCTTTTCCATCCCTCCAGCTAGGGAGGTAAAGCAGAGGATTCCTATGCAGGCAGATCTCATGTCCTGCTCATCTCTTGGTGAGCTATGAATTATATGGTGAATAATTTGTTACTTAAGAAGCCAAAGAAAGAATAAATAAAGAAAAAATATGGAGATTTGTTGTGTAAAGCACAGGAAATCCCTGTTACAGTGATTTAACTGCTGCCAAAGTTCTTTGCAAAATTTTAGAAGGAAACAGTTGGTAACCATCTGACTGACTGGCAGTGAGGGCTCACAGAAGCAGCTAGGTTAATCAAGACACTGGAAAATGCTGAAGAGTGGAAAAGGTGGTGTTTCCAAAGCCTCATGAAAACTTTATTTTCTGTGCCACTGAGAGAAGGTTGCTCTCCATCAGAGAAAAAAGATCGGTGGAGGAGGAGAAAGAAAGGACAAGGGGACTGCTGTCTGCTGTTATGCAAAGGAGCAGAGTTCATATCCAGAAGATACTGGAAGGAAAGCTGCCATGTAGTCCGTCCAAAATTGACCATGACGGCGACAGTTAAACCTCCCAGAACATAAAGGAAAAATTGAAGGGAATCCTGCCACCCCCAAGCAGCAGTGTCTCTGCAAAGACATAGTATTGCACACACACATGGCTGTGTCACAGCGCCCTCAGTATTCACAGCAGCAGGCAAAGATGGTAATCAAGGATCTCTGATTTTGAGGTTCTATCTTCAAAAGCCATGGCTCAGGAATTTACTGCAAAACACCAAATGCTACTCAGTGAGGTGACTCTAGAGCTGGCATTCATGTTATCCCGTGGGTTAGAGTGCACACAGAAACAATTACTGCAAAAAGGTAGGCTAATTACAGCGTTGGTGATTTTTCAATGATGCAGAAGCTGCCTCTCCTTCACACAGTGCCTCTAAACTGGCGCACACACAGTGAGCTGGTGAGGCATGGTTGCAGGTCCACAGGGATGCAGAGGTGACCCATGTGCTTTGCCTCCAGCTGCCAGTGGTACATGCTGTGCAGATCATCTTCCCTGCTCTGTAAGGCCTACATGCTGCTGGATGGCAGGGGAAGTGCCATAGCTACAGTTGTGGTCCCCGAAAGAAAGTTTGAGGCAATTCTTCTTCTCTCATCAAATAACCACTACAAAGAAAAATTAATTTGTTTCCAACAACCTACAAGTATTAAATTATTCAAAATGTCACATGAAATAATCATAGTGAACTAGGCACATTCAGAGTAAAATTTAAGGCCCAGGTTAACATATAGAAGACAAAGACCAGCACAGAGAGAGGTGTAGCATAACAATGTTTTTTCAAGGGAAAGTGGGTCTAATGCAGTGCTGAACAAGGACTCCTTTCAAAGAGCTTTTCACAGTACTTCCAGCCACAGTGCATGGACATCTCTTGTACTGTACACTCCTGTCAGGTTCTGCAGCACTGACTGTCATCTTCTGGGACCAGCCAACATTTGGGTACAGGCTGGGCTGCTACTGGGTGGCCAGAGTGTCTTGAGCAACCTATCTCAAGGATGCAGTGAAAGAGAGAGGGATCTTCACAGCAAGGGAAGTTATTCCACTCATGGCAGCATCTTTCCACCCGTACTACTTACTTGGTTACCCCATGACTACATCACACAGACCTTTGAAGAAGACAGTTGCTCACAATCAACTGGAGAGATAAGAATAGAGGTAAACTGCACTCTGCACATACTTGATTATGACTGATTTCTATCCACAGGCATTTTGAAGAGCACATGTTACATTGACGTCCGCTGGTTCCCCTTTGATGTGCAGAAGTGTGATTTGAAGTTTGGCTCCTGGACTCACAGTGGCTGGTTGATTGACCTGCAAATGCTTGAGGCTGATGTTTCCAACTACATCTCAAATGGCGAATGGGATTTAGTGGGTAAATTGGCTCGCCTAAAAATTCTCATTAGTTTGATTTTCAAAGGCAAACCCCAAATATATAGAGATGATCAATCCCACTGGAACATGAAATACAGCTATTAAAAGTTGCTATCTAAGAGGCAGGAAAAAAAATCACATATCAGAGACAACCTTTCAGACACATTCATTGAACTGTGACAGAAAACACTGTGTTCTGGGGCAATTGCCTTCAACTGAGTACATAAATGAAATCTACTGGTCCTAATGCATCTGTGCACTTTGTCAGTACTAAAATTAGATGTGTCTCATGTAGGTGTATGGAACACTGCTGTCACCTCTACTCTAACACGTCAGCCAGAAATTGATTGGCGTAAAAAACACTGTTTCATCAAAACTGGGCTTTTACAGAGATTAGTGTCTCTCACCCAGAAAACCATTAAAGTTTCTAGAAGTTCGTAATAACTGCAAACAATTGCAGTTCAGTATGTCTCTCTTCTGTGCTTTGGAAAATATCTGTATTAATAGGAATCTATGTGTAGAACTAGTTACTTAGAGTAAGCTCCTAGTGAGCTATTTTGAACTCATTTATGTGGCTAAAGCAGAAGCAATGCCATGGAAATGTATAGAGCTTAGCCACCTTAAGGAGACTTTCCAGAAGGGACATTTCATCTTCTAGTCTGGATATGCAGATAAGGAAAGAACTGTCATTGACCAACTGCATGCAGTAGTTTTACCATTCAGGGCATCTGAGAAATAATACAGTAAGAAACATAATCAGCATTCAGTTTCATGAGAAGCTGAAGGACTCTGTAGGGAACTCCTTCTAAAGTCCATTTCAGAGCACCCATGACTTCCCAGTGCTCCTTTAAGTCGTTATTTCTGACCAACAACTATACATATCTGATTAAGAGACTTACCTGTCCTTTATCTGCCTTCAGCCCTGATCAGGGCTGGACAAAACAGGCCCTTACCTCACTCATACTGCAAAAGGTTTATGTAAGTCTCAGGCAAGCTATGGCTATATCCTTCATGGAGACTTTGTGATGCTCCTGTGCAAATGTACACATTGTCACATCCTCTGACAAGTGCATAGAAACAAAAAGTAGGTGATCAGTGGTGGCATGAAAGATATGAGGTGCTGAGTTCTTCCAGATGTCCTGACATTTCCTGTGGTGCTGAAGTGCCTGCCACACAGCATCTCTGACAGTCTATTACAGCTAGATCACCGTGGCCAACTCTGCCATTGAGCTACACTGGACTATGTCTCTTAACCTCCAAAAATAGCGGACTTCAAGCTTAAATGGGTATCTTTTTTTTAATTAAGCCATATCCTATTTGTTTTTCCTGACAAAACAAAACAAATATGTGTAAGAAAATAACAGAAAAATAAGAACTGGTGGTATTTGCTGTACAGAAAATCTGCTGCATGGGCTGGTGAATGTGACATTGGCTGTCTGTCACCATTCCCTGAATGCAGTAAGTTATAATACACATACTACTGAGTTAATCTTTGGTCACTGCTTCCAAATCTTTCCTTGATGAGGTTGGGATGCTCAGAACCATTTTCATCTGGCCCACATGAACTTTCTTGGCTAAGACAGGTTCTAATGATTCGCATGAAAATAAACCCTGGAAAACACAGAATGTGGACTAGGAACAGCAGACACCTTGCATTGCTACCTCACACATTGTCGAAGACACTGACACATGAAGAGCTGCGTTGTCTCATTCACCCCCATAATGATACATTTCAGCTTCAAAGAACATTGAACTGCAGCACTTTGTCCTTTAATCTCCTCATCCATACATGCATCTTTGGCCACAAGTGTCAGAATTTTTTTTTTGCCTGGTAATTGATTAGGAGGTGTCTTTTCTCCCTTACCAGTTGCCACAGGACTCTTCAAAGAACTCTTCAAGACACTATGTAGGTGTAGTGGAGGTGCCACACATTGGTTTATAAACCATCGTTTCTTGGCCTATTCCAAGGGGATGCACATCTCCCTACTGCCCTGATCTCCCTCTCTGTAGGTGTCCCAGGAAAAAGGAATGAGATGTACTATGAATGCTGTAAAGAACCATACCCAGATGTGACATACACCATCACCATGCGCCGACGCACCCTCTACTATGGCTTAAACCTACTCATTCCCTGTGTTCTCATATCTGGCTTGGCACTGCTTGTTTTCCTTTTGCCAGCTGATTCAGGGGAGAAGATTTCTTTAGGTAAGTGCTAAATAATTTATTTCTTTTGTAAGCACTTGCTATGAAATAGAGAATAAATACATTGTGGAGCTTGATGAATAGAGATTTCCCTGGAGGAGCAATAGAAGCATTTGTTTGGTAGCAGAAAGCAGGGTAACAGCTTTTGGTATGGCATTCACATATTCTGTGCTAAACACTTATAAAATCTTTTGGATTTTACTCTGGGAAGAGGCAGAACTGTTCACTGGCATAGGAAGCAGTGGTAGTAGTAGTCTGTTGTCCCTGCTGTTCTGTACTTCAGTGCATCTCAATGCAATTCACAACTGATTAACTCTGCTTTTCACATAGGACATAGAAAGGTACAGAAAGAGAAGGGTTGTGAACAGCAGCAGTATCTGGGCATTGGCTTTTCACCTTCCAAGTTCGGGTCCCAAACCACTTAAGCCATGGGTCCCCCATGAACACAAAACATCCTTGGGACATCCAAGGAAGGGCTAAATGAGATTGACTGTTATGTGTGTTGATAAAGAGGGGAGGCATGCTTCCAAGAGAAGATAGGAAAGAGCTGGAAATTCACAAGACTGGCCCAGGCAAGACCATAAGATTTTCATGCATAGTTAATAGTAATTGTGCACAATTCTCATCAGGGAAGAGAGATTTTTATCATATGAAGCGCCCTTGGTATTAGTAGAATAATCAGCGATCTGAGTAGCCTGCCTTACAAGAAGTAAGACACAGGCTATGGGGGATACAATTCCTCTCTATGAAAGACAGGATTAAGAGAAAGGAAGAAGTTATTTGAGCAGTAGTGCAATGTTGACACAAAAATAGGAGGCAATGTTCATGCATTGACCTTGTGTTTTCTCAGTAGCATAGCAGTTAGATTTAGCGCAGTCTTTTCAAACAGAAAAAAGAAGAAGGCAGAAGCTCTTTGCAGAGTGCTATATAATATGCAACAGCCAAAAACCAGACTCATGTCTGTGCAAGTCTCTCCTAGCCCTTAATGACCCTCTGGGCTTTGTGCTATGTTTTGGAAAAGCAATGTAGTTTACCCATTCTACAAGCTTCATTTCACTCAACAGGAAAAAAAAAATCTCCATTACTGTAAGATGAGTATGAGTTTGGATGTAACTGAAACAAGTGAAAAGAAGGCAGATGAAGTTCCATCCAAAAATACTCTTACATTGTAGAAGTCCTCATATGCACTGACTGACATGAAGTAATGGGTCTGGCTTAGCTGCAGTTCAAAATAAAGTCATATTTGACAGCAAAGACATCAAAGGAGCAGCTGCAGAATTCATGTTTGTCATCTTTCCCCTCCATGTTCACTCCCTGCAGGTATCACTGTCCTGCTTTCCCTGACCGTATTCATGCTGCTTGTGGCTGAGATCATGCCTGCAACTTCTGACTCAGTCCCACTAATAGGTAAGTTAATTTTCTCTGCTCTGTGTGAAATTTCTGATGCTTCTTAAGAGTTGTTCAAAGCCTATTTGAGGACTGAGCCTTTTTATTATGATAGCTTTGCATTTCAGCAATATCAGGACTAAATCTCTGTCTGGATTTACCATTTGCATGTATGAAAAGAGCCTACATGAGTGATAAAAAAGGCTCTGGAAAGATCAGATAAACTGGCAACTGCAAGGATTGAGGGGTGGACAGAATCAAATGAAAAGGTGAAAGTTTGGGTAGGCAAAGCACAAAGCCACCCGCACCAAATACACAGTCGCCAATGTGAGACTGGAATAATACTCAGCCCTGGCTCTGGATTCATTGAGACTGTCCATAATGTCCCTTCAGCAGCACTTTAGATGAAGCTGTGTGCACAGAGAGCTTTTGAACATCTCAGTGCTGCTGTCTGGGGCAAATTAATCTTTCTCCTTCTGCATTACCTGCCCTCCCTGTTGTTATGCAACTCTTCCCCACCTTCTCTTCTGTGAGTTCTCTCCACTTCTCTCTACCCCAAAAGCAACTCAGGATACTACAGTCAAAATTCAAACGTATCACTGGAGCATTTTTAACCCTTTGAAAACTGTGGGGCAGATTATCAATTGAGTAACATAGGCCAGGCAAGTATTGCCACATCCTCTGTTTTCATAGGACCATCTCTTTACCTTGATCTCACGGGGCATCAGTTTCTCAACTGTCAACTGGAGAAAAAAATTACCTGACCTCATACCAAGGTAGAGAATAGGACAAAAGAGCATTACTCAGACAACCTCATTATCTCACGTCAAGGGTTAAAACCTTGGACATTAACTCTGGGGAATGAGGGTGACTATGCAGTAGGTAAGGGCAACACACCTATAGGCAAATTTCTGACATGTGACTTGGATGTCTTACTGAAAGTCAGAAGGACTCTTGCTTCTGAGTCATACAGGAGCTTTTAAAAAACTAACAAAACCTCTCTCTGAACATATACCTAGGACTCCATGGAGGCAGAGATATTTTTAAGAGAAACTTTGTATGTAGGGAGGAAACACAAGGCATCTTAGACCAGCATGCACATAATTTTGCTTTGTGTCATACATAACAAAAGCCATGTGGTGTTAGTAAAGGGTTGTCCTCACTTACGCCCAGTCCCCTAGTTTTAACCAGACTAGTTTCTACCTCCTATCATGGAAGGTAGGATTTGTACCAAGAAAAGCTATGAATGTTATTACAGACTTGGATGTTGTAATAGCAGATCTTTTGCACAGCTATGTGAACATCCCATACCAGGAGAAAGTGAGAAGAAATGGTGTTAGGGAACCCTGTTGCATCAAGACCCCCTTCTCCAGGTGAATATTGTCTTAACTACAGGACCTCTCATATCTTTTCACTCCTTTTTGATCACAAAGTCAATGAGATGATGTAGCAGTTCTGCCTAGTTGGGTAGTGGTAGAGAAGGGGGGGCTGTTGGTGTGGCTTCTGCAAGAAGCAGCCAGAAGCTCTCTGCAGGTCCCAGAGAGTAAACACCAGGTGACTCAAGGCCGGAGTTGCTACTGACCAAGGCCGAGCCCATCAGCAATGGTCACAGCACCTCTGGGAATCACATTTAGGAGAACAAAAAAAACCAAGCAGCTGCATTTTGCCAGCAGAGAAGGGGGTGAGAAGATGTAAGGAGTTGTGCAGACACCAAGGCCAGTGAAGGGAGGGGCAGGACTTAATAGCAAAACATATGAAACTGGTGATACAGAAGGCAGTTTCTCACCAAACCACTGGAACAGGCTGCCCAGGGAAGTGGTCACAGCACCACGCTTGACTGAGTTCAAGAAGTGTCTGGACAATACATTCAGTCACATGCTCTGACTTGTGTGGCCCTGTGTGGAGCCAGGAGTTGGACTTGATGATCCTTATGGGTTGCTTTCAACTCAGGATATTCTATGATTTTATGATCCCAAATGGGATGTTTTAATGGCTGAACTGGATATACCAGGACACGATCACAATTCTTCAATATGTTCTGTGGCCCAGTTGAAAACCCTCAGAAATGTGTATGAGAAAAAGGAATACACTTGGACATCTTGTTCAGGTTTTGGAGAATCAGCTTGGTTATCATCAGGTTACATGAATAAACATATCCTCTAATACATGTGGTTTGAGAATTTTGCAAGCAATTCAATCTTCAAGTAGAAAGATCCAGATTTTGCTGTTCTGCAAAAAAAGCCTCTGTCACTGGTCCTCATGCACATGGGAGTACAGGTGCTCTGAAAACCCAATCTCATATACTTTAAATATTTGCATTATATTCTTAGGGTCTGGGTTTTTAAAAATGAACATTCACTGACACCTATCTGGACCTGGACGGACACTCCCAGCCGTTGCTGTACAAAACCACTAGCACTTAACACTGTGTACCCTCTGCTTTTCTCTGCCTTCTGAACTCAGCTTTAACTACTTAACTGTACTAATATGGGAGATCCTCACAGCTGCTGTTTTGAGTGTCATTGTTGAGGGAGAGCAGGAAAGCTGGTCTTATGTAACACCCAGAAAGGAACTAGTCTTTGACACCTGATATATTTGCAAAGAAATGTGGGAAACATATCCTGATTCTTCCTAGTTTAGGCCATTCTCCCATAACCTCAACTTACATTTATAATAAATGAAGCACCTCTCAGTTAAAACAATCCTAAGGAGGCAGGTGGGCCAAGACACTCTCTGCAAAGTGGGTCCCCCCTTCCTTAGAACTCTGTTCATAAATCTGTCCAGAGTGCAGACTCTCTTATTCCACATTTGCAACTTCTCCACATTTCTCTGTAGCCTGCTGACTGCTGTGTTAAATACACATTAAAAACAAGCTGACTTCTTTTATGTAAAGAGCAAATTACAAAGCTTGACCTAGAAATCAGCAGCAGGCTGCTCAATACCTTCAGACACCAGAACTGTGCTGCTCCTCCACACTGCTGGTTGTCAAGTAGAGCTTTCCTTTCCACAGTAAACCAGAATATTTTTGTGCCAAGAAATGTTCAAGCTGGACAGCTGGACTGCGTCTGCCCCCCTGCTCTCACTAAGCTTTCTTAGGACTTGAATTCACATCAGTAACTACCTACTTCTTGCACAGCAGCATTTCTGATCTTGTCCTCCTGTAGTGTCCCTTTTTGAGGAACAAGGTATTTCTGAAGTACAATTGTCAGCAGCCTGTATCAGTGCAAAGCAAGTCATTGCAATCTTTCAAAAGATGAATCCTGCCCTTCTCCAAACTCATCTGTGATTCCAAAGGAAGGAGAAGTCTGTGAACCAGAGCGAAAATGCCTGTGCTTAAAACATTAACCACTTACAGCAAACAAAATTAACTCAGACATTTCAATCAAAACCATTGAAGTCCCATGACATCTACAAACACAACAGTTTGGTTAGAATCCAACAAAAGCTGACTATATGAGCAAGGTCTGTTTCACTCCAAGGTCCTGGAAATCCCTCTTGGCATTTAAAATCTCTAGTGTAGCTCCAAAATACTTTCAGACCACAACTATAGAGCAGCAGCTGTGTCCTAAACTTACCCTTCCTAGTAGTGCTTAATCATGCCTCACAGGAAGTGTGTCTGGCTGCACTCATGATTTGACTTACTTTAAATTTTTCCTTTAAAATTACTTCTATCCAGACTCCGTGAAAGTAGACAGCTGGAGTTCATTACTTGAGGAAAGGATATAGAGAAACACAGGGAACTCTAAATGGGTTACACATGCGAAATTACTGATTTCAGTGCACTAATCACTGGGTAAAATCATAAGACCTGTGTCATACAGCTCAGGTATGTGACAATTATTCTTTTTGCTCCTAAAAACCCATGCAATTATGCACAGATTTGTCTTGCACTGAGAATGCCAGTAATTTCATGGGGATTTCATGCACCTTCCAGCCCCTGCCACAAAACAGCATTGCACCCAGTCTAGTGCATTTTGTAAGAATCCACGTCCCACTGTGTTGATTTCCTGGTTCCGTGATCAAGTTGAATTTAAACAAATACTGTTATTTCAATTAGAGCTTTTGTACAAGCTCAGGTTCTGCCCACTGAAATGAAAGGCTTAGGTAATTCATCTGAGAAGTACATTTGAGGCATTTAGATCTAAACTGGAAGGACTTTTTTATTTCCGTAAAGACAATGTGATTAATGTAAATACCACAGGATAATCAGATGTGGTCTTGGTAATGGTCTTATGACCATCTCTGAATTAAGGATGAGTTCCTTCCTTAGGCAATAGACATACGCCTGAATTCCTTTTTTTAAAGAGCACTGTGCCTCCCTGTTTGCAGTCTCCATATCTCTGACCATTTTCATTAAACTGTGTTTTCCATTTGAAAGCAGTGTTGTAATTAAATCTAGTAAATAATGCATTAGAAAGTCACTAAGGAACAAGTTCCCCCAAATCAAGACAGATTCCTAACTATAACTCTTCCCCTTCATTACTATCTTTTGACTAGAGCCTTTATGTTCACGTTTCCCCACATCTAGCAGCATCTGACAAAGCAGCAACTAGAATGCCATTCATCTTGCACTGCTGTAGGAATGTTTTCAAAAATTATGTCTCAGTATAAGCTGCTAGTTTGGACTCAGACTTTAAAAAAATTCGGTCATAATGTAATGTTCTGGTTACTACCAGAACCAGCTGTTTTTTCAGAAAGACAAAGGAATCTACATCCCAAGTTGAAATCAGACATGACCAAAACGTGTTGCTCTGGAAACCTGAGACCAACACAGTTATGAGCATAACAAGCATAGCTTCCTCACTTCTTTCTTCCTGACTACAGTAACACCTGCAGTTTGGGGAAAAAAATTTTGGCCACATGGCACTGAAGGTGCAGGTTTACCTCTTGTTCCACTCTGCAGTGAGACACAAGCTGTGCCCCTCCTCCACCCTCTGATTTTCAGTGCTGCAGTCTCGTGGCTCCTGCAACAGGGAGACATCAAAGTTCCAACAAGCTCTGAGTTGGCTGTTCTCCCTTCTGCCCAGCCAGCGCTCTGAGGAAGTATCACTTTCAAAGTACTTGATCAAAGCAGGTAAGGCATGCTTCTGCCTAAAAGCCAAATCTTGAAATGAAATGTTTAGAAGGACAGTCAGGTGACTCATTTCTCCCATAAACACTATTTACACCTGGTAGTTCAAGGCATCCCCTTGCAGGAGAATTGCTTAAGAATTTCCGACTTCTTTTCCATACCCAAAAATCTCAAAAGTGCAGCAGTCATTATTGCCTTCCAGGTCTCTCCAAAATATTGCCATTGTTTTTTGATGAGGAATATGTATTTTGCTGTAAAAGGAGTTTTGTAGCAGAAAACGTGGAACTCCTGAAAGCTGGCAAGTGGAGAGGGTGTTGGAAGGGGCAATATGGGGCTCATGAATATGAGGAAATGTTGCTTCCCATGATTAACACCCATGTAATGCTTGACAACTATCAAATAGTGCACAATAAAAAATAAGCTATCTTTACCTCCAGGTTAAAAAAACTTCCTTTCTTTCTGTCTTCATTTAGTGAGTTCCTCTGCTTGCTTCTATAAAAATAATCCCACTAACGTTGCTTATTTTATACTGTGTCCCCTTCTTGTGATTCTTTGTCATGCTTGCATTATTTCAGTAAGAATGAAGGTTTAATCCTGTGAATAAGTAGTTTTGCAGCAGATGCTTGGCGTGATTTCTTGCAGTTAGTCATACAGCAAGCAAGGCTGCAGGTGACTAAGACAAGGAAGCAATGTGGTGCTTTGCCACCTCCAGGAGTTGCAGATTGGTTTAGGTTATAAGCATAAGGCATTAGTGGTTGTGACTACAGGGAGGAAAATGAGATTAATCTCCCGTTACATTTTTGGCTATCTGCTTGTACCTTCTCAGCTGCTGCCACTTCACTTTACTCTGTCTTTTTTTTACTTTGTGCAGGGCTTTTTCCCCCTCACTTTTGTGGTCCTGCCCAGTGTACCTTGCTGGAGCCAGGACCCTGCTCAGCCATCTCATGGAACAGAAATTTTAATTTACAGCAGGTTTTACAGTTGCATGCCCTGTGATCTCTGGTGCTTTCCCCAAAGCCATGAATCTTGGACACTTTATTAAAAAAAAAAAAAAAGAAAAGGAGAGAGAGAAAGGTAACAGTTTTACTTTCCAAACACCTAGTTCTATACTTCAAATGCATATGGGAGAAGAGTTTGAGAGTTTAAAACCACTGAGAAAACACTGTCCCTGTGCCCTCTGCAACTACTGTAACTGAAAGGTAGTCACAGCATTCAATCAATAGGATGTGATTTTTAAGACATTTCGTTTTTATGAGCAACCAGCTGGACTGAGATAACGTTCTATGCTTTCTACCATCAGTGAGAGCACAGGGTGTTACAGCCACAGCAAATTGTGACAACAGTGGAAATTGTTTTCCTGCCTGCTTCCTCTTCTGACTCTCTTTGCTGATTATGCAGCAGTAGATCAGCCAGGAAGGGACTTTCTCTACCTCTTGGTTTCCCTGGTCTCTGAGAAACTCTGCCATCTCCCCTAGTAAATGGCAACAGCATCTGCCCAGCACCTGCTCTCATCCCTGCCATAGGAGAAAAGAGAAAGGGTGGTTGGAAGCCCCTCTGTTGGTGTCTGAAGTTTCCTGCATCCTCCACAGGCTTAATTTCATTAACCTGAATGATTTCCAGAAGGAAGAGCAGCGAGTTGGTCCTTCTGTGTATGTTATGGGACATTTCTCCCATTTTCTGAGAGTTTAGCAGAAGCACAAAGCACTCAGCACTGAATGACTGAAATGTCCTGATTTAAGGCAGCTCTCAACCAATCCATCATTTCACATGCAAAATCTGATGTTTCCTGCAGAGGAGGAATACAAACATGAACACCAGTGGGAAGTATCCAACTTGATCACCATGAATACCTACCTGAGTGTGACACTGTGCTTCTGCATTTCCTGTGATTAGTTATGTTAACAAATCAGGATAATATACTGCTTTCTCAGTTAGTGTTTGGTGACAAAGTCAAGAAGGCAAAGCATCCATCTGGAATATCTTGCTCGTTTTACTATTTCTGTCATTTGCCCTGTTCCATAAAGTTAATCCAGTTCCATTCAAGCATCAGATCTTCCAAAACATCTGTACAATAATTCTAAAATGCGTCTCTAATGTAAGATAATAGCACAGGAGGTCCTAAAGTGGTACTGAAAGCCCCTCAAATTATGAATTATCAGTCATTGTGATCCTTTTGATATAGGTGATGCCAGAGTATGCCTGCAAGAACAAATAGTTGTTGTCATTGATTTTTTAAAAAGACTTTCTAGCTATCTGTGGTGGTATTAGATCTAGATTTGCTATGACAACAGCTCCTGACCATTTGACATCGCTGAGACAAAGGCTGACAGCTTCCAGATGCTAGAACAGCTGTCCAGGTGCTGTGTTGCATTGTGCCTCTTTTGAGAAAAAGAGGGATGAAAATAAATAGTAGAAGCACAAATAATTCATATAATTTGAAAGAGATCAACCAAGCATCCAAAACAGTGCTTCCAGTCACACAACTGCTGAAGAAAGCATCACACAGGTTTGAAAACATATGAAGAACATCTAGGACTGACCAGTGCAGACCTCAGTATTCCTAGGGAATGTGACTGTGTAATTGGGGATATCAAGGGCCTCGTAACACAACTCTCCTTATCCTTTTTCCTGGCCTGTGGCAGCTGTTTAGAGCATACAGTGTGAGCGTGCCATTTCCTCTCCAGAGGGGTTGGTGGCTTTTCAGCAATGCCTTAGAGTGCTGGCATAAAGTAAGCAAGCTCAGATGCACACAAGACTGGGGATTCTGTTTGTGATATTGCCCATAGTGAAGTAATTTTTAAAGTCTCCAAGCTGACACATCCATACCAGAGACGATCTAGTAACCAGGAGCTCTTAAAGTAGGATAGAGAGAGATGATTAGTGAGAGTTGCTGAGCATTTGCTTCCTGCAGTAAACATGTAAGGGGCTGAGCTTCTTTGTAAAGTCACATTTGCATTTACCCCTGTCAATGGACACATGTGGGAGTAGGACTCTGTGGGAGTGGTAGCTTCAAAGCCCATATTGCATCAGTGTGGTTGGCTTTAGGATGGCCCAGGAAATACCAGTGGAAAAAAAAATGTCTGTGGAGAACAAAGCTCAGTTCTTACTCCACATATTGTCTCCTGTCCACAAGAAAAGCATCTGTGGTGGTTTTGGCCCTAGCCAGAGGCCAAATACCCCCCAAGCCACTCGCTCACTGCCCCCTTCAGCTGAAAAGGGGAGAAAATATATATTGGTAGGCTTAGGACTTGAGATAAGGAGAGAGGGATCACTCTCCAATTAGTGTCATGGGCAAAACAGGCTCAGCACAGAATAAAGGAAAGAAAAGTGATTTATTACTGCTACAACTAATACACCCAGTGAACCGGAACGAGATAAGAAGTGGCCAGGTCTTAAAACACCTTCCCCCCACCCCTCCCTTCTTAGCACACTTAAACCCCCCAACGTGGCGTGGGGAGGGGCAGGGAATGGGCAGTGGGGTTCTGGCGATTCCTCACAAGCTGCTTTTCTTCCCCAGATCTCAACACTTCTGATTCCCCCCACCCCTCGCCTCTTGGCACTCTTGACTTTAATCATAGATCTGCTCCCTTCTTCCCTCCCATCACAGCGCAGGGACGGCAGGGAATGGGGTGTGGGGGTTTTCAGTCCATTCCCCCCAAGTTGTCTTCCATCTCAGATGGGGGGGGGACACAGGACATTCCACACACACACACCCTTCCCCTGCAGCACCATGGGGTCCCACCCACATGAGAGTCGTGTCCACAAACATCTGCAGCGTGAGTCCTCTCTATCAGGGAGCCATCTCCTCACCACAGGCCTCTCAGCAGGCCTCCCCTGCACAGGGTACTGACATTTGGGCTCAGACCCCCTGGCCTGGTCCCCTGCAAAGACACAAGTCCCCAAGCAAACCTGCTGAGGCGTGGATCAATCTCTTCACAGGCCATAGATGTCTCTGCTCCCCGTCCTCATCCATGGGCTTCGAGGGGTCACCTGTTTCACCATGGTCTTCACCACGAGCTGCAGGAAACTGCCTTTCCACATTCTTTCCCCCTCCCTCCTGCAGGCCTGGCCTTGGTGTCTGTGCAGCCTGTTACATCTTCTCACTCCCACTCCCGTGGCAAAGTACACCTGCCAGCAGTTTTTTTCTCCTATATGTGATTCACAGAGGCACTCTGACCAGCTCTGATTGGCTCAGCCTCGAATGTGGCCAGTGTTTACAAAGTATGGGGCTTGGAAAAAGCTGTAACTGCAGCTTACAATAGCCTCTGAAGTCGCACAGTTACACAAAACTGCAACAGCATCCTCTTTCTGTGCTCAGCAACATCATTGGAGGCCCAGGAAGAGTTTATTTCAGGGCTGGGTGAGGCTAGGGTAGAATCATAGAATGTATTGGGTTGGAAGTGGCCTTTAAAGGCCAGTAATCAGGGACATCTGCACTAGATCAGGTTGCTCAGAGCCCCATCATGCTTGACCTTGAATATATCCTAGGAATAGGGACTCCACTATCTCTTTGGGCAACCTATTCCAATGATCTACCACCCTCAGATTGAACAATTTTTTCCTAATATCCAACCCAATTTTACCCTTTTCTAGTTTAGAACCATTACCCCTTGTCCTATTGCTACATGCCCACATGAATAGTTCTTCCCCAGCTATCTTAAAGGCAACTTTTGAGTATTGGAAGGCTGCTGTAAGGTCCTGCCAGAGCCTTTTCTTCTCCAAGCTGAATTAGCCCAACTCTTTCAGCCTGTCTTCATAGGAGAGGTGCTCCAGCCAATGGCTGTAAGCTGGAGCACAGGAAGTTCCGCACCAACATGCGGAAGAACTTTTTCACAGCGAGGGTGACGGAGCAGTGGAATAGGCTGCCCAGGGAGGTGGTGGAGTCTCCTTCTCTGGAGATATTCAAGTCTCGTCTGGACGCCTATCTATGTAATATGAGATAGGGAACCTGCTTTGGCAGGGGGGTTGGACCCGATGATCTCTTGAGGTCCCTTCCAACCCCTAAGATTCTGTGATTCTGTGACTCAACCATGATGGTCTTTTGCCTTACTTGCCCAATTTCTTACACCTTGGGATTGAGAGCTCTTGCACTCTGTTAAAAGCATCCTTAAATATCTGCCAGCTTTGTTCTAACCCTTTGTCCTCTCAGGCCATTTCTCAGGGGGTCCTATTAACTAACTCCCTCAAGAGCTGGAATTTGGCTTTCCTGACATTGAGGGTCCTGACTATGCTTCTCATATGGTTCAAACACCTTAGGACAGTGAACTGCACCAGTGCATGATCACTGGAGCCCAGGCTGCCTTCAATCTTGACATTCCTGATGAACTCAGTTACATTGGTGACCACCAAGTCACATACTGCTCCCCCTTGAGTAGAGCTTTCTATTTCTTGCTTCAGGATAGGGCCCAAGGCCCAAGGAAAGTGTTATCTGTGCACATAGGAGCTTGACCCTTTTGGCAGCTGGGGTCCCTTGCTCACAGAGTTGCTGGAGAAATTTGAGTCATGGTCATATCAGAGAAGGTGGTAGATGTGAAAAGGGACAGAAGCCTTGGTGCTGGCTCTGGAAATACCACTCAGTATTTCCTGATCTTCCCTTCCAGAGCCAGCACCATTTTGCCTTGTGGACCTACCCACTCAGTTCTGAGGGTGTTTCTTCTTTTACAGGTGAATTGTCATTCTACCCAGGCTCAGCTAGGTCTGGTCATCCCTATCTGTGTCTCTGCCCCAATACAGGGTCTGTATTGTAAGCAGAGAGAATCACAGAATCACAGAATTGCAGGGGTTGGAAGGGACCTCGAGAGATCCATCAGGTCCAACCCCCCTGCCAAAACAGCTCCCCAGCTCATACTGCACAGATAGGCGTCCAGATGGGTCTTGAATATCTCCAGAGAAGGAGACTCCACCACCTCCCTGGGCAGCCTATTCCAGTGCTGCTCCAGAGAGTCATGTTTTGAATCAAGGAGACCCATGGGAAGAAGATCAGGCAATTCCATTGTGAACAATGGCTATTAGGTCTGCCTTGTCTTGCCACAGGAAATGTGGCAACTGTCTTTGTGGTATCTCCAAATAGAGATGCAAAAGGCTAGATAGGACAGCCATTGCTGTGTCCTTCCTCCCCTTTCAATGCTGGTTCTTCAGGCAGGGCTGGCAAAATCCATCCCTAGAGTAGGTCTGGGTTGCCTCAGGGCTCTGGGGCTTTCTACCCCTGAAATGAATATGGCACCTGCATCTACCTGGGCTGCATATATCAACTTGCCAGTTCTCATATCACGGGTACCTTAGGACTTTTGATTGCCTGAAACAGATAACGGGGCTGAAGTAGCATGTATTTCCTCCATCCTTGGTTTCCAACGGAAAACTTCACTGTGCCTTGAACAGAAGGGCTTGCTGCAAAATGCAGCTGATGCATACCCAGCCATCCTCTGTGCCTATCATCAAACCAAAACATGAAACACCCTTCTTTATGGGTCCACAGGTCTCCTGCAGTTCCCAGACTCTTTCTGAGAGAACTGTTTTCCCTGTTTGCTAGCAGGTGTCCATAGCAGGTTCCTGACCTGAGCACAAAAAATTGAAAGTGTAAATTCCTCTGCTAATCATTGGGGGGGATCTTGGGTCAAATCTTTTTTCTGTGTTCAACCAGGTGACTAACCTTCCAATTAAAGTTGGAAAAACCCCTAGCCAAAGCCATTTTAAATGAACCACTTCAGGGCTTCAAAGTCTGGTGACGTCAAAATGCATAGACTTTATGGAGCTTATTTAGGAACTTAATAGCAGTAATGAAATCAGTGATATCAACACTGCTGTGTTTGTGTCACATTGGGGCACACTGGAACCATATCAGCCAGCTTCTCTGACACCTGGGTTCCTGAGACCTCTGCTAATGCATGGCTGATGCTTCTGCTGTCTCATGAGTAAGTGCAACAGAGACCTTTCAATTCATCTCACACTCACGACTATTCTTCTATATAATTAATTTTGCCATGGAAAGCCATGCCCACCCCTTGAAGCAATTGCAGCATTGGTTTCAGGAAGGCCCAAGAACATCCTTCTTGCAAACAAGCTTTTTGTGGCTGAGGCTGTAGGAAGTTGTATTAAGAAATGGAGCTGCAATAAAACTTGTCTTGCAGCCTGTATTGAATTTTTGACTTTTCCTGGAAGCTGGAGGAGGGAGGGCTGGGGGCGGAAGGAGGCTGCTGTCTGGGGCAGTGCCTGCACTTAGACATCACCCCATCATATGAGCCGAGGGTAATGTTCCCTAGTATATTGTCACAGAAGCCTTCAAATGTCATTAAGCCTGTGGGTAATTCCTCTTCACACTCCAGTGAATCAACCTCACTCCTGGCATGAGGAAGCTGTACTGCCACTTAGGAAATACGGTTTCAAGTCTCAGTTCTGGCTTTAAAGATCATGATTTTTTTCCTGCATAGCAAGGTTAAACTTAGCACTCAGCAAGGGTATGTGTAACTTGTTCTCATAGGAACCAAAAGATGTGGTCTTGAGGACTGCAGAGGGTGCTGAAAAATATGCCTAACCCTTTGTGAGCAGTGGTGGGGCAGGGGATGGGGTCTGTTTACAATTCCTGAGGGGGTTCAGGACAGCATTTCCTGCCAGCACCTCTGCTGGTACTGTGGGGTGGCACCACGAACATGGTGTTCCGTGGGTCTAGTCAGCTCAGCTCTTCACTCTCCTGGCAGTAAGCAGGGAGCAAGTCCTTAGCAGGGGGCCCTACATTGCTTTCTGGGAAGAAAAAACAAGGAGCTTAAGCCTTTCACTGGTTGTAGCCTTTCCCTCGCTAAGAGGAGGGAAAAGAGCAGATGATACACTGCCTCAGGTGCTCCAAAGAGGATGTTTGGATGTGACAGAGGACACAGTCCTTCTCAGATGTAGATCTTGGGGCACACCCAAGGAATATTATTTGCCTTTTGTTTGCTTTTTCCCCTCCTAACCAAGCCCTTCCTTCACTTGCAGCTCAGTATTTCGCTAGCATCATGGTCATCGTTGGTCTGTCTGTGGTGGTAACAGTACTGGTTCTGCAGTTTCACCATCATGACCCACAAGCAGGAAAGATGCCCAAATGGGTAAGCAGCTTTGGTGGTAAATATCCAACAGACAACTGAAAGAAAAAAATAATCAAGAATCTATTGTACACTAGTTATAGGGGAGGGGCAGAAATTGTTCTTTGTTTATCTGAACAGTGAACTACAGACAGTATGTTTGACACTTAAATATGCTGTTGGAAGGAAGGAAGAATCATACTAAACTTGAGTTTCCATTAAAAACAGTATCTGTTATTTTGGTTTTCTATTTAAACTTACAAGGTGGTGTTTGAGTCATGGTAGAGTAATTCTGCTCAGCACCTGCTTTGCAAGTGTCAACCCTGTGGGCAATACCTTTCTTATCTAGCAGACACTGGTAGGGATAAAATGTGACATTTTGAAACACTAAAAAAACACTTAGCTGCCTCTGCTGGGCAGTTTGTCTGCTTTGTTCCCTTACAGACATTCTCACTGCAGTTGACAGTAAAAAGACAGGAGGTGAAGCCAATTTACTTGTCTTGCAACTGTTCCAGTTATGAGCTGGCTCCCTGGGTTGCTGGAAGATCAGGAACCCAAATACCTCCATGTACTAAGGCTGTTGAATCCTGAGCCCCAGCTATGCTTCTCACAGCTTGGAGCTCGCTGCTATTGCACCACCACCAGCAGAAAACCATAAGCAATGCTTTTGGGGTCAGTCCAAGTGTACTGAGGAGACCCCTGGACTTCCCTGGCTTGAAAACCTGCCTTGTGCTGAAGCCACATCTACTTGTCTGTGTGGAAAAACAGTTTTATCTGCTGCCATCTGATCAGTTCTCAGTGCGTTAGCATGTGGATTCTCTTTTCCCTGCTGCAGCAGACTCCTTTTGTCCAGTGAGGCCTGACACCAACACCAGCTGGCTTGCAGGACAAATGTTTCCTGTAGATATTTTTCAAGTGAAAAGAAAACTATTCTTTTTTTCTCTCCCCTTTTCCTAAGAACAGATTTTACAATAAGCAAGGTATGCTTTGTATTTACAAAAAGAAAAAGAATGAAAGCAGAAGCAGATAGAAATAGTCACCGTCAAACATCTACTCTGGTTTCACAGAAGTCTGGTTGTGTAGCATCCTCTGGCATCTCATTCACCACATTTGTCATGCTAGACAATTATCCTGACATGATGTTGAATGTCCCATGGTTTCCAATGTCAGCTGGAGTACAGAAAGGCTTTCTAATTTAGCCTCTCTAAAAATAAACTGCAGCATCAATGCAGATTAAAAAAAAGTCCATTAGCAATTAAGCACACAGTTATTTCTTGAAGCACCATATAATTTAAATTCATCTTACTTTCAAGACAGCAGAGGATGTGAATTCTGGATGAACCTGTGTGTAAGCAAGACCTGAGGGTGGAAATCTGGGTAAACACACTTTGCATGTCTCTGTGGACAGGTTACACAGCAGCATAATAGCCCCCATGGGCAGTTCCATTGCTACAACTGCTTTCTGAGGAGCCTAGACCAAATGGTTCATGTTAAATCTGCTCACAGGCTTTGCAAGTCAGCTGTTACTTTCTACCAGTCTTTTGCCCTCTTGGTTGGAAACACAGCATGGAACAAGTTCTCACTATTCAAGAACTTTGCTCAATGGCCTGACAGCTAAACTGGCACATGTTAAAAAAAAAATGTCATCAGGAAGCAAAGGCTGTGGAAAGCACTATTGGGTAGTGCAGATGATAAACTGTAAAAGCTGTGGATCAGGCAGGCTGAGAGATCTGAGAGGTCTCAAACATGTGAAAGCCGAATGTGTAGGGAAGAGGCAGAGCCTGCAAGGGCGGTCATTGGTCCTCTGCAAGTCATGGGCAAGACTCAGTCATTAGAATTCATAGCAAAGTCTCAATTACATTTTTTTCCCTGCCCACCTATATGAGGTGTTTCTTACAGAGACACCCTGAAAAGTTTTTGCTCAGTAAAACCCAAGAATGTAAGATAGACATCTGCAGAAAAAAACCTGAAACACTTGCTTATCTGAAATTTATTCTCTACAGTTCCAGTTCCAGTAGATACCCCTACCATCTGCTTACTCCCTGCAGCTCATTCTGGCAGAGTCAGACATCAGTTTATTGCAAATGTATAACTGTGACTAATTGGATTTTGTTACAAGGTTGTTCTCATCTCCTGCTTAAATGGAATTAGCTGCTGGAGCAAGGGGCAGGGGAAGGCATTGGGATTTCTAAACCATTTACAATTGAGCGGCTCCCTTTCCCTACCTGTCTCTCCAGGGGTTTCTGCTTGACTTGGGAACCAGAAGAGAAAAGAGATGTGTCTGTTAGTATTTAGCTTTTCTGGAGGTGCTTGCTTCTCCCCTTACTGCACTGCTGAGAATTGTGTCTTCCTTTCTATTAATCTTTGGTGCCCTCCTAAAGCAAACTTTTCCAAGAGAGGATTTTAAGTCAGAGCATTCATTGGCTACACAGACGAGAAGTGAGAGCTTCTGGCTACGTGACACTTCTGACAATGTCTGCTGAGCTAGCGTGGAAAAGACCACTAAAGTCCAGCTAAGGAGCAGTTTAGGAGTGGATAACATCAGGCATGGGTTACATACCGCTCCATCGACTTAACTCTTCTGACAACCAGGACTGTTGCATAGGTGAGAGTTACACAGAGGCCAAGCACAGGGAGAATAAAGGATTTTGTGGGAAAATGCCCTTTGCTGTGCCTACATCAGGATTGTTAGGTTTCAGGTTTTTCTTCTGATATGCTTTATAACCTGGACATGCATCTGTTTGCTCAGGTGCTCATGCCTCTTTTCAGAAGAGCTTTAAATGAAGACCCCCCTCTGACCTGGACCAGGCAGGTGGCTCTGATGGGACCTAGTGTCACAGCTCTATTATGGTTAGTGAAGGACCTTGGTGGAGAGAGTCACAGCAGAGTAAGGCTGTTGACCACTGAGGGCAGCTGTGCTTGCATCCTTCCTTCACAGAAACCCAGACATGATAATGTAGGTGAGAACATAGATTCATATCATCATGCCCAGGCTGTTTTCCAGCAACCCCTATGCTGCAGCTATTTCTTGAATTAATTGGTAGAACAAGAACAGATTTATGCCCGTGTGTCAATATTTCAAGGAAATGGGGCATTTGGAAGCTCAGGCAAATTAAAAGCTGTGGTGGTGTCTTCGGTGTATTTATTTTTCTATGGGAAGTGGGTTTGGCTGTATTTATTAATGCAAGATCCCTGAGGAGGAAACACTTTTTCTTGAAAGAAAAATTAGCATTTCTATAGAATAGAGATTTTGTCACCTCATGTCTCCTTCCAGAGGTAAATGAGACATATTAATATTTTCTACTGAGAAAGCTTGTCTGGCTTAGTGTTTTGGAATTTCACAGTACTCTCTCCTCTTTGCCACTGACACTGTTGAAATATTGCTAGCAACTAAGACCTTTATTTTGTTTCATGATGTTCCATTTTGTGTCCATAGGCAGTCAGAGGACATTGTAATTAACTGAGTTCAATTAAATCAAGGATTGGTTATTATTTTTAGGTTGCTACATTTCAGTTTTCTATTTGTCTGTGGTGACTATGGAGGAAATCATGAAATATTTAAAGAACCCTGTGAAAGCCAAAGAATACGAATCACAGGAAAATAGTCTATCAGGACAAAGAATAAATGATTCATTCATGGGAGAGAAGCAGAAAGGCTCACAGAAAATGGTATGAGTCTGGGATGCAGAAGAGCTCTCTGCAGAATTTAAAAATTGTCTCACCATCTTCCACTGGTCATTGGTTTTGGCTTTTACTGTTATTGTTCCCACCTGTGGAAATCAATGCCTTGTCCTTTCTGAAACTATGCTTGTCACTACAGCAGCAACTCAAAGTGCTATCTGTAATTTGCCCATCTCTGCACCTGTACTGTGCAAGCACAGGAGGCAACTCACCTGCATGGGTGAAGTGGAACAGGATCACATAAGGAGTGCTGCGCCAAGGCTTGGAAATTAAACCAGAGGTCATGTCTGTTCTCTCTTGGACATCAGATTATTTGATTTGCAAACAAGAAGTCATTAAATAAAACCATTCAGGAGGCCACCTGTCTTCCCAGAGGGGTTTGCACAAGCACATTGCAAATGTCAGTTTTGTATACATAATACTTGAATGACTTTATAAGTACAAGATTTTCTGATTTAGTCTGCTACCCTTTGCACAAGATACTAATGATTTTACAGCCTTTTTACTGCCTTTTGCAGCAAACTACATTAACAATAAGAATCACAGCAGGCTTAGATGTCAGACAAGACATCTGATGATCAATTCACTGGGAAAAAGTATGGCATGCACTCTCTGGAGTTAGCTCATTTGATGACCTTGATAAGGAACATGTAGGGCACAACCTGCCACATGCAGGTTAGAGCACTCTCACGATTGATTCACTATTACTCTTTTGTAAAAAAGGCTTTCTGACTATGTGGCTGAAGTCATAGAATCACAGAATCACAGAATACTTTCAGTTGGGAGGGACCTCAAAGACCATCTAGTTCCAACTCCCTCCCCCAGGGGTGGGGACACCCTCCCCTAGACCGGGTTGCCCAAAGCACCATCACACCTGGCCCTGAACACTGCCAGGGAGAGGGCAGGCCCAGCTTCTCTGGGCAGCCCATGCCAGCGCTGCACCACCCTTATAGTAAAGAATTTCTTCCTAACATCTAATCTAAACCTGCCCTCTTCCAGCTTGAACCCATAGCCCTTTGTCCTATCACTACACTCTCCGATGAACAGTCCCATTCCCACTTTCCTGTAGGACCCCTTTAAGTGTTGGTAGGTTGCAATTAGGCCTCCCCAGAGCCTTTTCCAGGATGAACAAGCCCATTTCTCTCAGCCTGTCTTCATATTGTACAGTGATGACATAGAAGAACTTTGAGTCTTATGATGTTACCTTCACTTTTTTTTTTCTTCCCACCGGACTTAAATAACTTCAAAGAAAATCCTTTTAAAAACATTCAGTGCAGCACTGCAGTAACAAAGATTTGTTATTTCCAAATTCTAGATGGTGCACCCTAACTATAATTGCCACAAAATGTTTCAAAAACTCTTTAAATGCACAAAAATTACCTTTATTTCTATTATGCTAACTCTTTTTCAGGTCCGTGTCATCCTGCTGAATTGGTGTGCTTGGTTTTTACGGATGAAAAAACCTGGGGAAAATATAAAGCCCCTTTCTTGCAAATATAGCTATCCCAAGCACCATCTGAGTGTAAACAGCATGGAGATGAATGTCCTACCTGGGCACCAGCCCAGCAATGGCAACACAATCTACAGCTACCACGTGATGGAAAATCCGTGCTGTCCCCAGAAGAATGATCTGGGTAGCAGGAGCGGAAAGATTACTTGCCCCTTGCCAGAAGATACGGAGCTTGTTCAAAGGAAAGCTTTAGTGGATACTATTCCAGTGATTGTGAAGATCCTGGAGGAAGTTCAGTTCATAGCAATGCGCTTCAGGAAGCAAGATGAGGGTGAAGACATCTGCAGCGAGTGGAAGTTCGCAGCTGCTGTCATAGACAGATTGTGCCTGGTTGCATTTACCCTTTTTGCCATCATCTGCACATTTACAATACTCATGTCTGCTCCAAATTTTATAGAAGCTGTATCCAAGGATTTTGCATAAGGATTTCAAAGATGAGCCTGATAATCTACAAGCAAATATTGACAGTAATTTTGTTAGATAATTTAACTCAAATAGTGAAGTGTACTTATATGTGTTAACATACACAGAAGGGGATGAAAATAATTTCAGGAGGTAATTATTCCTGATGTTAGTATTTGTAGTTACTGAGTAGTAAACATATTTAGCTCAGTAATTTATTTCATAGACTAGTTCTACATGTAATTATGTCATGATCTGTGACAAATGATAGGCAAAATTAAAATCTACAGTATATGTATTACATGTTAACAGCAGTATCAATGTGTTACTATGAATCTGTGAATCTTTAGATATTGTTAATAATTTACATTATCATTGATGACTATAAGCTTGTCAGCATTTTGTTGTTTTACAGTATATTTGTGTTTTATTATTTTTGTTTAATGTAGCCGTGACATGCACTTCTCAGATTTGACAAACATCCACAGTCTTATGATGCTGTATATTGTCTTTATGAAAATAAACTATCAACATATTAGCTCTTTCTAACGCAGTGACTGGAATGTTTTCTCCATAAATATGTTAACAAAATTTCTTTGTCCCAGAGTATTTAATTTTTTAATTAGGATTTTTTAAAGTGGGTAATGTTGGTTTTGAGCTTGAAAAAAATGATCACCCTCCATGCTCATTCCTCTGAGAATACACACTATATGTATATATATATTATATATATTTATAAATAAAAATATACATAAAGAGTGCCTTCTTAGCTCTCCCACTGCTCAACTCTTGCTGCTGTCTTGAAACTCTGCTTAATTTGAAATATCTCTGATCCCTTGGGACAGAGTTGCCAGACTAACACTGACTAGCTCAATGTGATTAGAGCAAAAATCATGGGTCTGCGAAATCTCTAGGAAATTTTGCCTCTGATTTTCTTAGGCTCAAATTTCATATTTCATCTACACCACTGAAATAGTACATTTTTGAAGGAAATATTAATACAGTTCCTTTTCTAATTTGATCAGTATGGCTTTGTTAAAAAGTGTGTGTAAAAGTCTTATTTTACTTTGTAAAATTTTATTGTAGCAATGCTTATTATCAATTTGCTGTCCATAACTACTCAATATAATATCTGTGTAATAATTTAAAAAAAATTAGAAATCCAATGATGCCAGTTCCCTGGAAGACAAGGGCAGAAAAAAAGCACTATCCCAAATAGTAGAGTCATAGAATCATAGAATGTCAAGGGTTGGAAGGGACCCCAAGGATCATAGAGCTCCAACCCCCCTGCCACAGGCAGGGACACCGACCTCAGGCCTGGATCTACACAAGGTTGCCCAGGGCCCCATCCAACCTGGCCTTGAACACTTCCAGGGATGGGGCATCCACCACCTCTCTGGGCAGCCTGTTCCAGGACCTCACCACTCTCTCTGTAAAAACTTCCCCCTAATATTCAATCTAAACCTTCCCTCCTTCAGCTTTAACCCATTCCCCCTTGTCCTGCCATTATCTGCCCTTTTAAAAAGTTGATTCCCCTCCTGTTTGTATGCTCCCTTCAGGTACTGGAAGGCTGCAATGACATCCCGCCGCAGCCTTCTCTTCTCCAGGCTGAACAAACCCAGCTCCCTCAGCCTCTCTTTGTAGGGCAGGTGCTCCAGCCCTCTAATCATCTTTGTGGCCCTCCTCTGAACCCTCTCCAACAGTTCTACATCTTTCTTGTACTGGGGGCCCCAGATCTGGACACATTACTCCAAGTGGGGCCTCACGAGGGCAGAGTAGAGAGGGACAATCACCTCCCTGTCCCTGCTGGCCACCCCTCTTCTGATGGAGCCCAGGATACCATTGGCCTTGCGAGCTGCAAGAGCACACTGCTGGCTCATGTTAAGTTTCTCATCCACTGTGACACCCAGGTCCTTCTCACAGGGCTACTCTCAAGAAGCTCTTCTCCCAGTCTGTATCTATGTCTGGGATTCTTCCGGCCCAAGCGCAGCACCTTACACTTGGCAGTGTTGAACCTCATTAGGGTCACCCAGGCCCATCTTTCCAGCCTTTCAAGATCCCTCTGGATGGCTTCCTTTCCTTCTGTTGTGTCACCCACACCACTCAGCTTGGTGTCACCTGCAAACTTGCCGAGGGTGCACTCAATCCCATCATCGATGCCATTGATAAAGATGTTAAAGAGAACTGGTCCCAAGACAGACCCCTGGGGGACACCGCTTGTCACCGGCCTCCACCTGGACATAGACCCCTTGACCACCACCCTTTGGCTACGGTCTGTTAAACAGTTTCTTATCCACTGGATGGTCCACCCATCAAATCCACATCTCTCCAGTTTAGAGATAAGGATGTGGTGGGGGACTGTGCCAAAGGCCTTGCACAAGTCCAGGTAGATGACATCGGTCGCCTTCCCTTTATCTACCGATGCTGTCACTCCATCATAGAAAGTCACCAGATTGGTGAGGCATGACCTTCCTTTGGTGAAGCCGTGCTGGCTGTCCCGGATCACACGCTCTTCCCTCATGTGCTCCAGCATGTCATCCAGGAGGATCTGTTCCATGATCTTCCCAGGCTCACCGGCCTGTAATTCCCTGGGTCTTCCTTGTTCCCTTTCTTATAAATGGGAGTGACATGACCTCTTTTCCAGTCCCCAGGGACCTCTCCTGACAGCCACGACTTTTCAAATATGATGGCGAGCGGCTCAGCAACCACATCAGCCAGCTCCTTCAGGACCCTGGGATGCATGTCAGCTGGCCCCATATTCTTGGGGACATTCAGTCTCATGAGGTGGTCTTGGACTTGCTCTGCTCTTATAGTGGGGGAAGATTTGCTCCCCCAGTTCCCACCTAGAAGTCCAGGGATGCAAGGTTCTGGTATTTGAGAATTATGAGAATCCTGGCTGCCAGAGAAGACTGAGGCAAAAATTCATTCAGTACCTCAGCCTTCTCCTTGTCAGTTGCAGCCAATTCTCCTTTCTCATTTACCAAGGGGGGTACATTCTCTTTGGCCTGTCTCTTCTGGCCAATGTACCTGTAAAATCCCTTCTTGTTGTTTTTAACATCCCTTGCCAAGTCCAGTTCCATCTGCGCCTTGACTTTCCTGACCCCGTCTCTGCAAGTCCAAACAGCATCCCTGTCTTCTTTCCAGGCTACACATCCTTATTTCCAGAGCTTGTATTTGCCTTTCTTTTCCCTCAGTTTGACCAGCAGGTCCTTGCTTAGCCATGCTGGCCTCCTGCCCCTCCTGCCCACTTTCTTATTCAGAGGGACAGAGAGCCCTTGAGCTCTCAGAAAGGCATCCTTAAAGAGTAGCCAGCTGGCCTCAACATTTCTGTCTCAAAGGACCACCTCCCAGGAGATCTTGGCCAACAAGTCCTTAAACAGCCTAAAGTTTGCTCTCTTAAAGTTCAGTGTCCTGATCCCACTCTTTGCCAGGCCCACATCCCTTGAGATCACAAACTCAACTAGGGCATGGTCGCTGCAGCCCAGGCTGTCTCCAACCTTAACACCTTTAATGATCTCCCCCACATTGGTGAGCACCAGGTCCAGCAATGCGTCACCTCTGGTCGGTCTATCAACTATTTGAACCAGAAAGTTGTCATCCATGGACTCCAGGAGTCTCCTGGATCTCTTGTAGCTCGCCGTGTGGTTTTCCCAGCGGATGTCTGGGTGGTTAAAGTCCCCTATCAGGATGAGTGCCTGTGACCACAATACCTCCTGCAGCTGAAGGAAGAAAGCCTCATCAGTAGTCTCTCTTTGATCAGGTGGCCTGCAGTAGACCCCTATCACCAGCTGCTCTTTATTAGCCCTATCCCTAATTCTGACACACAGGCTTTCGACCTGCTCTGGGCCACTTCTCAGAGAGAGCTCCTCACAGTCTATCCACTTTTTAACATAGAGGGCAACTCCCCCACCCTTCCTTCCTAGCCTATCCCTTCTAAAAAGGCAATACCCTTCTACAGGGGTATTCCAACTGTGGGAATCATCCCACCATGTTTCCATGATTGCAACTAGATCAAAATTTTCCGGTGACATCACGGTTTCCAATTCCTCCTGCTTGTTACCCTTGCTGCGTGCGTTCGTGTAACTGTAGTAGCTTTCATAAAAGCACCTAAAAGCTATCCAAGGTCCTGGCTACAGTGACCTGCTTTGTATTTCACTTAGTTTTTGCACTTCCTGCGGTTACTTCAGTTTTGGGTGCAGCTCAAAGCGTAACAGTGGCTTATGGTAAAAGTCTCCACTGAAAATTCAGTCCATATTTCAGAGAGATCATGTTTTCTTTCATAGGAGAATTAGTGCTCTAAGTACCTCTTTCTGAGCCTCCATGTAAAAACTCCCATGATCTCTGCTACTTTCTGCTGCCCATTTTGAAGTTTCTACTTACAAAATTTGCCTTTCTGAGGTACAGAATGCAATTCAAGAGGGGTTACCCTAATAAAAACTTCAAAGTGAACAGAAGAGCTGGTCTGGAGTTTGGCTTAGTGATATCAGGCTCTGCTCTTGGACTGCAGCTGAAATGCTTGTTGTAATTCATTGCTTTATTTATGGGGACAACTGATAAATGAAAAGTCAAAATATCCTATTTCTTCTGCAGCTTGTGATGCAGGACACTAAATGACCTTTAGAACACTTGCTCAAGGACTGCTAATATTTTTGCTGGAAAATCTCAATGTTTGAAAGTAATCTCCAGTGACAGGATAAAAAGACAAAAGCTAATGTTAAAACACACAGTCACAATAACTTAGCATCGTCACTCAAAGTGTGTTTCCTTGCATGAAACACAGAGTTGTTGCATAACAGTATTTTTCTCTGGATGTATACGTCTCAGAATAAGGAGATGTAACTATCTGAAAACAGCAACAGAAAATTAATTTTTAAAAAAACCAAAAAACAGTACAAATTAAAAAAATCCATGTATAGGTTACTGTCTTACACCATTAGATTGATAGGGCTGTGTTGTCTCTTACAGAAATGTCCTAAAACCCAAATTTGTATAAGTGGCATGCAGTTTACAAATCCTTACACTGGCCTAAAACTGCTTACTGTTTACGTTCTCAGATGAGAAAGGAAGGCAGAAACTTTAGAAATCCAGTTATCCGCTTGGCCTTTTAGAAGATGGCAACGTTGTTACCACAAAATTTGTAGAACAGTCTACTGTGAAATGTCAAAGAAAAATGGTTAACATATATACAGAGCATTATACAATGAAGTAAAAATGCATTTAAAGTTTTCCTGAGACCTACAGTACGCTCAGAAATATTGATTCATCACCTGTACATACTGATTCACAGCTCTTCATGGCATCTTGAATTAGTGTAGCAGAGTACCTGTTATGGTATTACATGATTTTTAAGGAAGGAAAAATTCTCAAATCAATTGCAAAGGGTCAATGGCAACAAGAAACTATCCCATAATATCCTTTACAAAATCCAGGCACTGAGAAAAAAATATATAAAAAGTGATGATTTTACCCTCCCCAGTGATGTGGGAGCATGATAGTAAAGGTCCTCATACACTTTCTCTTGCTAAGGAGGACCCTCTTTCCAGAAGGCATGGTAGATTTCTGGTATGGAGGCCCATAAAAAGATGAGAATCTGCCCAGATTTATCCCTCAAATATAAGGAACTCTATATCTCAAACACAATTTTAACTTTAATTCATGGGTTACCAGGTTTTTTGAAGCATCTTCACTATTTTGACTCAAAAACCAACATATACCTGAAACAAACCCTTGAAAGTTTGGTGGTTTATCTGCCACCATGGAAGTATGGCCATATAACTTTCAACAGTGAATATCAAGTAATTATTTACTCTAGTAAATCTACATATATCAACATTAACTTTTATTAGTGAGAAAAATGAAGAAGTAGATTAGAGCTAAAACCGTTTTCTTATTCCAAATTACCATGTGCCCAGGATAAGAGATAAGTATAAAACAGAAGAATGTTAATGAAGAACAGGACTAATCAGGGATTTTATACAGAAAGGTGTCAAACATTGTGCAATCCCCACGGAAATAAACAGAGGTGAAAACAGTGTAAATTGCTTTCTTTTTGTGAAGCTCCTCTGGCAGAATCTGGATAAAAACATGGAGCTCTCTAAAACACTCCAGGTGTGTATGTCTGCGCTAAGACATTGAGCTGAGAAGTGATCATTTGGCTAGAAGGTTTCCTCTTCCCAGATTCATATATCCAGTTTGACATTATAAGCAAAACAAGCATTTCTTAGACTTTTTTTTTTCTCTTGATGACATGCAGGCTGGGGGAGAAAGAACACAAAGCACATAAAACTCAAAATTTCAGTTTAGTAAGAACACGTGCTCAGAAAGCTAAATCCCTTTCATTCTGGTGGGATGAACTGGAGGTTACTAAGGATCTACTTATACAGGTTTTGCACAGACAAGAGCAGAACTGTCTCTTGGATTTATATTTGATATCACAGACTCCATATAACTGCTTCCCCCTACCATTTAAGATGGTCTTCAGATCTTTACCTCCAAGTCCTTATCAAGTCTGTTGTATCATACAAGTAATTCACACAATCTTTCTTGTGTCCCAGTATGGGAGGAAGAGCAACTGTGTCTCAAGTGCTTTCAGCACCTCCAATAACAGAGAATTCAGTTTCCCCAATGTCAGGATCATTAGCTGACTCTGTATCAATTAAAAAAAAAGTCTTTATCAGGATAATAAATTGCTGGAGTTCAGTCTACTGCTGAAGACTGTCTGCAGGAGCACCAGATTGCTGAAGCCTCAGAGGAAGTCAGGATAAACAGTGAGTCTGCCTTGGTTGATAAGGACAGTGTCAGGAATTAATTCAGCCATCTGGACATCCATAAATCCATGTGTCCTGATGGGATGCACCTGAGGGAGCTGGTGATAGTCATTGCTAGGCCACTATCCATCATCTTTGCTAAATCCTGGGAAACAGGAGAGGTACCTGAGGACTGGAGGAAAGCAAATGTTACTCCAGTCTTCAGAAAGGGCAAGAAGGAGGACCCAGGTAACTACAGACCAGTCAGCCTCACTTCCATCCCTAGAAAGGTAATGGAATGACTTATCCTTGGTGCTGTCTAGGCACACCAAGGGTAAGAGGAGCAGTCAACATGGTTTTACCAAGGATAAATCCTGTTTGACTAATCTAATAGCCTTTTATGAGGATATAACCAGGTGGATAGATGATGGTAGGGCAGTAGATGTGGTCTGCCTTCACCTCAGTAAAGCATCTGACACCATCTCCCACAGCATCCTCGGGGCTAAACTGAGGACGTGCGGTCAAGTAGTGAGGTGGACTGGGAGCTGGTTGAAGGGAAGAAACCAGTGAGTTTTGATCAATGGGACAGTGCAGGGTCACCAAGATGATTAATGGAGTGGAACACCTTCCTTATGAGGAAAGGCTGAGGGAGCTGGGCCTCTTTAGCCTGGAGGAGAGGAGACTGAGGGGTGATGTTTATAAATATGTAAAGGGCAAGAGCCAGGAGGATGCAGCCAGGCTCCTCTCAGTGATGGCTGGCGATACAACAAGGGGCAATGAGTGCAAACTGGAGCATAGGAAGCTCCATGTGAATATAAGGAGAAACTTTTTCACTGTGAAGGTGATGTAGCACTGGGACAGGCTGCCCAGTTGTGGGGTTGTGGAGTCTCCTTCTCTGGAGGCATTCAAAATGTGCCTGGATGTGTTCTTGTGTGGTTTAGTCTGGGTGATCCTGTTCTGGTGGGGGAGAGTGGATTAGATGACCTTTTGAGGTCCCTTCCAACTCCTAATATTCTGTGATTCTGTGATAATCATGATCATTCTAAGTAATCAAAATCCTAATGATCATCCATCACAACTAAACTATTTTAATATTGGCAAGATCTTGTGCATGTCGCCCTTAGGATTTTGGAAGAAAAACACGTCCCCAAATTCTTTTGTGAACAGGAACCTCTGAGTTTTATGTGGGCTACCAGCACATTTCCCCTGTTGATTTTCATTCAAGGCAAGAAACTGGTGAAGACCTTCCCAATTAAAATGTAGTTTTGACACAGACCAGATAGACACATCTGACTAAAGGAAAAAAAAAAAGACAAGTGTGTGAACAAAAATAAATGCAATGAGAATGTAGAAAAAGGACAGCCTACTAAGAAAAAACATGGAGACATTCTGATGGTAAGTTCTAAAAAAAGGTATTGCAGAGAAGAGAACTTTAAAAGATTAGCGTTTCCAGGCTTCATGCTTATCTCACATACGCATTCTGTCTTCTTGGCTTTTTAAATCCATTTATCAGAGAAAGCAGTACCAGGGACAGAAATGCAGTAGTGTGGTTTTACGAGTATCTATTTCCTTATATAGAAAGTTATTTTTGTCAAAATAATTTGCATAGTTATACAACATCCAAAAAGTGAATATATACCAAGATAGTACCGTGAGATGTCCACTGAGTTCTAATCAAATTTTAAGATCATATTTGTGAAATTCTTGAGTTTTAGACACATAACATTGCATTCCAAAATTTTCAAGTCACAGTCATTATTTACATTCAGTGATAGAATATATTTAATAAGGAGAAAGTGTGCTTAGGAATCCCAATATCCTTTTGATGTCTCAGCCCTCAAGGTTAGTGCTGTACATTTAGCTATTTTTGTGAGGATTGTATGTTTTAAAAAGTCAACAAACAACACAGGGTTTGTATCTTCTTGGCAGGATGACAAAGAATTTTGCTCTCAGACTGTATAGTTCTTCTCAGTTGAGATATGTTTTTCCAGAAGACACAACTGAAGGCTGTCTGATGTAAGTCCCAAACAGACCAATGTGACAAGAGAAACAGGGAAATTCATCAGTAGCAGAACTTGTTCAGGCTTCAATGTTTATAATGAGCAGCATCTTGCCGTATTATTGACCACTTTTAAAGGGCAGAGGGCAAACAAGTTATTTCATCTTGCTAGAAGTGCTCCATATTAAGTCCCTTAAAGTAAGAACTCTCTGGTGTGCTTCAAACATTCTCTTCTTTAAAAAGAAATCTCACTCACAGCTCTATAGCATCCTGATTTCAGAGCTAAAATCACAGCAGGTACCGACATGAGAATACTAAGCCTTTGCACAGTGAATCCCATAAGAACAGAGGATATGTGCTGAGTACTAACCAGTTCACTGTGCTCACAAAATGCTGCACCCATCAAGGCAGAGACAAGCTCCCTTGGCTGACAGCTCCATTTATTCATAACTAAGATCAACACCAATATCGCCAGGTATCTAAACATTCTAAGGAGTAAGGGTGAAAGTTTCCTGACAGGAAAATTCATTAAGAAATTACACATGAAGGTATTCACTTTTCTCAAAGAGGAAAAAGGGTCTTTGCTCAGGAGCTAGTAGGGCTCATTGACACAGCTTTAAACTGAGCTTAAAGGGGGTGAGTGATAATTTCGAGCTTGCCTGAGACAAGTGCTGCAGTATGCCTGAAGTGTAACAGAGATGTGCCAGAGACTCCTGAGATAATATAAGCCAAGAGGAAAACACTGATAAAGTACATAAAAGGAATTCCAACTCCTCCAGCCAGTAGATCAGTGTCATCGGGGGCCCACGTGAAACACCACGTGCAAACCCACATAGCAGAGTAGAAGACTAGTTAGAAATGTGCAGGGCTATGATCTTACTGGCACCACAGAGATGTGGTGGAGTGTTCTCTGTGATTGGAGTGTTGAGATGGAAGGGTACAGGCTCTTTAGGAAGGACAGGCAGGGGAGTTGAGGAGGCAGTGTTACCCTGTATATCAGTGACCAGCTGAACTGCCTGGAGCTCGACCTGGGGATGGATGAGGAGCTGACTGAGAGTTTATGGGTCAGGATTAATGGGAAAGCAGGGACAGGAGAAATTACAGTGGGGTTCTGCTACAGGCCAAACAGATGAGGCCTTCTGTAGGCAGATAAGAACAACCTCACTTTCCCAAATCCTAGTCCTCATGAGGGACTTCAATCCACCAGATCTCATTTGGAGGGACAACACCGCAGGGAACAAGTAATCCAGGAAGTAATGGAATACACTGATGATTACTTTCTTCTCCAAATGATAGATGAGCCAACAAGAAGTACCATGCTGGACCTCATTCTCACCAGCAATGAGGGGGTGGTAGGGCATGCAAAGCTCAAGGGCAGCCTTGGCTGCAGTGGCTATGAAATGATGGAGATCAAGATCCTCAGAGCAGCAAGGAAGGTGCACAGCAAACTCACTACACTGGACTTCAAGAGAGCAGACTTTGGCCTCTTCAGGGACCTACTTGGTCCATTTCATGGGATAAAGCCCTGGATGGTGGAGGCAGACAAGATAGCTGGCTAGTTGTCAGTGATTGCCTCCTCCAAGCGCAGGAGCAGTGCATCCCAACAAAGTCAGGCAAAAATACATGGACACCTGCATGGATGGACACGGAGATTCTGGGAGAATTCAAACACAAAAAGGAAGCCTGCAGAAGGTGGCAGCGAGGAAGCCTAGGAAAAATACAGAGAAACTGTGTGAGCAGCCAGGGATCAGGTTAGGAAGGCTAAACCTCTGATAGAATTAAATCTTTCCAGGGATGTCAAAGGCAACTGGAAAAGCTTCTGTAGGTGTCAGCAATAAAAGAAAGATGAGGGAAAACGTGGGCAAATGTTTTCCTATTCAGCCATGCTTTCTAGGCCTTCTCTGAGTTTATGATGTAATCTCACAAGTAAGGATAACAAATATTAATGGTGGCTGTAATGACCTTTTTGTTGTCTTGACAGGGAATTCTTCCCACATCTACAAAAGTGTATATATACGCACACATAGACACACATTTCACAGAATCACAGAATCACAGAGTTGTAGGGGTTGGAAGGGACCTCGAGAGATCATTGGGTCCAACCACCCTGCCAAAGCAGCTCCCTAGCTCATACTGCACAGATAGGCGTCCAGATGGGTCTTGAATGTCTCCAGGGAAGGAGACTCCACCACCTCCCTGGGCAGCCTGTCCCAGGGCTCTGTCACCCTCACTGGGGAAAAGTTCCTCCCCATGTTGGTGCGGAACTTCCTGTGCTCCAACTTGCAGCCATTGCCCCTTGTCCTGTCTCCACAGACCAAAGAAAAGAGGCAGGCCAATTCCCCCTGCACCCCATAAAATGCTCAAGGCCCTGACTGCAATTTTATATTTTTTGTTTCAGGTATCTAATATGCCTTTTCCAACAGAAAGGAACATCAGACAAATTTGAGACAATGATAGTACAAGCTATGCGTAGGGCAATCAGATCCTAACTAGTGCTAGGAATTTGTAGAGTTACCTGTTTATATTCAAAAATGACATTTTTTGAAAGCAAGTTCAGAACAAGAGATAAACCTTACTTACTTGTTCTCTGACTGCAAAGTAGGATTAGGTGCTGGCATGTGTGCTGCTCTGTTTGTACTTTGCATGGAGAAAGCAACTGAGCCTCTACTGTGGTGAATTCTGGTTAAGTTCTAAGAGGGATGAACCCCTTTAATGGATGCACCCCAACCAGTCTGCTACAGACTGACTGACAGAAAAGGAAAAGATGCTTTCTATACTGTGATGAACATTTCTGGAGAACTGCACCTGATAAACATGTGGAGACATAAGCACCGTGCTTCATGCTTCCTGTACTTGTGGGCAGTGTAATTTCCAGGTAAAGCAAAACAGACATGAGGAACAGTGTCAAGCTACCTTTGTTTACTGAATGAAGGAACAAGAAAGGAGTGAGTGATTTGCAGAGTGAGCAACACTTAAGCTCACTTTAATGGACAATTTATTTCTAATTTCTCACATTAATGGCACATCTTCTCTCTGTTTCTTACCAATTGCATGGTTGTAATGAAATACAGCTGGTGGTGTTGCTTACAAGCCGCATTGCTAAAACAGCTTTGAAATCAAGGAGGACTAACTGCCAAAACACAGAAATAACTTGAGTGAAACATGGATTCTTGCTTTCCCATCTCAAAGGTATGAGAAGGGTGATTTCACAAAGAAAGCTTCCACTCAGGTGTGTACCATTTGGCTTTTCTTCTTTTTCTGAGCCATAGTACAACTAAGAGATATCTGAAATATTCAGAGACTTCTCTTAAAAGAAAAAAAAATTAAACATAAACTTGAGGACAATTCAGATTTTAATTACACTGTAGTAAAATTTTCTAAAATAAGGATTTAGTGAAAATTATTATCTTTCTGCTGAATGACACCTGGGAATAATCAAATCTAAAGATCATTATTTGCAGCTCAAAGCCAGAATATATGGACTTAACTCTGGACAGTTGTAGTAGCTGTCACACAGCTCAAACTGAGCTGTCTGAGTGCCATACTTTTAACAGGTCATGGAGACTGTTGAATCTATCTTCCTTCTGCCCAAACACAGTGGCTATTAGCTCACAGGACCTTCCTTTCCATCACACAAGGAGATCAGCTAATGGAATAGCAACCTATCTACCTCCCAGATTCATTCTGCTCATATGTCTGTGCAGAATCCCTGTATACAGCAGGGATGTGTCTCCCATGTCAACATCTATGTTGCTGTAGGGAGGAACGGTCTCTGCTGAGAGATAGTTATGTCTCTCATGTTGTGTACAGTAAGACAAAAACCCCCACCCATGTTCATGCTGTGTCAGCCAACTAGACAAGAGCTCAGGGAATCATTGCAATCTATTTCAGCAGTGACTACTCTTTAATTGCATTTAACACTTTATGTGTTACACAGTGAGCTGAGAATTGGCTTTAAGAAAATTCTTCTCTAAATAAAAGATAAACCCTGGGGCAGGTTTCCTAAAGACATTCTAAAAGCAACACTTTTCATCATGTTCTCGGCAGAACACATTGGACATTTCAAATGGGACTATTTGAAAGATTACACTCTTTCAAATGTATTACAAAACAGAAACAAATAAAACACCTTCAGGATTACGGTGAAGCCAATAATAATATTCCTATAGGCAGTCAGGGGCAAGTGTTCATAAGCAAAACAGATAGGAGACTGACAGTATCTGACTTGCTTGTGTATTGCCTGAATAATATTGACTGCAGTGCCTGCCTGGAAAAAGAAGGCAGTATTTCTAAATGGATTGGGAAGTCTTAAGTGATTAGAAAAATCATCTCTATTGTTCAAATAAAATTTCATGATGAAGTATCATACTAACACTATACATCTGTTCCTCAAGGGGAAATACCATTATTTTCTGACTAAGAGCATTTATTCCTTAACTCTTGCTTTAATTTATTTTCTGAGATAAAGTATGAACTCTCACAAAACCTAAAATGCATAAACTGCACAGCTGTTATATGGTCACCTGGCAGACTACCCTGGTGAAATGTTTTGCCCACTTTGATTTACACTGAAGTATTGAAGAGGCCTGGTACTTGCCACTGAATTCAGTGAGAGCTGTTGCACTTTCCATTGTACCATAAAATGCCCAGTGCTTGCTCTGGCCCCAGGAGTCCACTCCCATTCTCTCAGTGGGCCTATCAAAGGGTAACTTCATGAAAACAGAAGAGATAGGAAGAGCTCAGATAGAGGAGTTGAACCCAAGTTTATCATGTTTTTCATACACTTCCCTGTTCTATGAACCATTTCTTCAAATGAAAGGATGCTTTTCTGATTAAGGAAACTGAGGAAACTGAGTTAAAGAAACTGAATTTTCCATACATTGAGATTCTCTCCTGATGCTTTTCTAAGTTATGATCATTTGCTAAATACCTATTCCCCATTGTGCCTCAGAGAGCAGTAGGTGAGAAGGAAGCAATGCACTGCCTTATCCCACCCACCTATTTCAATGGTTCCATCTACTCAGATAACCCATTGTAAGGTACTGGATATATGCCTCAACAATTACCAACAGAACCGACCCTACCTATTTTTTCCTCTCACGTAACCAAACCTCATTCCTAGCACACTACATCACCACCACTGGCTCAGGCTTCCAAGGACCTAATGACTATTCAACGAGCCACCCAAAAGATATCAGGAGAGACATCAGGAGCCACTCACACATCAGGAGAACATTCCACTATCAGGAGACACATCGGGAGCCATTCACACATTGGACATTCTGCCATCCACCCTGAAGCCTTCCCACAAGCCAGGTGGAAGCTGGTGGCAATACAAAGGATCCTTACAAAAAAGGAACATTCAGCCATGGAAAAAAGACCAAGCAACATGAGGGAGGGGAAGCAATGGAGAATAAACAAGTGACAAACAAGAGAACACTCTCCCCTTCCATGGGACCCAGAGACACTGAAGAATACTCTGCCATCCGATGGAATGCCGCAGCCTCCTGGTGCTAAATATACCACACCACCCCCCTCTGAGTTTATTAAAGAGTGAACCAATTTTCACTCAACAGTGTTTACAATAAAAAACAACAGTACTAAGAAGGATAGAAGTGACACTATCATCCCAGGAAGTTTTGACAAGATGATGCGAGCAAGCACATAAACAATCTTGTCACTGCTTTTTCATGATCCCTGTTCATGGCTACAACTCAAGGACTGTAATATTTAAAGCATTTATCTCTTTATTTAGGATAGAGTAGGGAAAGTAGAAATCTGGAATCCTTCAGAGCGTTTTCTTCCAGAAGCCTCATCTTTTCTTTTTTTCCCCCTTTGTTATTTTTATTTTATTCACATGGCGCATGCCAAAATTTTACTCTGGTATTGTGCACCAATTTTCTACTTGCTCTCAGCTGCTTAGTAAAAAGAATAGCTACACAGAAAAATATCTTTCCTAAATTTAATTCCCAGGATTTAATATAGGACATATTTTGTAGTTCTGAACAGCTTCTATTCTATTGAATTTTAGATTAGGAGTACTATTTAAATTCAAGATAGATGCTTACAATTAAAGTGTTTATTAATACTTTATGCTGATTGTTCTAAAGACAATTTTCACTGTTTCCTACATAAGGAAGCTTATTATTCTCAGCATGTTTCGAATATTGCCATTAAACTCCTTGTGTAGGCCTTGTATATTCCTGAATGAGACATTAAACATAAGGAAATTAGTTAAAATTTAATTCTTTTACTTGATTATCTTAATACTAGATGTTATTAAATCCTTGTTTCAAGCCCAGAGGAACAAAATCTATGAAGTATTATGGTCTTTATCTTCACTATTTTCTAAGGGGGATGATCTCATTTATTTTGCTAGTAGTTCAGTTTATTGCTATAGAAGTTTAATTTTTATAATTAATAGTAATCTATGGACAGAAACTGGAGCTTTTTTCCCAAGCAGGGAGCTATGATGCAAGTAAATTGATTTGGTTCAAAAGTTTCTTCTAAAAGTCGAAGCTGATACCATCTTCATAAAGGGAGTGAGAAGTGTTTTATTGTCTGATTGATTTAGAATAGAAACCTAAAGAATTAGAAATTTACAGATCAGGATATTCAAAATGATACAGCAAGTATTAACATCCATGCATTTCTAAATTCATGGGTTGTCATTATTGAAGATGAAGAAGCACTCAGAGAAAACAATCAAAATTGTGCTTGGCTGTCAACAATCTATCTGAAGAGCTTTCAAATGAAATAGAACAGATATAGGAAGAAGGTTCATCACATCATATCTTCTGAGGAGCAGAAGCAAAGATAAAAAAGAGACTGAAAAACTTACTCTGGGGATCTGTGGCACAATCAAGAATTGTACAAAATCAGTGCAGTTCTACCCCAAAACATAAACAAACAGGTTTTTTTCTTTCTTGTTTATGTATCCATTATTTTTTATTGAAAGTCTCAAACTTCCTTATCCTAAGTGTTTCTAAGCACATAATATTACTTTGCTTCAGCTGCTATAAATGTCCTGTTTAAGCAGATTTTGGAGGATTACTGGGGTCCCCCTAGGAAAAAATTAATAAGATTTAACAAATATAATGTCAAGAACTTGTATCTGAACTGCTTCTTAGTATTCCTTTAAAGTATTCCTTTGTGAAATCAGGAAGTATAAAACCACTACCCCATGAAAAGTGATTGATTTGTCCAAAACCATAAATAACATGTACATTAGTGTATAACACTGTATAAATAACAAAAAGTAATTCATTAAAATGTAATTTGATAGGAAATGGGTTGAAGGAAACATCCAGGAGTCCTGTGTTACATGCCTACACAAGAGAAGCCAGATCTAATGAGAAGTACCGCCATTCCTCATTATTTCTGCTTAACAGACTGTGATTGTTATATGAAATTTACCCTTTAAGCTACAAAGTATAATTCATTTACCAGAATTAGTTTAGAAATGTGTTTAAGGAAAACATAATCTTGAAACACTAAGTTGGCATTCCCATGCATTCTGAAGATTTCTGGATCAGCAGAAGAAGGTTTCAATACATTCTTTAAAATCTTGGACAGTGCCAGCCGCAAGAGCAAAATACATACCTGTTGTAGTAATACATATATAACACATACATATTAAAATATTTTCCTGTGACTTAGACTGGTAAAAATGAAGTATCAGGCTACAGAGCACATAACATGCTACACGCTATCAATATAAACCAAGGACTGCCTATAAAGATCTGAAGAGATATATAATTCAGCATAAGAAAACATGCATATAAAGACTCTTGCAACTGCACTTGGATGGCAAACCTTTTCACAGACAGTGACACATCCCTATTAGCTTCCGACATCCTCAAATTAACATAAGCACATTAAGGCGTACTTTAAAAGATATTTTCAAGTTTCACATTCACATATTAAGATGCATCAGCATTCCAGAAAAATAGATCTTGAGACAGAATCTTACTTCCCTCTCTACACTTCAGAGCAGAAAATCATAGCTGGCTGCAAGATGTGGCTTGTACCATTTTTACAGACAAACCATATACAAAATAAAAAGAACAATACAGCTTTCCAAAGCCTGACTGCTTAGCTAAAACCCTGACAAAAATCAGCTTATGTACCTTGGTCATTCACACGCTTTGCCTTCCAGATTAGCTAAATTATTCTGAATTATGAGTAGAGAAGTTTAGGGCACTTGTCCAAGCATGGATCTGAAACTGCTCCACCCCAGACATCCAGGATAACTTCATCTGCTCAGAAGATGTGATTTGCAGCAGCCACACCTGCTGATGCTGTTGTTCTCCTTGGCCATCTAATTGTTCATTTTATCCCTTTTGCTCTATCATCCTGTAACACAGGCTGGTGTTGTATCTGTTGTGCCAGAACAACTGGATGTGTTAGAATTACCATCTGTCATATCAAATAAAAAACCCAGTACATATTAGTTCATAAGAGTAGTTCAATAGTTCATCAGTAACCTGCAGTGGATCAGCACGGGTCACACAACAGGTGCTTCTCTTATGGGGTGTGGGACAGGTAGACAGCTGCTCCAAAACAAGCCATTACCTTCATGATCCACAACTCCTGCATACAGAAAGTCAATGATGTGCAGTGATTACAGCTCTAGGTAGTGGAGCCTACCTTGGTCATCTGCTGAATGTGGTGTTACATACCGTGTCAGTGTTTTGTGAGGCTCTGATGCTTGTGGGGTATCACCTCCTTCTGAAGTTGGCCATTTCCCACCCCTTCTGTCATTTGGGAATATTCTGCCTTAACTATGGAGTATAATATGGAGTTCGTCACTCTGTCACATATGCCAAGGGTTCTGCAAACAACATATGGGTACCATAAGAGAATTAGAAATCCTAGGATCTGTTTCAGGTTTCAATACCAAAACCTAAATGTCACAGTACAACTGAGCCAAATGAACCACCTGCTGTCATTGAAAGGGAGGGCACTTATTCATTATTGTTCTACTCTCTGACATGAAGAAACAATTAACTTGGCCAGTTTAGCTATTTACAGATAACACTTTATAAAGTAATGCTCAAAGGATCTACAAGCAAGATTCATGACAAGCTTGAGGCAAGAGTACCTCCTTGAAACTTTACCCAATGATCAGAAAGTTTTGCATATGGGAATGGAGGGTCATTACCAATATAACTCACCAGAGACAACAGCAGTTCTCTCCATAAATATCTATGAAGACTCAAATTGAATTTTAGCCTATTGCTTAGATTGATGGAGTGAGGATGATCATAGTTGAAGATTATAATTTCTGTATATAACATAAAGCAATCGTTAAAATACACAATCATTCACCTTCATGGAGCACAAATATAATACCCAAGACTGAAAGAGTTCCTCTACTCATATTTGCAGGCAACTTAAAAATTTTCACCCTTTACATGATTCCGTGTAGTTCTAGTCACCTTTCAGCCTGTCAACAAGAAAATCTCTTTAAGACTGAATCTGATCCTAGCTATCAGTACCTTGGCCTCCTGATGTAATTTCAGTATACATACAGCATTGACAGATTTCTTCTGAATATTAATATGGACAAAGAAATAGTTTTTAAAAATATGAAATGCCTCTATGCAAATGCACGTAGCATGGGGAACAAACAGGAGGAGTTGGAGACTTGTGCACTCCTGCATGGCTACGATCTTACTGGCATGACAGAGACATGGTGGGATAACTCCTACAACTGGAGCATCAGGATAGAAGGATACAGGCTCTTTCGGAATGGCAGGCAGGGCAGGCGAGGAGGGAGGTGTTGTCCTCTATGTCAGTGACCAGCTGGAATGCATGGAGCTCCATCTGGGGATGGATGAGGAAACTGAGGGAGAGTCTACAGGTCAGGATCAAAGGGAGCGTGAGGGACATTATAGTGGGGGTCTCTATCTGTCTACAGATGAGGCTGTCTATGGACAGATAGGAAGAGCCTAATGTTCACAGGTCTTAGTCTTTATGGGGGACTTCAATACCCCAGATATCTGCTGGAGGGACAACACAGCTGGGCACAAGCAATCCAGAAAGTTCCTGGAACGTGTTGATGATAACTTCCTCCTCCAGGTGGTAGAGAAGTGGATGAGGAGAGGTGCCATGCTGGCTCATTAGGTAAATGTGCATTGCTCTAAATCTTTCCAGCTATTTTTGTCTGTTACAGTAAATTACTTTATATCACACCACACTCTTACTATTTGCCTGTGTTTGATACAATGCAAAGAAAAATATATTATTCACAGCTAGTCAGAACCATAGAAAGATTTTTTTCACAACTAGAAAGAATCACTGCAGAGGGGATTTGGTATTATATTTGGGGTTTTATAAGCTAACTTTTTCATTTGAAAGGATTAACTATTTCCTTCATTGTTAAAGAAGAGCTTAAGAAGCTATTTCAATGTACAAACCTTTATCTCATTTTACTAAAAATATGTAAAATTATGTCAAGGGAAATACAGAAGTAGCTAAAAATGTAGTATGCAATGGATTTTATCCCTGTCAAAATGTCCTCTTCCACATTCATCAAGGTATAGTGAATAAAAAAGAGAGTGCAAAACATTATTTGTATTAGGAAAAATCCCACATTCTGCAAACTAATGATGAAGTCTTTAATAATTCCTGGAGAGGTAATTTGGAAGTACGTTAAATAATGAGAGGTGGTAGAGAAATTAGGAACAAGAGTGTATTGAGAAGAGGTATAAGAAGAGTTGGCAGGAACACTTATCGACATAAAAAGAAAACAGTCTTTGTCCATGTAAGTTGTCAGGAGATGCACAGAAGATTAGGAGAAGAAAAGTCATCAGGTATCTTAGAATTTTGAAATGGGAAAAATCGAGAATGAATGGTATGAAGATTTTATAATATTTGTTTTGAAAAATATAGCAAATATTACACAGGAAAGGAGCCATCTCAGGCTCTCCAGAAATTATTTAAAATGTTGTCAGTGGAACTGCTGAGATCTTAAATGGATAAAGAATGTTGTCCTGGGCAGTCAGCACCTTATACCTACTATGCACTCCCATTGACAAAACTCACTGACAGACTCCAGTTGGTTAATGCTTTGAGAAAACCTGCTAAAATCATGCAGGTATGAACTTTAGAAAGCTAGAGAAATGTAATGGAAGAACAAGTCTGCCTTAGCCAGCTGTATGTAGGAAATGAAAATCAATGTTCATATTAAAAGGAAATGGGCTAGAGTAGAAAATATAGAGCAAAAGATGATACATAATTGAAACAAGCACTGAGTCCTTTTAGTGTTTTCATGGTGGTAGTAAGAAAACACTAAAAAAGCCCCCCAGACATGCAAATAAGCAGACTTAATTTCATTGAAAATGCAGTGAAGTTATGAATACGAGAAATTGAGAGCACTTCTGTTGGAGAGAGTGAGGGTGTACTGCTGCTCTCCGCTCTGCAATGACATGAAGATTCTACTATATGGTGGCTCTTTCAGTCAGCAAGAAGGACATAAGCAGGGTGATGGCTAACACACTTGGTGGAGAAGATCATAGTGGAGTTCAAAGAGGACAGTACAGACTGTGATTGAAAAGCTCCTTACTCTGAGAGAAAAGATAGAATCAGAGAATCACAGAATCACATTGCACTCTGTATGAGAAGATAAATTTGCTTTTCATCTTTGGAAAGGGGTAGATGGTGGATAATCTGAAGAAATGAAATCTGTTAATGTCAGAAATTTAACTTTTTTGTATACTTATTTTTGCATGAGTTGATAGGTGGTGTGCAAGAGTCTTGAATTGCTCTGTGTATGAGGACTACATGTCCACATTAACTGGAGTCCTTAGGATAGAAAGTTTTTCATCTTCCCGAGGATGGGAAGGTTTAAAAAAAAATTAATAGTATTATGAATATTTCAAAGACAGACAATCTTTGCTTATTAATCTGTGACTCAGAGTCTTCTAGTGATAACAGCCTCTAGACTTAGAATCATAGAATCATAGAATGTGTTACGTTTGAAGGGGCCTTTGAAGGTCAGCTAGTCCAACACCCTGCAGTAATCAAGGACATCACCACTAGATCAAGTTGTGCAGAGCCCCATCAAGCCTGACCTTAAATATCTCCCGGGAATGGGGCCTCCACCACCCCTCTCTGGGCAACATGTTCCAATGATCCACACCCTCATATTGAAGAATTTTTTACTAATATCCAAACTAAATTTACCCTTTTCTAGTTCAGAACCATCACCCCTCGTCCTATTGCTACATGCCCTCATGAATAGTTCTTCCCCAGCTTTCTTAAAGGTAGCTTTCAGGTCTTGGGAGATTGCTATAAGGTCCTGCCAGAGCCTTTTCTTCTCCAAGCTAACAAGCCCAACTCACTCAGCCTGTCTTCATAGGAGAGGTGCTCCAGCCCTTTGATCATGTCTGTGGCCCTCCTCTTCCATCTGGACATTTTGCTATTGACCACCACCCTCTGGATGCAATCACTCAGCCAATTTCTTATCCACTGAACAGTCCACTCATCAAATCCATCTCTCTCCAACTTAGAGAGAAGGCTGTTGGGAGGGGCAGCATGTCAAAGGCCTGGCAGAAGTCCACCTAGATGACATCTGTAGCTCTTCCTTTGTCTACTGATGCAGTTACTCCATTATAGAAAGCCACTAGATCAATCAGGCAGGACTTGCCCCTAGTAAAGCCATGCTGGCTGTCATGAACCACCTCCCTGTCCTCCACGTGCCTCAGCATAGCTTCTAGGAGGATCTGTTCCATGATCTTCCCAGGCACGGAGGTGAGGCTGACAGGTTGTTAGTTCCCACAGTCCTCCTTTCTACCCTTTTTAAAAAATGGCTGTAATATTCCCTTTCTTCCAGTCACTAGGGACTACACCTGGCTGCCATGACTTTTCAGGTATCACGGAGAGTGGCTTGACAACTACATCAGCCAATTCCTTCAGGACTCTGGGATGCATCTCACCAGGTCCCATGGACTTGTGGACTGCCAGGTTCCTCAGATGGTCATGAACCTTATCTTCACTTACAAAGGGATGGACTTCACTTAGTATGTCTTTCATTTCACTGTGTTCTTCAGTTTTGGAAAGTAGGTGAAATTCAGTTCTCAGAACTTTAGCCTTTAGAAAGCAAGGTGCCTTCTCTTAGCCAGCTGTCTTGTATCCTCCTTAGTCAATGGGGTCTGATAATGAAACAGGAAGAATATCTTGTGCAAATTCTGGGTCATTGTAACACGCAGCCTGCAGAATCCTTATTTTCTGAGAAATGCCAGAAGCAGGTAGCCATGAACCCCACAATGCAAGTGGTGTATCTAAGTAGAAGCCATCCCATGCCATCTTCTCACCTTAACAATAAAGGTTTCAGTAAAGTATCACCATCATTAAACTCATACTAGATGTTCCAAACAAGAGATATGAACTTCTTCCTTTCCTTCAACTTAATGCAAATTGAGGTAACTTTTTCCATTGATTTGTTTTCATGCAACTCTAAAAATACATAACAATTGAAGTATAGTTCATATCTTGTCCCTTAAGGCAAAAAGAGGTCTATCTAATAATGTATTTGTGTATTCTTTATGAAAAAACTAATGCACAGAAAAAATTGTCGTGCAACTATATTCAGTCTTGAAAAAGCTGAAGTTAAATGCTAGTAAAATTGCTTAAATGGGGCATTGAATTCTGGAACTCACCAGTTCTCCATTCTTTACCTGAATGCTGGTCACTTGGATTGTATACTGAAATAATACTTCATTATTCTTAATAATGCTTTTTTCTCTGTCTCTAGTCATCCTTGTTGGAAAGTTTCTGTAAATCTATACTTTTTTTTCAAAATAGACTAGAAGATTTTTTTCCTAGGTGGAGTGAATGCAAAAGATCATACAAGCATTCATTAAATCTGACAGGAACAACTTCCTCAAGAACACATTTTTAAAAATTTAGAAAGAAAACAGATTTTTGCTTCTAGCTTCTAAATCTTTCAGTGCACAGTGAGATAAGCAATAGGAAATGTTTTGAAAAAAGGATTTAAGCTGAAACTATGGGCTTTTTAGCATCTATTTTATATCTTAAAACACATATTTTAATTTGGGAAGTTTTCATTGCATCACTGGAAAAAAATAATTTGGTAACTATATAAATTATTAAAAGAGAAATTCCTGCCAGTTTCGCATGAAGCTTATTAAGATTACATTGGTTCTTTTACAAGTAAACTCCCGCTGGCATTAGTAGAAATTGGTATAAATAGTGACTTACTGGAAAATGATTAAAGGCACATTAATGTTATTCTTATTTAAACACATGTTCAACAATCAGGATGAAAATAAACTAATTATGGAAGCATACATTTCCCTGTGTCTGCTCAAAATCTGCGAGCTTAAACTTCAAATATGTAGTTATTCATTGACAGAACTTTTTCCTTACATGTTTCCTTCCTCTGTACTGTATACTTTAAAGTTAACCTTAAGTTGTAACAAGTTTTGCATGGTCCTTTCTGCTGATTTGTAATTAATCCAATTGATGAGAGGTTTTGCAGTAACAAACACAGTATTGATTCCTTTGAAACAGTTGCTATATAAACTTTGCAGAAAATGCTGTTATGATTGCGAAACAATCCTTAAAGAAATATCCTAAATATATAAGACAGAAAGAACAACTGTTTTTTATAACTGCCTCCTCCTATGTACTCCAGTACCATCAGACAGTCCTGGATAACAGTATGAAAAAAACCCAAATGCCAGAAAAGATTTTTGTCTATGTTTTGCCAAGGACTTTTTCTGGGGAAAAAAAAAAAAGGAGTAGCTGTTACTTCTGTGAATGCTCACCTGATGTCTGCACTAAGTCCTTTTGTAGGTTCATGGGTTATCTGAATTAAAAGAAAAAACATCACTATATACTTAAATTTCCTTTCTGTTTTTTACTGCAGTGCTGTGAAGTTAACAGATGGGCTTTAGTAATATATGTTATGTTTCTGAATACAGTAGCTTCATCTACAACAGGTTTAGTGCATAGTGAGATGCACATGCTGATTACATAACAATTGAAATGAAAAAATTGTGGAATTTGAAAGTAGGGAAAAATATATTTAGAGCAGGAAAAAAGTACAAGAAGTTATCTTGTATAAATTATCATGTATAGCCATGCAATAAATTAGCTAAAATTTGACTTGAGTACTGTAATTTAACTGTTTTGCTTGGCTATTACAATATCCTATTTTTGAGTGGTGGTACAGCAGACGTCTCTGCTATGCAGCAGAAAGAATGGGCAGCAGTAAGAAGTCAGCATCTTGATTAAAAGGATAGTTGGTACAAAAACAAACAAGTGCAGTAGGTATGAAGACAGAATTTAAAACCAGAGAGATCATATAATGTTTGTTCCTCATAATGTTCTCCTAGACATCCATGATTTGTGGCATTTGTTTTCCTGAGGTGATTTCTTTGCTTTTCTGTTTTTATATAGCAGGTGTAAACGGACATTTTTCCCTGTAACAACGCCAAATTAGTTTTCAAAATCATGTAACTTTTAAGCCTTCATGATATTTTCAGCTATAGGACCAGTGTTTTGATTTTTTTTTCCCAGCTGCTGGCTTCATTTGATGCCCATACTCCATTTAATGCAGAAAAGTAATCCTCATTTCAACTCCTTCACTATTCTAATTCCCTTGATTTCCTCATCATAGAGCTCTGTTATATCTTTCTCATTCGTCTCTTTTCTAGGATGAAGGCTTCTAGTCTATTTAATTTTTCCTCTTAAAAAAAAGCTCTTTCATATCAGTGATGATGCTTGTTGCTCTTTTCCAAACCTTTTCTAGTGATGCAGCTTTTGATGAAGGAGGACCAGAATAGGACACAGGACTCAAAATACCTGATTTGTGCAGTGGTGTGGTGTAGAACTATACTCCTCTCAGTGAACTTCCATTAACATATTTTTCCTTTCCTGACTGTTCCTCTTATTCACAGAACTGGGACACAACACCCTGACCAGACTGCTTTATGGGTAGACTTGGGACTTCTCCACACATGTATTTTTTTATCTATATTGATTTACATCTGCTGCATTATTGCACAAGATGCTTCACCAGTTCGCTTTTGTTTTTACTTCTCAGAATTTACTTCAATAGTTGCCTCACCTTTAGAGAGTAGTTACAAATGTAATGAGTAGCACTGACCTCAGCAAAGAGATGCACGGACTTTTCTAATGACTTGCATTACAATGCTGACATTTATTTATATCCTTTGTTTCTGGTCTTCAACTTTGTACAGACATTCCTTCTCATTCAGTGGTAGATTACTTGCTTTACCAGTCTTTGGCTGGAGACTGGCTGAGTATTTTGAATGCCAAGTGTTACCTTCCAACTGCTCTGCACCTTTGACTGCTTCAAAGACCGCCAATAGATCTGTGAGATCTGAATTCCCTTTACAAAAGCACCATGACTCTTCCCCACTGGACTGCACTTGGCCGTTTTTCCCACTAACTCTATTCCTCGGAATAATTTCTTCAAAATCTCTCAGTCTCCATGAAGACTGATTTGAACCTCCTCAGAATGACACTTGAATCCTTCTTTAAAAGTGCAGGCACAACGGCCACACAAATTGCTGCTGATATCAAGGCAATTTGAACTTTTCTGTTAGCAGAAAAGTGAAGAGTACACTTTTTTCAAATATACCAATGTATTCTATCCACATCACTTCTGATAATAGTTAGATTTGAGACAGACCAGGGTGGTTTCAGGTGGGAATTACTCACAGTGCATCTACCACAAACTCTATAAACACAAAGTGTAATTTATGTTTTCTATCATAACCACTTTGTTCTTTGATCATTTACTTGACTGGAGATTTCTAATTCCAGCTTCTGGTTTATTTGGAAAAGGATCTATTTGCTATTAGGCCTTTTCAACTTCAGGTTGATTCACACCTGCAACACATTTATGAAAAGCAAAGGAGGATAAGAGTTTGTTCTATGTTTTCTCAGAACCTATATTTCTGTTCCTAAGACTTGATACAGGTATGTGATTAATGGTCCTATTTCCAGGCACCACAATGTATATAAAATACTAAATCTGGAAAATATTGTGATTTGTGGGCACACTGAATTCTTCAGGTGTTCACTACCAGTAATGCATCCAGCCATGTCATCTTATCTCACGTATGTATGAACGTGGTGTGTCTTACACCACAAAGGAAAACAACCAGAGAAACAAACATACCAGTCTTCAAAATCGACAACTATGTCAATTAGGAAAAAAATATTTGATTCTCTAGAAATTAATAACCAAGGAATCAGATATTTTTGATGTGTATGCAAGTGAGGTGGTGAGGGCAGGCAAAATCAGTACCTGCTATGGTAGTGAAAGTGAATATTGTACGAAGAGTGGACTTAAAAAAAGGGCAGTGTGCTATATGTCATGAAGGCCTTCATGTATTTCAGTTCCCAGGTTTTAGAAGGAGAGAGCAGTTCTCAGATTTGAGCAGACTGTCGTTCATTCTTTAACAGAAGAACCACAGGTATGTAACATGGTACAGCTTTAAAAAACATAAAAGTTACAATGACCTAAAGGCCAATGCAGTGAAAGTTAACATTTTGCATAGCAATATGAGAAGTAGAATTTTTTTAATTCTAAAGAATCTTTCTGTTTTACCCCATACTATAAGTGAGAAGTACAAAAGCACAATTCTGATCTGGCACTAACTTTGTGAAAACATATTGTAACACAGCATGAAAATTACATACTAACTGTTAAGCACTTTACAAGTTCTTATAGAGCTAACATCCATGAAACAGGAATTTGACAATTTTGTAGAAATACTCAATTTCCCAGTTTTATTTCATACTGTATCATCTTTTCTGCAACAGATCCTTGGCCTTGTCGGTGAAAATGACTGAAGTCTGCAACAGAGAGCAAATTAGTGTACATACTGAGTAGGAGTTCATATTCAGTCACTTATAAAATAGTAGAAGCTATGGGATTTGCCTTTTTGGAAAACACTGACCACATTTTTGGGCCTAAGCATTGAAATCAAGTATCTAAGTCTCATATTTAGCCCTAAAATTGAAATTACTCAGTTTTCTGGAAAGCTAAGCACCACCAATCTGTCGGCCGGCCATTCTGGCTGCAGTGGCTTAACAGCCAGTAACTAAGGCGTTAGGCATTTAGTTGTTCTATATGAATTTGAGCACATTGTTAAAAACAATTCATAGAAATATAAAGAAGTACACAGCATACCTAAACTGGGGTAGAAGCATATTTCTATACTTACACTATGAAGGTAAAATCTCAGCTGCTTCTAAGCAGAGTAAAATCTCATCAATTGCTACACAGTGAAGATTTTGTGCACAGGCAATGTAGAATTAAGTATTTTAACAGAATAAAGGCATACTTAGAGGAGACTGCTATTTCAAAGGGGCCTACAGGAATTCTTATTCAAAAAAAGCCACAGGAATCAATTTCCTAAATATCACTAAAATATTTTGGTATTGATATTGATATCTGAAATGACTTGCCTGACAGCATGTGTAATGAAAAAGTGTAATTGATACCATTCCAAATATTCTTGCTCTCTCCTCAAATTACTGAATAACTCTCAGTGGGTCAGAGCCTGTGCTGAAGATGAGTGCTAGTGCAGCTCACGCAGACAGGTATTCGCATAAAAGTCCAAGCCCAGTCTGGGGGACTATCTATAAATCATTTTCCAAGATTCTCTATTACAAAATCAGTAAATACAGAGGCCACCAGAGGAAATAATGATGCAGAAGTATATAAATACATAAAAGCTGAGACAAAAGAACTGTACCTAAGTAGCAATTCCACGCTTCTTGTAAAATACCTGACAAAATCAGATATCCCCTACTCATTCATCATCATTCAAATAAAAACTCCTGAATGAAAAAGAAAAATCAGAGACCAAGGGTACTAATCTCAAAACACATGCCACCTAGGTGCAGCTGCCTCTGTGTATCCACAAGCAGAATAAAGACCTCTCTGCAAACTACTAATTATAACAACATTATCTTCACACTATACATGTTTCAAGAAATTGTCAGCTTCTAGAAGGTGGACCTGTTCCTTAGTGCAGGGTTGAACTACAAATGAGCAGTCTTTCCAAGTATTTTCAGTCATGCCACAATTCCCACTGCATTCAAAAGACTGAAAGTGGCACAGGTGGTATTTTGATCTGCAAAGAGACTGATCATTCCTCTGTACAGGAAGTACAGGCAGGAACCATTCTGCAGTTGTATGTTTCTCTCTAGCAGCAGTGAAGCTACAAGCTATTCTGGCTCTACCTTACACACAGCTTGACTTGGCTGAGAGAGAGTCCACATCCTACCTGTTTCAGAACTCCTGTTTCATTATTCCTCTCAGAGAAAATTACTGGAGTTTTGGAGCAGGTAGAATTCAAACGGAACCATACCCTTTCTGGAATATAAAACTTGGCCACTATTAATTTCTGAAATACAGTCAGGCTCAAGTCTCAGGAGTTTCCAGTTTTTTCTTCTGTGTGTTGCTCCAAATGAAGGCATTCCAAATCCATATCTCTGGAAGGTTTCTGGAAGGCTTCAAGGTACTCTGCAGTTGAAATACCCATTATCTGTGCCATGAATTTGTAGTCATGCCATATCAATAATCCAACAGGTTTAGGTCATACTTATGACACAAATATAAGAAACATTTTTTGTGCTTTCAAGCTGTAATCCCTTTGAACTTTCTCAAAGTGAAAATATACATTTTATTACCTTCACTTTGGAAGATGCTAAGATACTTTATGGGATAAAACAATAATCAGAATCCACTTAGTGTATAAAAACCAGTACATAAGTGTTTGACCCTAGTCTGAGTGGGGGTGGGGGAGGGTGGACAAGGTAATCTGTAGAGGTCTTTTTGAACCTCTGTGATTCTGTCATAACAGAAAGATTCTTCTCCCTGGAATTATGAAGGAATGCTTGGAAGAGTGAACTGAGTCTAAGTGCTTTAAATATTACTGGAAGAGATAACCTGTCCACTGTTTTAAGGAAAACATGAATTATGCTGCCATCTGACTGACAGCCCTACCCAGCTTAGTGCTGGAGAAAGACTTGTGTATGTGGAGAATACTACATTATGCCTCATCAAACCAGAGCACAAACGCTGATGTGGACTGAGTGTGGAAGAAGGAGGTACGGAGCAAAGGTGACAAGGGAGAAGTGCTCCCCATACACTTCTATGTTGCAGAAGATGAGTGTCAGACTGTCCTATCACCCAGGGAGAGGAAACAGAGAGAAAAGTCCATTAGGAAACCTACAGATAGGGCTGAGCCACTGTCTTTGAAACTGCTCAAATATCAATTCAAGTAAATGGGGCAGTGTCAGTATTATTAAAAAAAAATCTGCTTTAAAGTGATTGACTGGGTCTTTCCAATCTAAGTTATAGTTTCTTTTGTTACCTAATTTAATGAAGATAGGTCTGGAAATCCAATCCTTGTGAATTCTATTGGGAGTGCTTCATCTCAGTCAGTATATAAATCACACAGTGTCTTCAAGCCATGGCACATCTGGTTTAACAATGGGATGGGACTCTTGAGTAGAAAAAATGATCAGTGAAAATTAAGATAAGAAAAAAAAAATTAGTTTGCCTGCTTGCAGTAGGCAAAAAACAAATGTTATAAACCAAACAGCATTATAAATAAAATCCTATTTCAAAAAAAGGCATTTACATATATTCCTAACTGTTAAACTGAAGATTCTTAAGTTCCACTCACATGTCAGAGTGCCAACCTGAGTATACTTTTGTGGACTCAGGCCAGCAAGTGGCAAATAGCTTAAAATTCTACAGGCCTTAGAAGATACTGTGTCTTGGAAAAATATTAATTGTGGTCCTACATGTCAATATTTTTAAGTCTAAACTTTAGAAAACTGTCTTTCTCCCCTATTTACAAATGCCACTGTGAACCTCAAATGTCTCACATCTGATGATTGTCTTTAACCTAAGCCTCTTGCAAAGTATTGTAACCTGAGCCAGCAGACCCCAGTAGGCAGAATGCCATTGTACATCTCTAACTTCTCTCTGCTGCTGTGTTTCGGGGCCCAGCATGAAGCTAAGCTGGAGTTTGTGTTACTTGGAAAAGCCTCAAGGAACATCTTTATAGGTCGCACATTGAGTCTGACTAAGCACTATTACCAAATACTGCTCCAGATTATCACTTCCTTCAAAAACTGCGTAGTTCTACTACATAGTTGAAAGATGAAAGGATTCATTTCAGATGAGCTCGTTTATTGAATGCTAAGTATAGCAGAATCCTTACCTCACTCACTAGACATTTTAAACTAAGGAATTCACAGGTTCTCACCACTTCTCACTAGCGACTCCCTTTTTCTCTACAAGTGGTAGTGCATTAGATACCAAAGCCAAGCAACAAAATCACTAGGCAGGCAAGAAGACAAGAAAATTAATTTGGTTTAGTATGGGGATAGCTGCTGCAAAGTTGCATATTCTTTGGGGTTTTTTGATAAATCACTACTCCACTGGCGAGAAACAAACTGAAATATTGGGGAAACCAGGAGTAGACGAACCTGCTCTCTTCTTGGGAGTTCTTGTGTGCCCTGATTTAGTCAAATGTTGCTTGGCTTAAATTCATCCACCTCACTGTAAAAATGACCTGATTTTAAAAGATGGTGAATATTAATCAACCATGGCAGTAGATAATATGAGGAACTTGAAGAATTTCTGTCAGTGAAGGTTCTTAATAACAGCTTAAGCAAATGCCTGTAGGGAGAGATCTAGGCATCTCTAGCCCTGCTTTGGAACAGAGGATGTGCACTCAAGGTCCAAGAGCATTTTCTAAGTTTTATTTAAGTATCTTGACCTTGAAAATTAATTAACATATATGTATGTGTATGCAAAGCATGAACATTTTTATAACTTTTGATTATTTTTATTAATTTCTTACTATATATTTATAAATAGAATTAATGTTTTCACGAGGTATAGAAAAAAGAAGTTTGGTCTACATTTCAGGGTAAATCGAAAAGATCCATACTAATCTCATCTTTTGAGAAACTATTTTTTTTTTCTATGAAGATTCTAGTTTATAAGTGTGGATTTTTCAGTGCAATTTAACAAGATACTATTTTAGGGCATCCTAAGTATGAATAATGCAAAATGCTATTTTCTATAAAAATATATTATACTAACCTGCTTTAGCATACTTCAAAGGAAACTGATTCATAGGATCTGTCTCTGGCAGGCTTACAATTATAAAATACATGACAGATCCATGAGTGGCGACAGCCCGGTGGTTCTCATGAGCAGCACTTATTTTTCTGCTGCACTGCTTCTGCCACTCGCAGCCTTGCAGTAAGGGCATCTTATAGAAACTAAAATAAGTACATTTCTCACAGCATTTTTTCAGTGTTTCTACAACTAGGAACTGAATACTGGGGACAATGGAGAAAAGTTTCTTCTCTCAAGGCTCCTGGACGTTATTGGGACAGCTCCTCTGGGCATAAGGGGTGGTATGTAAATGTTGCCTCATGCTGAAGGAGGCCTGACTCTTCTCCAAATGCTGTCTATCCCTTCTGTTCACCACAGGCAGAAGCTCAAGACTAAAGTATATTTCTTTCTTGGATACTGCGTACTTTTACTACAGAATAACAATATAGACTTAAAAGCAGGAGGACTCTGTAGCATTTTGCAGCTTCAATGCCCCACGTGTTAATTCCAAGAAAAGGGAGGAGTTAAAATTTATTCTATATGCACTGTCCCAGCAGATCATGAAAAGTGAGTCTGACTTTCTGATCAAAAATTATGACTAGAAGACAGGAAAATGTATAAAATGAGTTGATAACTGACACCCAAGGAAAGCAATTTCTCCACTTTGTTTTCTGACTAGTGTGGAGATCTCAACATTCTATTTAACTGCAGAGGAGCAGCATAAATTCTCAGAATATCAATTAGAATATGACATATTATACCTCTGGAGGAATGACTTCCTTGGAGAAATCTATGCAAAACTATCTGCAAATACAAGTGATCATCTGAGAAAGGGAAAGCTACATAATTCCTTTCAACTCCCTTAGTTACATGGAGGCTGCAAACAAGCTGTATCCCTTTCTTGGTTGGAATGGCTTTGAAGTGCCTTGGTCTCTTAGGAGGTCAGCATGAGTTCTATAGCTAACAGCCAGCTGTGTATCATAGATATCACAAAAATGTCCTGTTTGCTCTTACCTTGTCAGAGCCCCCATTTGGCTAATATAAAGCTAACGAACAAGCATGGTGAGAACAAAAGTTACTGAGCCTCACAAAGCACAAACCAAACATTGTCATTAATACAAATAAACAGATAATGTGAATTGCAATTCAGATATACTAAAAGTGGCTATATGTACGGTTCTCATTTTTTAACAGGCTTTGGAAAGTTAACAGCTTTTCTTTTTCCTGAAGTTGCCTTACTACATACCATAAGCTATAGCAGCCACTGACATATACTGGTTTTACTAACCACCCCATTACAACCTGAAATGTGAAGATTTGAAATTTCTGTTGGTTGCTCTGCCACTTGTGATCATTGCTTTCCTGTTCTTCAGTTCAAGGATCCATCAATTCTCATTCTTTCCCAAAAAACCTCAATCAGATTCTTTCCTGCTTATGCGCCTCTCAAGTTTCACAAAGGTAAGCACAGCAGGGAGTCTCATGCCACCATTGCTCCCTGCTTCATCCTGCTGCAGCTGCAGGTGTCAAGCTCAGCCAGATTGAAGGGTTCATTTGTCAGAGCCATCAGCCCTTGACAGCTACAAAAGCATCACGCCTACTCCATATGAGCAAATTTACAGATGGAGTGGAAATCATGCTCATAAACCTTCCCCCTTTGCCACAAGAAGAGTGTCTTTTTCCCAAACACATTAGTTACAGACCCTACCTGTGAGGCACTCAGTACAGTGAGTGTTCAGGCTCAGGCTCTTGAAGCTGTGACATTTATGAAAAGACCTGCTCTTTGTCTTTCATCATTGCTGATGCAGCACAGCCTGCAGCATTGTTTCTCAACAAGAGAGGACCATATTTCTCACTGTTTCTCCTGCAGCACAGGAAGTCTTCTTCCATTGTCCTAGCCCCAGCAAGAGATGTCAGGCTCTTGCAGAAGACAGCAGCCACCCTCCAGAGCTCCAACTTGGGACAGTTACTCCAATACAGTTAGGGACCAGGCTTTGAGGAGCAACAACACAGTTGCTGTGAGCACATGTGTTTTTCTAAGCCAAGTTTCTGACCCCCCCCCCCTTTTGTATCATCTGCTGTGCAAACTGCTGCCTCTGTTGGCTGGCTCCTAGCTATGCCTCTGTTAGCTGGCATCTCTTATGCATCATTTATTTATAGTGCATCTGACGGCAGAGGTAAGGACTTATGTCAATCATACTAAAAAACCCATTATATTCACAATAAAATTAAACGCAATTATAATTCCATTAAAAATACTAGAGATATGCAATATTAAGAATTATCCATATCAATGGCATAGGAACCACCAATATGCAATATTTCTCAGAGTTAGAATTGAAGTGATTTATGGAGAGTTAGGCAAAAATGTGCTGAAACATCTTCACATTCAATGGACTTCGAAGTCTACACTTCATAACAGAAACTACTTTACAGTATACCATCATTTTCTGAGTAAATTTAATGTAATATATAGGGGAATGAGAAAACCATCGAGCTTTGGTACTCATGTTCTAAAACTTCCTAATCGAACACTAATAGACTCATTGACTTAGAGCTTTTTGTGTATTTCCCAAAGGAACATTTTTAATGAAGTTTTAATCTATAAGAAATATTTAAAAATTGAAATATTTTAATTTATTTTGCTGAACACACTCTCTCCCTTGGCTTTAGATTCATAGGTAACTTAAAAGTAGACGGGTAATCCCTGGACGGGATATAATTCCATTCTAGTTTCTGAATTTGCAAATACAGCCTTTGTTACAAATTACAAGTCCTCATTAAAAAGCTATCAATTAGCAAAGAGAAATTGGTCTGAGTACAAAAATTATTTCTCTCTGATTTAAAGTTGCCACTTCACAAGGCTGTATCTACTATGTGTGGCAACTACCAGAAGAGGATGTGACTGTGTGACCATTTGTTGTGAGCAAAAAGTAGCTGTGAAGACAAGGTGCAATTCTTGCAATTGAAAGCTTTGGCCTTAATGAAAGCCTAGCTTTCTCACAGTGGGAGCCCTGGGACACCAGTGATAACTAATCAAACAGGAGCCTGGAGCTCTCTTTGGGAGCAGAGATCTAGGGACAGCACCACAGAGGTGGACGCTGGAACTTACGCTGATTAACATATTACACATAGGCAATGTGCTGTTCTGCTCATTAGCAGGCTTGCTGGTGTAGTGCAGGTGCTGTTGTCTGAATTGTGAGATCCATGGCTGGCCAATATCATTAGTGTCTGTGCAAAAGCAGGTGCAGATGGGAGGAGGGCACACTATCTTTGCTAACATGAAAACAAAAAAAGATGGTGGGGACTCCATATACTTGAGATGGGAAGGGAAGAAGTGAACTGTCCCAGGTTACTAGCAGGCTAAGTGGTGCTCTAGACTCTCCCCACTCAAATAAGGGAGGTGAAGTATCCTGGGTTACCATAACAAAGTTTTCTTGCCCCCTCTACCATTAAGAAGCTTCTGGAGTCTCTGGAGAACACTTCATGGTTTTGATCCCAACAATGTTTTGGGAAGAAGTGTTTTTTTGCTAGGCCACTATACTGGTTGCAAGGTAAGCATTAGAATGCTCAACTACACAACTCCAGTCTTAGCCCAGAAAGGATTGTTGTTTTGTGGGGTTTTTTTGCTAACTAGAGTGTTAACAGGGAGAGGTCACACAATGAGCAATCAAATGTTCAGTCACAAAGCTGGTTTCACCTCTACCCAAGGAAGCAGGTGAAGACTAAGAGTTGAAGAAGCAGTTTCTTAGCTGTGGTTTGGTAAAAAGGGAAACCAGGAATTGGGTGTGATTAGTGTCCTTCTGATGCCACCTGCTGGCAATGAAAGAGTGAGCTAGCTGCAGACTGTCAGGGTCGGGGACACCAGGGTAGAACTTGCGCGTACTGTTTTGCTCCAGTGTTGCAGTTTTGTGCAGCTGTGCTGCTTCGGTGGCTTTTGTAAGCCGCAGTTACAGCTTTCTCCAAGCCCCATACTTTGTAAACACTGGCCATATTCGAGGCCGAGCCAATCACAGCTGGTCAGAGTGCCTCTGAATCACATATAGGAGAAAAAAACTGCTGGCAGGTGTACTTTGCCACGGGAGTGGGAGTGAGAAGATGTAACAGGCTGCACAGACACCAAGGCCAGGCCTGCAGGAGGGAGGGGGAAAGAATGTGGAAAGGCAGTTTCCTGCAGCTCGTGGTGAAGACCATGGTGAAACAGGTGACCCCTCGAAGCCCATGGATGAGGACAGGGAGCAGAGACATCTATGGCCTGTGAAGAGATTGATCCACGCCTCAGCAGGTTTGCTGGGGGACTTGTGACTTTGCAGGGGACCAGGCCAGGGGGTCTGAGCCCAAATGTCAGTACCCTGTGCAGGGGAGTCCTGCTGAGAGGCCTGTGGTGAGGAGATGGCTCCCCGATAGAGAGGACTCATGCTGCAGATGTTTGTGGACACGACTCTCACGTGGGTGGGACCCCATGGTGCTGCAGGGGAAGGGGGTGTGTGTGTGGAATGTCCTGTGTCCCTCCCCATCTGAGATGGAAGACAACTTGGGGGGAATGGACTGAAAACCCCCACACCCCATTTCCCTGCCCTGGGAGGGAAGAAAGGAGCAGATCTATGATTAAAGAGTGCCAAGAGGCGAGGGGTGGGGGGAATCAGAAGTGTTGAGATCTGGGGAAGAAAAGCAGCTTGTGAGGAACCGCTGAAACTCCACTACCCATTCCCTGCCCCTCCCCACGCCACGTTGAGGGGGGAAGAAGGGAGCAAAATCGTGATGAGTTTTAAGTGTGCTAAGAAGGGAGGGGTGGGGGGAAGGTGCTTTAAGACCTGGCCACTTCTTATCTCGTTCCGGTTCAGTGGGTGTATTAGTTGTAGTAGTAATAAATCACTTTGGTCTCTTGGGAGTGCCATCAGCAGCATAAAATCAAGCATCACAGGCACATTGTTCATCTCCGTCTTCCAAGACTCACAGTCATAAACTCTGGCAAATTCTGGTAGTTGCCTCATCGTGCATTTGATAAAGAGACAGTATTTGGGTTCTCTTTCCCAGTATCTCCCCCTGCTACTTACTCTGCTGATTCATGTAGGGACTACTTTCTATCAATCAGGCCCTTGATCTCTATTTTCAATAGAGATCTTTACATACTTTCTTTACATGCATATCTTACGAAGTATGCTTAAGTCTTTGTCACGGTTTTGCATGGCTGAATTTTTCAACACCACCTTGTCCTACTAGCAAGATTATTTCCCACCCATATCAAATTCAAATGGAATATAATTTCCTGAAGGGAAAACAGGGAAAAAAATATTACTGAGTTGTGGTTGTATCTAAGTTTACCTCACACAAAATATTGTTTTACTCTTGGTGTGTTTTTTTAAATTACCAAGGGTTTTGCCTACTTTTTTGAAACAGATTAATTCAAGTGTGCTTTTTTCTTTCTATTAAGGAAATCTGAAAAGATTACTACATTTAAGACGATGAAAAATTTCTGTGGTGATTGAGGAATTATCTATAAGAAAGAATATCAACTTGTAGTATTATTAAAAATTGAAATGCAAGAACAATATAAATTTATGGATTAAAAACTCCTCTAGGAGTACAGATAAACCCAAACGCATCAAATTCTCAGGAGTGCACAGAAAGCTAGAATTACTAAGATTAACTATTTTAAGCTGCTTTTAGGTTATCTCATTTTAACCAATAGTTTACCTTCATAGAAAATAAAAGAATCATTACTGAAGTCGGGAAAATTAACATATTGCCACAATATTAAAAATTACAGTTATGAAAAGGAAGAGGGTATATCAGAAGAGCACGTTAATTGCACCACTTCTCTGTTAAGCCTCTTCAGAAGGTAATACCTCTTCCTGCTTCCATAAAATCTACTGCTTTTACCACATGCTTTGATGTCGGGGAAGACAGCAGGCCTGCTAACAGCCTAGCTCTCTTCTCCCAAGATTTAGGCCCTGACAATATTCTCCTATTCCCATGAGAAAAGTTACTCACGCTGAGAGGATCCTAATCATCACATTCTCAAAACACAGTGGCCTTGCTGATAGGTGTACAGGCTACCCTAAACCAAGAAGCAGTTATGGGAAGGTATTTGGGAGGAAGAGAATATATATATATATATATATATATGTATATAAGAGAAAACTACAGGATCTTTAACAGAAGAAAATTCCTCTACTTAGATATTCAATAGGCAACAATTGCACATGCTCATCTTGATAGTTTTATCTTGCTAATAAATAATCTTTACAATTATCTCCACCCATGAACCTTTCATTCTATATTTTCTCCCCTGTCCAGCTGATGAGGGGGATTGATAAAGCGGCTTTGGTGGCCACCTGGACTCCAGGCAGGGTCAAACCACCACAAGTACTCATCTAACCATTTTGAAATATTTAAGTGGGCAAATTAGCAGAAGGAGTTTGTACCAGTCTGCTACATTTCAGTGCACTGCCATGGTGTTTTTTGGTTTGTACTATGAGCTATAAAGTTCTCACGGTGAATGTAAGCTTCCCAAAATAGGATTTGTGACATAGTTATGTGATGTTTCTGCTCTTAGTCTGAGGGTTTGACTAGTTTTTTACTTTAAGCATAGGAAAACAGATTTAAAACATAAAGACACCCCACCTTGGTAATGAGGTCCTCATTCTTCCTCCAAACATTTTTGTGACGTTTAATCATCCAAAAGAGGAAACAAATGTGTTCATGTGGTGGATGCATACTTAATCTGATTTATGAAAGGAAAAGATATTTCTTTGCTAAACAATGATTTGGGATCTTAATTTCACACAAAAAAAAAGGGACATGAACTGAGCTTGTCAAATCCAAATAATGTTAGCTTCCTTCAATGTGACATTTCCTAATAAATCTGCTTGTGTAGTTAGTATCCTGTAAAGACAATGACTTTGATTCAGAAATTTTGCTTTTGGATTTAAGGAGAAATTATACTGAAATTTGTTTAATCCAAAGTTTGTTTACTATCTTCTCTGTTACTCAGAATACATCGTGGTTGTGGAGTTTCCAAGAAAAATATCTCTCAAAGGCTGAATAAAAAGGAGAAATGTGGAAAAGAAGATTTTAGCATACATATCAGCTTTCATAGAATCATAGAATGGTCTGGGTTGGAAGGGATCCCAAGGATCATAGAGTTCCACCTCATCTGCCACAGGCAGGGCCACCAACCTCCAGGCTGAAAAGAGAAAAAGCAAGACTACTGGGGCAGTTAACTGAAAACCATACCTTGCCCCAGAAAATCCAATTACATAGAGGAGGAAAGAGGAAAAAAAAAGTTCTGAAGATGCAATAATGAGAAAGTGAAGCACTATTAGGTAAATGTTAGATAGCATAGTAAACTGAATTCTTCTGACTAACTTAATAGGGTGCTAGAAGACATCAGGTTAAAAACAGCTTTGTCTTACCTTTGACAAATCACATAAATTAAAACATAATGGGATTGGACTAGTGCGGGATAAGGCCAATACTCATACTTTGATGAATTTCCACATCGGCATCGCCAAATTTTGTTGCAGTCTGTTTTACTGCTTGAGTGAATTCCTCAAAGATAACCTTCAGGACAGCCTGTGTGCCCAGCAGAAGCAGAAGAATAAAACACTCTCAGAATACAATATGCAGGAAATTTACTTTGATCATCAAATACCCCCAATCCCATTCAATTATCATTTAAAGGAATCTCAGCTGAAAAGTTTAATATAACAGAAGACAGAAACATTAACCACAAAATTGTAGTAAATATATGTGCCAATAAGAATTTATGTTATTTGAGTTCAGGAATTTCACTGGAAGGTGCCAGCATTTAAATTCATAGCCAGACATCTAGATATGAAAATATCTTGGTTTCAAGGAGCAAACTGGTGACATTTTCAAGAGAGAAATGGCCTTGGGAAAGGGCACTTGAGTCATTTTCATGCCATCTTCTCTGCACTGAAAACCTCTCTATGTCCAGATAGCCAAAGCAAAGGAGCTATATGCAAGAGCAGCTCCAGGACAAGGCAAATGCATTATCAGGTCTGCATAATGCACTTGCATTGTGTCCCAGTGGAAACACAGGTAAATTCCTTAGCCTTTTTCTTATGTCCAAAACTGTCACATTCTGTTCCCTAGCACATTGTGTCCTTGGCTGAAAGATGCAAAATATCTAGGAAGAAAGTAAGAAATGTGGAGAGAAGGGTTGAACTAAAAATAAAAGTGAAAGATGAAGGAAAACAGAGACAATTTAATTATACTGCAATACAACCTAATACTTTCATGATGATTTTCTCCCCCTTATGGTAAAATGTATGTTGCTACTGAGCTGAAAAACCTTCAGGTTTTCTAATACCTGAAGGTATTAGAAGGCACAGCATAGCAAAGCATAATAAAATATGGAGCTACAGGATTATGTCAAAACTTAAAGAAGGCAGTAAACATGGCTTCTCCAAAGGTAAATTATGCCTGAGTAATCGAGTGACCTTCTATGATGGAGGGACTGCATTAATGGACAAGGGAGGAGCTACAGATGCCACTTACCTGGACTTCCAAAAGACCTTTGGTAAGGTCCCCCACATCATCCATCTCTCTAAATTTGAGAGGAATGTGTTTGATGGGATGGAATACTTTGTGCATTAGAAACTGGGTGGATGTCCATGTCCAAAGAGTTACAGTCAATGGCTCTGTGTCCAAGAGTAAAACAAGTGGGTTGTTGCCCCTCGAGGGTTCATGCTGGGACCAACATTTACTTTCTTCAGCAGCTGTGTGGATGACACCAAGCTGAGCCATACAGTTGACAGGCTTGAGAGAAGGGGATGTCATCTAGAAGCTTGAGGATTAGGCCCATGCGAAAATCAAAAAAGTTGAAAAGGGACAAGTGCAAAGTCCTGCACCTGGGTAAGAGCATGTCCCACTAGAGACTGGGGAATTAATAGATTGAGAGCAGCCCTGTTGGAGAAAGATTTGCTTATACTGATGGGTGAAAAATTGTACATGTCCCAGCAGTGTGTGCTTGCAGCCCACAAAGTCAACCGTATCCCAGGCTGCATAAAGTGAAACAAGGCCAGAAGGCCAAGGGAGGTGATTCTCCTCCTCCGTTCCACTCTTGTGAGACTTGGAGTACTGCATTCAGCTCTGGGTCCCCCAGTACAAGAATGACATGGACCTGTTGGAGTGAGTCCAAAGGAAGGCCAGAAAGATGATTAGAGAGATGGAGCACCTCTCCTATGAAGACAGGCTGAGAGTTGGGTTTGTTTGACCTGGAGAAGAAGTGTCCAGGGACATCTTACTGTGTACTTTTAGTAGTGTTGTGGGTTTGCCCCAGCTATCAGCTGAGCACCACACAGCCACTATCTCTAGGGGGCAGAACAAAGGCAAACTCTGTGGGTTGGGATAAGGACAGCAAAGGGAGGAATAAATAGCAACAACAGGACTTTATAGCAAAATGTACAAACCCGGTGATACACAAAACAGTTTCTCATCAAACCACACAACTCAGACTATACAGCTGAGAGCCATCCCAAAGCACGACCAACCCTAAACACCGAGTCTTGGAGCCATGGACTCCTCCCCCACCAGCCCTGCTTTATCCTGAGCACGGCATCATTGGTATGGAATACCCTCTTTGATTACTTTAGGTCACCTGTCCTGGCTGTGTCCCCTCCTAGCCTCCTGGGTGGCACCCACCTTCTCATTAGCAGGGCAGTGTGAGACGCTGAAAAGTCCTTGGCTGCTTGGCAGCACCTAAAACCATTAGTGTGTTATCAACATTGATTTCATCCTAACTGCCAGCCACAGCAGAACATCAGCTGCCAGAAAGAAAATGAACTCTATCCTAGCCGAAACCAGGACAAGGAATTAAAACGGTCAAAGCAGACGTTTTTAACAGAACCTGTAGTGACAAAAGGAGGAACAGTGGTTCTCAACTGAAAGAGGGTAGATTTAGATTGGATATAAGGAAGAAAATTATTTTGAGTGTGGTGAGAATATGGACAAATGACAAACCAGTCCCAAATATTTTACACATATTCAGATTGAGCTTTCAATGGTATGGCCATCATAAGAATGATTCCAGTTAAGACTGGTGAGACATTTGCATCACAGGCAGATTAATAAAAAGTCTGTGGTTGAGTGCACTTCTATGTTTTTTATACAGAGACAAAATTGCATAATGACGCTGTTTTTTTCAGAACAGTGTGTTGTTTGTTCTCTATGTTTTTACAATACGCTATAATCACAAGTTCCTGAATGAATGAATACCCACTATGAATGGTCACACAAGCAGAAAGGCAGTTCTTGTTGTTTCTGTATCCAAAATTATTACTTTGACATCCTGGAGTTCTGCTCCACTGAGTCACTGAGTTTCTTTACTTTTCCATCAGGTTTTTCCTCAGTCATCTCAGAAACATAGCAAGATCACCCCAGTAGCATTCAGTTCAATGCTTCATCTTGTGAAGCAGCCAACATGTGCATGACTGTGAAGCTCCAAATTATGTGAGTTCATCTTTGTTGACAACACTGACAAGCACACAGTAAGATGCAACAAACTTACTATGAAATTGAGACTCAAAGCAGGCACACATCACAACGAAAGTACCTTCCTACCATGTAAGAAAAGACAGTTCCTGAATGAGGCTGATAGAGGGAGGATAGGTATTTCTTCCTTCAGTAACACAGGAATGCCATAATCCTTTACAGTAAGAGCAGTGAATCGCATTCAATGGTTAACATACAACCAATAGAAGAGATAAAAAATAATCTTGGCCTATACTGAGCTTTCTTCTAAATAAAAAGATACTGTGTTAAAAAAGTGAGAACTGCCTTGTATGCATAAGCAAATTTCAGAAAATTGCAACTGAAGCCTCAAAAAGCTGGAATCAAAACTCAGTAGCCTTGGTGACTATTAAGCAGCTATACTTTATTGCAGTATTGGGTACACAGCTGCTAACATGTGCACCATTTAAAGTAAAATTTCTCATATTTATACAGATTAACTATACCTCTTCATTACCTTTCTAAGAAAAAGGTAGGGTTATGAAAGTTATTTGCAGGGAGTCATTTACATTAAGTCTTCCCAGATAAAGCATGCTCAGTGATGCTCAGGTTGTCTTCTTGTAGTCCTCAGGGATGAAGGATGGACATCTTCCTCTCAGTGAACTGTTAACATTTTCTTTCTGTGCCTGCTCTTTACGGTTTTCTCCATAGCCTCAAAAACACATTCCCGTGCAACCTAGTTAGGAATCCCTCTTAGCTGAAAACAACATCTACTCTGTCTCTTAATTGGTTGTTGGTCTTGTTACTTATTACTTCCCCATCTTTCCTTTCTCTATCAGCTCAGCTATAGACATACTCCACTAACATCCAAAGCACGCAAATACTTTCTATTCTCCTTATATTAAAGCTGTATTAGTTAATTCTCTTAAGCAGCATCTATCCAGAATTATTATGCATCATTCAATCACAATGTGAATAATTTTTTTCATAGGCAGCAAAAAACATTTCCCTGACACAGACCTATATATATATTCTGAATTTTAAAGTTCTGATCCAAAGTAATAAACTTGCTCCTAAAAAAATGCTGGGAAAGTATCGAGCTTTCCTAAAAGTACTTATTTTTGACAAAAGATTTTTTTAATACAAAATAGGCTAGTGTGAGACAAAAATGTAATTATCTTTCTACCAAAAAAAGCTATGCTAAATTATGGTAGACATTAAGCTAATGTAGCAGGTGTAGTTTTACCATGGTAATATTTATAGAATGATTATGCAGTAAGAAACAAAGTATTACACTAAAAGTGCTTGAAGGATAGTACATCATCTGCAAGAAACTTTAAGCTAGAGACTCTTAAAGCCCTTAATAAAATCAAGTCCTCATCCAGATCTGAGATCTCTTTTCAGTCCTCTAGAGATATAGAACAAAAAGTAATGAACAAAGATGACTGAATCCATTCACTAGGTAAGTAACACATGAAATATTTTTAAGTGAAAAAGTAAAAGTGTGTAAATAAGTAAAATTAAATGTCACTATTATTATTTGTTTGGCTTTGACTTGCACTGATTCTAGTCCTATCCTTAAATAAAAATGCTGTAAACAGACAGATAAACACTTCTTTTTCCCAAAAGTAAGAACTTTTGACTGGCTGGTATTAATCTATGATTTATTTCCTAGTAGCACTGAATAAGGAAACAGATTTAGGTAACCAAGTTAGCAAAAGAAATCCAAGCTACCTAACAGATTTCCCAGAGAATCATTAAGGTAAATACTATTCCTCTTTCCCTTGGCATCTAAATATCATTTTCTCTTGGACTGGAAAAAAAAGGCTTTTAAAAAAATTGGGCAGTGGCTGAATTGAAGCATTTTTAGAGATTGTCATAAAGTGATGATAGTGTGTGGAGAAACTTACTTGGCCATTGTAAATACAGATGTGGCTGCCCTCATTACAAAGCCACAGTGATCTTCCTGAAAGAACGATTTGCTGCAGAATTTACATATTTGAATCATCTGCCTTGCAAGAGTTTTGCTAGATAGAAAGTCTAGCTGGGGGCAGTTGGATGAGGGTAGCGGAAGGAAGGCTGGGATAATTCTGTTCACATTTGAAAGATTTAATTGGGCAATTTCTTGGGGGGGCAGGGGGTGGATCGTGGGGAATAAATGAGATACATTTTATTCCGTATTGAGGCTGTTTTGACCATGATGTTAAGTGCTGAATGATCTCATCCATATCTCTAATCCTAAGCCTCTAAATATATCTTTTCTCCCTATCCAGCTGAGAAAGGGAGTGACAATGCGACTTAAGTGGGCATCTGGACTCCAGGTGGTCTGAAAACTGGTCTCCAAAAGATGCCATAAGATTTGACCTAGTGGTGGAATGTGACAGACGGTGACCAGGCACCCTCGATGCATAAAGCTTCAGCTGGCCGGTTCGCAGGGTGAGACCGGAGCGAGGCCTTTGGAGCTGGTGCTGTGCTTGGGGACTTGCACTGGGGCTGCAGTGCTTCTGGGCTGAGAACCACCGGCCAGCAAGGCCCCACGTGACCTCCCCAAGCAATGGGGTGGACCGAGACATCCCCTACGACAAGGCATTATGGTATCACCTAGCAACTCACTGTGACATCCTTGACCAATGGGCTGTGGCCAGGCATATAAAGCCGGGCGCCGAAGCTCACCAAGCCAGTCCGTGCCCACACTCTGGCTGAGCAGTTGGCACAGCTGGAGTGTCGAGTGGGGACTACGGTGCTGGTGCCGTATTTGTGGAATTGTTTGCTGTGGCTCTCTGTGCCCGAGTCCAGACTTGCAGAGGACTTTCCCCAGCCCTGGTAGGATCTGGCAGACGAGGCACACGCGAGGTCCACTCAGAGGAGCAGAGGTGAGCAGGGAAGGGAACATCTCTCCCTGGGGAGCTGGGAGACTTTCCTTCTTGAGGGACCTGGCCATTTCTTCCAGCCCTCCATGGGCCAGCCCACCGCAGCATGGCCATGGAGCTGGGTGACCACTGTCCCCTCTGCCAGGGCAGCTGAGCGGAGGCCATGTTTCTGATGCCATGCCAGCACCATCTCTCATACCTGTGCTTCCTGCAGCAGGCTGAGAGCAAGATCGAGAGCCCCTCTGAAAGGCAAGCTCCAGCGCCTTCCATTTGTGTCTCAGCAGGACATAGTGCGCTGTGCTGAAGAAGCCATGAAGGAGACATCCTCTGAAAATGATGGCTGCACAAGCCAGTTGCCCCAGCCAGGCCCGTTGGAGGAGGAATCAGTCAACCAGTGCCCCATCTGCCTGAGACACATCAAGAAGGCAGCATTCGTGGCCTACTGTATGCACAGCTTCTGTTTTGCGTGCATCCGGCGCTGGACCAGGCAGAGTGCTACCTGCCCGCTCTGCAGGCACGATGTCGAGTCCCTGCTGTACTCTGTGCAAGGCGGGGAGGCCTACATAGAGTACATGGATGGCGTGCCCCCTGCCCCGCGCTGGACGAGGAGGAGTCCAAGGATCCGCAGCAGGTCTCCACACCACCGCTACAACTTGCGGAGTCGGCCCACCAGGAACTAACCCTTGGCTGGCACAAGTGGGCCTGCAGCGACCAGCTGCCCGGAGAGGCAGAGCGCAGCTCCACAGCGCTCCAGTACCACCAGCCAGCAGGCTCCCACAGCCGGCCCTTCTTGGGAGCCAACACCAGCAAGGACAGCCCAGCAGCCAGCTGGTTCCACTCCTGTTCTGGACCCTCATGATGGCACTCTGTAGCTGTAGATACTCAGCATCCCCTTCTCCCAGTTCAATAAAACCTTGTTGTAATTTATTTCCTGGGCAGGTGTATTCCATGTGTCCATAGCCACCCCCACTGCAGGGAAGATGGGGTCTTGAAGCCTCGAATCGCCAAAATGAAGACTGAATAACCAGGCCTCTCCTAATGTGTGAGCATTTCTTCTGGCCCTCCCTTGGCCAGCCAGTGAGCATAGCCCCTCTTCCTTATCTAGCCCAACACCTGGTGTTGAAGAAGTGGCTAGAGGGAGCTTCCTGTCAGTGCCAGCTCCCCACAGCCCACTGCAGAAGATGGAGAGCATGGCCATGGAGCTGGAGACATGCTCTCCCATCTGCCTGGACTGCATGGAGAAGGCCAGCCTGCGTGATGCCATGCCTCCACTGCTTCTGCTACCCCTGCTTCCTGTGGTGGGCTGAGAGCAAGCCCAAGCGCCCCCTCTGCAAAAGGAGGGTGACCTGCATCTTGCACACAGTGCAGAAGGATGATAACTCCAAGGAGCACATCATCCCAGCACCTGCAGCACCCTCAGTCATCATCCACCTGATGGGAGGAGCTGCCCCACACCCGGCCGCAGTACAGCGGCCTGCAGCCACAAGGCTGCCTGACATGGCCCCGGTGGGCAGCTTCCACACCATCCTGTGGGCTTTCATCTTCCAGGTCTAGCCCTCTAGCTTTGGCCTTGAATTGGCAGATGTATAGTCTTTGAAACCTGCAGATTTACTATGATGTCATCTGACATAATTTAATGCTACTGACTTCACTGTCCATTTTTGCATAGTATTTCACTCAAGAATCAGTGCATTTATTCAACCTCTATCTTTTCTATTTGAAATACTTCCCAATCATCGTCAGAACCCAAAAGGAGCTGTTTCCATTTCAGCTCTGCACATGCTTTCTCTAATGCATTTCATTATCTCTTCAGTGAAGACGTAGTCTTTTGAGGTATGCTCAGAAGAACTGTGTGCATATATCACAGAGGTAAAAAATATCACAGAGGTAAAAAAAAATTTTGAATTTTCTTAGCTACACTTTTATTTTTATTCACAAATGAATAAACACACCAAACTGGAATTTAAGTAGAAATTAACAGAAACAAATAATTAATGCGAAATCCCATAGCAGGTTATTGTGTCTTACTATAAACTGGAAAAATGTAAAAATAGAAATAGAATTTTGAAAAATTTAAGAAGCTTTGAGCTGTGACAAATTGTCAAAGGTAATCACAGATGCTGAAGCTCAGTAACATGGTTATTTTACCCTTTGTTTTAGAATATAAGCTACATTCTGCCCAGGAGCAACATCATACAACAGAGATGTCCAATTTCCATGTCTCTGTGAACTGTTTTCCAAAATCTTCATAGCAAACACAACAAACTGTCAACTTCAGGCTTGGAATCATAGAATGTGTTTGGTTGTAAGGGACCTTTAAAGGTCATCTAGTCCACCCCCTGCAGTAAGCGGGGACACCTTTAACTAGAACAGGTTGCTCAGAGCTTCATCAAGCCTGACCCTGAATGTCTCCAGTTATGGGACATCCACCACCTCTCTGGGTAACCTGTTCCAGTGCCTCACCACCCTCATACTAAAAAACTTCTTCCTAGTGTCTAATATAAACCTACCCTGTTCTAGTTTCAAATTATTGCCCCTTGTGAACTGGCCTTCCCCAGCTTTCACGTAGGTCCCCTTCAAGTACTAGAAGGCTGCAATCAGGTCTTCCATGAGTCTTCTGTTCTCCAGGCTGAACAAACCCCAGTCTCCCAGCCTGTCTTCAGCGAAGAGGTGCTCCAGCCCTTTTATCATCCTTGTGGCCCTCCGTCAGACCTTCTTGCTGTGGGTCCTCTCAATCCTGCTATGTCATTGATGAAGAAATTAAACAGTACTGGTCCCAACAGGGACTCCAGAGGGACACCACTTGTCACCAGTCTCTATGTGGACCTTGACCACTACCCTCTAGGTGAGACCATCGAAACTATTCCTCATTCACTAAACAGTTCATTCATCAAATCCCTATGTCTCCAATTTAGAGACAAGGATGTTGGTGGGGTATGTGTCAAAAGTCTTACCGAAGTCCAGAGAGAGGATATGTGGTCATTTTTTATATAGCTAGGGATTTGTATTACCTCACAACTGCCCAGCACTGGCATGTGATTAATGTTAAAACTCTTCAGGAACTTCTTGTAGCTGGAGAATATGAGCCCATGTGCAGGAAAACAGTCTGACATACACTTTCTGTGCAGTTAGAAACAGAAACACAGTGCTATAGAAATCACACAACCCAAAAATGCTCTGAGAAAAGCTACGTAAAGCTGGACATCCCAAACAGATATGCATCTAATATGACATCTCTTCTGTTATGAATTACTGATATTCTTAACAATAACATGTATCAACTATTATTAAAATGTATAATTGTAACAAAAATAACAGAAATATTAGGGCAAAGAAAATGCCACATTTTTTGTGGAATTTCATCATTTTCTCCATACAGAAGATTTTTTGCCTTAGTATTCTAGCTAGTACTTTCTTTCAGCTAATTAAGCTGATTTCTTTTTGTCTTTTCCTCAAAAATGCAGAGAACAGCCTCTTAGTATTTTCTGAACGTGGGAAGGCTGCTGGAAGGAATGCCTATTAGTTTGTATATCCTGAAGATTTTATTGATATTTGCAGAAAAAAAGAGAAGATACTTTTTTCCCCTTCATAACAGCATTATTGCAGTGGGGCTTTTTTCTCCAGCAGAAAAAGGCATGGCAGGGTACTGCACAAATTTTAATAAAAACCCTCCTTTTGCAATAATGCATTAGGATGGTCAGAAAAGGAGAGCAAAGAGTTCAAGAGTAGCTATAAAATATGAGGAAAGCTGAGCTCAGTTACACTTTTTGCAGTTCTTTTTTATTACTGGAAGTTGTTTTGATAATAAATGTTGGTGAAATGTCAGGTTATACTTTGTTCTACAACACTGGTATTCATTTTGGTAAACTTAATTTTCTGTTTGTTGCAGTGCTAGTGATTCACTTAGCCTTGTATTTCCTTGAAGCCTGCAGACAAGAAAGAACACAAAAAATGGGAGATCATCTCAGTTCCCAAGTTCTGAGCAGGGTAAAGTCATATACAGAAAATCAATACCCATTCCCTCCCACTCCCCCCCCCCCAAAAAAAAAAACCCTGTTATGGGATGCAATTGTTATATTAGAGATGTGTTAATTTATTGAGAAAATATATCCTATTATGAGCAGGTCTGCTATGGCCTTCCATGTGTGCAATCCTGTTTGGAAGCTGATTTCCAACTCGGTGACTGATGAGTAGTTACCTAGTGAATTTTTAGCCTGCAATATAAAATGCATGAAGTAAAACCCAACTTTATTACGTAGACAGAGCTCTAGGCGGTTTTGAAGAGAGCAATTCCAGGCACAATTTGTTTTCATGCTGTTTTTATCCTATATTAGCATTAGAACTATGAGCCTGCTTTTTCAGATTAGAAACTAAGTGAAATTTAGTTAATGTTCTATGAAAAATCACTTTCTACATATGTTTTTTCAGCATATTTTAAAGGTGTAAACAGAGGAATTAAAGTCTAGTGTAAGCTAAATGCTGATGACAGAATCACAGAATTGTAGGAGTTGGAAGGGACCTCCTGAGATCATTGAGTCCAACCACCCCACACCAGCCAAAGCAGGTTTCCTAGGACATATCACACAGAGAGGCATCCAGGCAGGTCTTGCATATCTCCAGAGAAGGAGACTCCACAACCCCCCTGGAAAGCTTGTCCCACGGCTTTCTGTCACTCTCACTGTGAAAAAGTTCTGCATGTTGGTGTGGAACTTCCTGTGCTCCAATTTGAGGCCATTGCCCTCTGTCCTGTCTCCACAGATGACTGAAAAGAGGCTGGTTATTTCCCCCTGTCTCCCACACTTAACATATTTACAAACAGTAATCGGATCCCCTCTCAGTCTTCTTTTCTCAAGGCTGAACAGCCCCAGTTCATTCAGCCTTTCCTCATAGGGGAGATGCTCCAGGCCTTACGGCACAACCCCACAGAAGTCAGCCTCAAAACTTCCACTTGTTTCTAAGTACATTTCTGTGAAGAACCTTAAGAGATGGGCATCAGATGTCAGTTAAAGAGGAAGGAAGAAAAAAAGAGTAGCTCCACTGCAGGCAAAAGAACTGCTTGTATTTCCGGGTTTGCTAAATCAGATCTAAACCAGCTTTTAGCCATCCCAGCAGCAACTTTGTTATGCTTTGCTGCCATCTAGAGACTTGTTTCTCACAAGTGAGCACAAGCGAGTCTTTTTGCTCCTTGGTAACATGACAAAGATTGCCCAGAAATGATTGTGAGGGACAGAACACAAAGAATAAATTTTAGGAATAAAATGGCAGGGTGGGCACTGTCAAATCCCCATGGACGTTATCAATAAATAGCAACTCTGTCTCCACCAACCAACAAAAAGGAGACACAAACTCTTCTACCCATTGTGGGTTTCTGGCGAAAGCATATCCCAAACTACAGTCTCATTGTGAGCCCTCTCTGCCATGTAACCCAGAAGAAGAAGCATTTCTAATGGGGCCCTGAGCAGCAACAAGCCTTTGAACAGATCAAACAGGAGGCAGTCCATGCAGTACTCCTTGGGCCCGTCCAGACAAGGCCAGATATAAAGAGTGTGCTTTACACTGCAGCTGGGGAGAATGGCCCTACTTGGAGTCTTTGTCAGAAAGTGTCGCAAACGGAGGGAAGACAGGGACACACTCAATATGAGTGATCAGCAAGCTTCGTTTATTGTCCGTTACCTACGCCTTATATAGCAGACAATAATTAGCTCATGCATAGTGCAAAAAAGCAAGCTCAGAATTGGTTATCTTTATAACTGTCAACTCCACCTCTAGTTCCCATCCCACAGTTTCCAAACTTCTCCTTTTTCCCAGGACTGAGCAGCCTCAGGCATCCTGTTGTTGTTCTATAGATGATGCTGAGGGCAAGGTGACCTTGGTCGTTGGCCAGTTAGGGAAGCTGGGTTCGATGTTTCCCAAGCTCTTGTTCGGCTAGCTTGATCATGTCTATGTGACCCTTCTCAGCTAGCCATTCCTCCACAATTCCCCCGTTTTTATTTTGGGCCACTAATATTCTCTCAGTAAATTGCTCAGTCTTCTTAACCACACAACTTAAAACTACTTGTGCTACTATTATAAATCAAAACAATTTGAATTATCCAGCGAAGTCCTTCTTTAATTAGCCCTAACTCCCATCCAGACATTTCTCCAAAAATGGATTGGAGCCAGGAGTCAAACCAGCTAGTTTGCACCATAATCCTCTGGGTGTGCTGCTTTAACCAATCTAACTGCTTGTGAATAGAGTCACTATGGTCAGATAGATTAAAACAACACATACCTTCTACATGCTCACAACCATGCCCTTGTGCTAAAAGCAAAAAATCAATGGCAGCTCTATTTTGCAAAGCAGCATGTCTCACACTATCTACATCAGTAAGCAGGTCACTAAGAGCAAGAGATGTCGCATTGGTTTGTTTATTCAGTCAACATCCCAAATTTGTTCATTTTTTCAGAGCAGCTACAGCAGTCACCCCTGGGGCTAGTGCTGATTTGCCAGAGCCCAATTTTTGTGGACTCAACTCAGAGAAATGTGATCAAGTTCTGAACTTCTTCAGTGAAACACACACAGAGCTTATATAGGTTTCTATATCAGTACAGGAGTTACATTACATTTCTATCAGTTAGATGCTCTGTTCACCTGCTTTACATGTGTCTCACAATTGCTAATGGTTGGTTAAGACTACACAGTCACTCTGTTCCTTTTTAAGGCAGTTGTTAACATTCTCGCAGTTTGTTACCTCGTTTTCAGACTTCTGCTCTTCTCCTACTGCATTCCAATTGTACCTTAACATATCTTCATTCAACCCTTAGGGCTGATTTATGGGAGTTGAGTGGTGTGGCAATAAATCTGAGTGGGCCAAAAAAACCCATTTCTCTCAAAATGCATTGCTACAATTCCCCCTTTCTGTTTATGGATCAGCCGGATTTTTGTGAAAAGCATAATCCATCCTGCAAGAGAGACACTTTGGACACAGGGCAAAAAGAGCACTAAGGCAAAAATAAATAACAAAAATATAGGTCCTTATTTAACTACATCTGAAAGCCATCCCATAAACGAAAAGCCATACTGCAAAATGTGGCAATCTAAAAACTGTTAATTGGTTACACACACTGTTCACACCAAAGTGATTAATTAGTAATTATAACGAGTTTTGATAAGCATATCTTATAGCTAAACATTGTTAGTTGTTCACACCAAAGTGATTAATTAGTAATTATAACGAGTTTTGATAAGCATTTCTTATAGCTAAACATTGTCAGTTTATCTTTAATGTCTAAAAGTTATCTGCACACCTGCTGTGCTTTGACTATCTCATTATGGCTGGTTCATGACATGTTCACTTACTTCCAAATACTTTCTCACAACTCCTTGATTTAAGGGCGTCTGTACACCTGCTTTCAAGGCTGCTATGTTTTGAAAATGTGATTACCAAATACTTCTCAGCATGGGTAATTTTGTTGTTTCATGGGAAATTCAAGGATACTGTCAGGGCCTGTGTCATTGAGAGGAGAGTCAGGTTGCCGGCAGGCCTGCTGTCCTCCTTGACAGTAAACGTAAGTCAAGTGCCGAATTGCCAAATCCAATAATCCAAATTTGACCATTGACAATATCCATCCTGAAATTTCCCACTCATTAAACCAATCTGTCGTTGTTATATCTTTTCTGTTCGATCTCTTAATTTCTGAATGCTCACATGAATCGACTGAGAGTGGTCAGCCAGATTCCTGCAGCACATACCTTCCAAAATTTTCACAATCATGTCTGTGAGCCAGCAGCACAAATCAGCTGCTGCATGTCTCTCAGAATCCACATCTGTAGCTAAGTGCCTTGATACCTTTGCTGTTGTATCTGTTTGCTTTGCCAATCAGGAGTGTCAGAAGTGCAGATAACTTCAGCTTCGCGTTTCCGTGCAGGTGCCGATTGCAGCCTATGACCTTAGGCTGTGCAGAAATCACTGTTTCTCTAATTTTTATTTACCACTAACACACTCATATTTAAAAGAGTATTCAGAATGTCCCGCAGCAAAACTCATAGTCCACTGTGGCTGTACCTGGAACACTTCAGTTACTGTGATCAGGGTCCCATCCTGGTTCATGCAAGCTTGATTTCTTCTGGATCCACAGATTTATCCGCTTGGTTCCCAAATCTGTAATGACACAGGCAGATCTCCTTTCCCAATTTAGTACCTGTAACTTCATTTCACTAACATCTAACATTAACTTTTTCCTTCTCTTTTCTTTTTTGTTTTTCCAAACCTCCTTTTAAACCTACTGCATGTTTCACTATTGGAGGTACCAAACTGTTCTGTGGCAGACATGAACAGTTCAAAACATACAGAGCCTCGTTTAATCGATCAGCTGGAGAGATATCCTTCTCTCCCCTTTATTGTTTGTGAAGCAAATGCTTGAGAGTTTGATTCATATGTTCTGCCATGGCTTTGCACTGTACAAGCCCTTTAGCCTCAGCAACCAACAAGTGGTATTGTCATTAAAGCACCTTAGCAGATTGGTAAACAAAATTTCATGCAACTTCTGACCTTGTGCAAAGCTGTCTGCTGAGGGAGCAGCCCCGGCCGGTGCAACCAGCCTCTCTGTTCTCTGATTTCTCCCTGCTAGACCTAGATGTAGTCAGTTAGCTCAGTGTGGCTGTGAATCTGGGTAACAGAGTACTGATACACAATACCACACAATGATCTAATCCAGTTAACATTTCTGAACATCATTGAACATGCCACCCCCAGTTTTGATTGCAATCCTCTGAGGTGTTACAGTACTTTTATCAATCTGTCAGTCCGAGTATTTTTACACTGGCTTATTTTGAATTTTTCTATGGAGTAATCTGTAACCCCTTGCTTTTCAAATGCACTGTTAACTCATGAATCATGCTTTCAACATCCAAGTTTTTTCCCACAATCAATATAGCAACCATACAATGATAAAAGATTAGATCAGGATGTGTTTCTCGTACTGGAGCAAACGCCCAGGCTACATAAGCCTGGCACATAGTTGCTGAATTTTTTCTGCCTTGTGGGAGCGTACCAAGTGACATCTTTTGAAAAGAAAACACCCAATCTTTTAAATTTTTTTGCTTGTTCCACAAACTTGTGGAAGGCTTCATATGACCCTTAGTCAGTTGCTCCCGTATTAAATCATGTAAGTGGCCAATTTTTTTCTCAAGAAAGCAGCTATTGATCATTGTTTTCCAGGTTAACTTTTAAAGTAAGCTGCCCTTTTTCAATGCTCGCTATCAAAAAATCATTTTTGCTAGGTAACCAGCCTTGCTCTCAGTGGACAAATGCAGCCCTGAACCTATAGCACATACAAACAAACAAATGCTGCAAACCAATTAATCAGACAAACGACACTGCGAGACACAAGTTGTCACATCCAGTCCATATGGGTGGGAGGGTGTGTGTGTGTGGGGGGGGAGGTGTGGGGGGGTGGTTCTCGGCCACCCAAGCTCTTGTTCGGCCAGCTTGATCATGTCTATGTGACCCTTCTCAGCAAGCCATTCCTCCAAGAGAAAGCACCAGGGAGAGACTCAAGGCCAACCACTGGGGTTTTGCAGTTGGGGCGACAGAGGATCTGAGGCCTGTTACACTCCAACAGAAAAGGAAATAGTGGCAGCATATGAAGGGCTTCGAGCTGCTTCAGAAGTGATTGGGACTGAAGCCCAGCTCCTCCTGGCACCTCCATTGCTGGTGCTGGGCTGGATGTTCAAAGGGAAAGCCCTTTCTACACACCAGGCCACTGATGCTATGTGGAGCAGGTGGGTTGCACTTATCACTCAGCAAGCTCGAATAGGAAACCCCAATAGCCAAGGAAACCTGAAGTGCTCACAGACTGTGCAGAAAGCAATGATTCTGGAATATGACCAGAGGAGGAGGTGACACGTACTGAAGAGGCCCCACTGTATAGTGAACTGCCAGAAAACAAGAAAAGAAAATGCCCTGTTCATTGATGGGTCCTGTCACATTGTTGGTAAACATTGGAGGTGGAAGGCTGCTATACTGATTCATGGATGGTGGCCAGTGCCCTGTGGGGGTGGCTGCAGCAATGGAAACAAAGAGGCAAACCCATCTGGGCTGCTCCAGTGTGGCAAGACATCTCTGCTCAGTTAGAGAACCTAACTGTAAAAGTGTGCCATGGAGATGCCCACATACCCAAGAGTTGAGCCACTGAAGAACATCAAAACAACCAGCAGGTCATTCAGGCTGCTAAGATTGAAGTGGTTCCAGTGGACCTTGACTGGCAACATAAGGACAAATTATTTATAGCTCGCTGGGCCCACAACACCTCAGGTCATCAAGGAAGAGGTGCCAGATATAGATGGGCTCATGATTAAGTGGTAGATTTGACCATGGACACTATCTCACAGATCATCCATGAATGTGAAGCATGTGCCTTGATCAAGCAAGCCAAACAGTTAAAGCCTCTGTGTTGTGGAGGACAATGGCTGAAGAGGCCTGGCAGATTGATTACATCACTCTCCCACAGGCACACCAAGGCAAGCAGTATGTGCTCTTGATGGTAGAAGGAGCCACTGGCTGGCTAGAAACCTATCCTGTGCCCCATGCCATCACCTGGAACACCATCCTGGGTCTAGAGGAGCAAGTCCTCTGGCAACATGGCACTCTAGAAAGAATCAAGTTGGACAATGGGACTCATTTCTGGAATAATCTCATAGACACCTGGGCCAAGGAACACAACATTGGACTGTAAAAAACTACTTTTAAAGCAATGGGTGGTGGAACCCTAAAAAACCTGGATATGCATTTAGCCCAGGTGCTTCCAGGGCAGTCTGAGTGCAGCTAGGGCATTGTGTTGCTCCTTGACTGTGCAGCACTCTGTAATCATCAGGTTGGTACAGTGTTATCACTGGGTCTGAGCGTAATTGGCTGTTACTGTTCTCCTTTCACAGTGCTTTTGTCAGTAAACCGTCCTTATCCCAACCCATGGAGGCTCTGTCTGTGTCTCCTCTGGGACTGAGCTCCTAACTCCTACCACAGCAGCACATCAGCTGCCAGAAAGAAAATGAACTCTATCCTAGCCGAAACCAGGACAAGGAATTAAAACGGTCAAAGCAGACGTTTTTAACAGAACCTGTAGTGACAAAAGGAGGAACAGTGGTTCTCAACTGAAAGAGGGTAGATTTAGATTGGATATAAGGAAGAAAATTATTTTGAGTGTGGTGAGAATATGGACAAATGACAAACCAGTCCCAAATATTTTACACATATTTAAATTGAGCTTTCAAAGGTATGGCCATCATAAGAATGTTTCCAGTTAAGACTGGTGAGACATTTGCATCACAGGCAGATTAATACAAAGTCAGTGTGGTTGAGTGCACTTCTATGTTTTTCATACAGAGACAAAATAATGACCCTGTTTTTTCAGAACAGTGTGTTGTTTGTTCTCTATGTTTTTACAATACGCTATAATCACAAGTTCCTGAATGAATGAATACCCACTATGAATGGTCACACAAGCAGAAAGGCAGTTCTGAAGTGATTGGTTCCAGCTGCCTTTTCTCCAGAGTTTCGCTGACTCCCTCGGTCGCGGTTTCAGGAGCTCCTCGGTCGTAGGTTCAGGTCGAGCCGGGGTGTGGTGGTTTAACCTCAGCTGAGAGCTGGGTTCCACAGTTACCTATCCCTTTAAGGGAGAGGGGGGGCGAGCGGAAAAGCCGCGGGGGAAGGAAAAAAAACCCACAACCCTGCGGGTTGCGATAAGGATAGTTTACAAAAACAGCAGGAAAAGAGACAAAGAACAACAGTGATAACACTACTTTAGAACACAGAGCACACAAAACTGGCGATACGCAATGCGACCGCTCACCACACTACGCAATTTAGTCCGTGCCCAACCCGCCGGGAGCCCCGGAGCCCCGGAGCCCCGGCCGCCGGACCGCACCTGCCTCAAGCCCCAGAGACAGCGCTTTGGGCGCGCTTTTTCTCCTCCTTTATACAGAACAGGACGTCATTTGTATGGAATATTCTCACTGGCCAACACGGCCCACTGCAAGCTGAAACCGGGACACGGGGTCACCATTTGTGGCGTCCAGCAGGGAGCAACATGCAATTCAATCTATGAATTGTAGGTGAAGCCATTTGATTAGGTGATGTCACACAGATTAATTACCTTTCTTACTGCAGACGTGGCAAGCTAAAAACTGCTCATTGGTTACACACACTGTTCACACCGTATTGATTGGTTAGTAATTCTAACGAGTTCTGATAAACATATAGCTAAATAGCCGTAGTTTACCTTTAATGTCTAAAAGCATCCGCACACCTGCTGTTTTGACCATCTTGTTATGGTTGGTTCCTAACAAGTTCCATTACTCCCAAATACCTTCCCATAACTGCTGCTTGGTTTAGGGCAGCCTGTACCCCTATCAACAAGGCCACTGTGTTTTGAGAATGATGATTAGGATCCTCTCGGCATGAGTAACTTTTCCTCTCTCATGGGAACAGAAGAATATTGGTAGGGCCTAAATCTTGGGAGAAGAGAGCTAGGCTGCTAGCAGGCCTGCTGTCTTCCCCGACACTGGCGCTCAAAACTGTACACAGCAGTCAATATTGACAGAACCTATGGCTTTATAAATCGATAGCTCTATAGGCAAAAATGAACATATGACATACAGCCAATAAAGACACTGACTGTGAGGCTTAAGAACTAACATGTGATCTCTAATTACAGGTGCAGCAGACATAGTATTTCAGTAAGAAAACAACTTGTTGACAACACTGACAAGCACACAGTAAGATGCAACAAACTTACTATGAAATTGAGACTCAAAGCAGGCACACATCACAACGAAAGTACCTTCCTACCATGTAAGAAAAGACAGTTCCTGAATGAGGCTGATAGAGTGAGGGTAGGTATTTCTTCCTTCAGTAACACAGGAATGCCATAATCATTTACAGTAAGAGCAGTGAATCGCATTCAATAGTTAACATACAACCAATAGAAGAGATAAAAAATAATCTTGGCCTATACTGAGCTTTCTTCTAAATAAAAAGATACTGTGTTAAAAAAGTGAGAACTGCCTTGTATGCATAAGCAAATTTCAGAAAATTGCAACTGAAGCCTCAAAAAGCTGGAATCAAAACTCAGTAGCCTTGGAGCCCAGCAGCAGCAGCAGCATGCTAGAAACCACCCCTCTGAGGGGTCTGTTAACAGGGCATTGTGTTCTTTTCCAGCCTGGTCAACGAGGTCTGTGAAATTGAGCAGACAATCCAGAGCCTTCAGCAGCGGCTGAGAGACAGCGAGGACGTGCTGCAAAGGCTGGCTCATAACAAGTCAGCCTTGGAGCATGAGCTGGTCGTGAAATCCAACTCCCTGTTCATAGACCAGGAGAAGTGCATGGCGCTGCGCAAGGCCTTTCCCAGCACCGTGCGGCTGCTGGGGTATGTTTAGGCTGGGCTCAGCTGCACTCACAGCAGCTGAGATATTCCCAGTTTGGTTTGCATGCCTTCCCAGTGAAACAAGGCCAGAAGGCCAAGGGAGGTGATTCTCCTCCTCCGTTCCACTCTTGTGAGACTTGGAGTACTGCATTCAGCTCTGGGTCCCCCAGTACAAGAATGACATGGACCTGTTGGAGTGAGTCCAAAGGAAGGCCAGAAAGATGATTAGAGAGATGGAGCACCTCTCCTATGAAGACAGGCTGAGAGTTGGGTTTGTTTGACCTGGAGAAGAAGTGTCCAGGGACATCTTACTGTGTACTTTTAGTAGTGTTGTGGGTTTGCCCCAGCTATCAGCTGAGCACCACACAGCCACTATCTCTAGGGGGCAGAACAAAGGCAAACTCTGTGGGTTGGGATAAGGACAGCAAAGGGAGGAATAAATAGCAACAACAGGACTTTATAGCAAAATGTACAAACCCGGTGATACACAAAACAGTTTCTCATCAAACCACACAACTCAGACTATACAGCTGAGAGCCATCCCAAAGCACGACCAACCCTAAACACCGAGTCTTGGAGCCATGGACTCCTCCCCCACCAGCCCTGCTTTATCCTGAGCACGGCATCATTGGTATGGAATACCCTCTTTGATTACTTTAGGTCACCTGTCCTGGCTGTGTCCCCTCCTAGCCTCCTGGGTGGCACCCACCTTCTCATTAGCAGGGCAGTGTGAGACGCTGAAAAGTCCTTGGCTGCTTGGCAGCACCTAAAACCATTAGTGTGTTATCAACATTGATTTCATCCTAACTGCCAGCCACAGCAGAACATCAGCTGCCAGAAAGAAAATGAACTCTATCCTAGCCGAAACCAGGACAAGGAATTAAAACGGTCAAAGCAGACGTTTTTAACAGAACCTGTAGTGACAAAAGGAGGAACAGTGGTTCTCAACTGAAAGAGGGTAGATTTAGATTGGATATAAGGAAGAAAATTATTTTGAGTGTGGTGAGAATATGGACAAATGACAAACCAGTCCCAAATATTTTACACATATTCAGATTGAGCTTTCAATGGTATGGCCATCATAAGAATGATTCCAGTTAAGACTGGTGAGACATTTGCATCACAGGCAGATTAATAAAAAGTCTGTGGTTGAGTGCACTTCTATGTTTTTTATACAGAGACAAAATTGCATAATGACGCTGTTTTTTTCAGAACAGTGTGTTGTTTGTTCTCTATGTTTTTACAATACGCTATAATCACAAGTTCCTGAATGAATGAATACCCACTATGAATGGTCACACAAGCAGAAAGGCAGTTCTTGTTGTTTCTGTATCCAAAATTATTACTTTGACATCCTGGAGTTCTGCTCCACTGAGTCACTGAGTTTCTTTACTTTTCCATCAGGTTTTTCCTCAGTCATCTCAGAAACATAGCAAGATCACCCCAGTAGCATTCAGTTCAATGCTTCATCTTGTGAAGCAGCCAACATGTGCATGACTGTGAAGCTCCAAATTATGTGAGTTCATCTTTGTTGACAACACTGACAAGCACACAGTAAGATGCAACAAACTTACTATGAAATTGAGACTCAAAGCAGGCACACATCACAACGAAAGTACCTTCCTACCATGTAAGAAAAGACAGTTCCTGAATGAGGCTGATAGAGGGAGGATAGGTATTTCTTCCTTCAGTAACACAGGAATGCCATAATCCTTTACAGTAAGAGCAGTGAATCGCATTCAATGGTTAACATACAACCAATAGAAGAGATAAAAAATAATCTTGGCCTATACTGAGCTTTCTTCTAAATAAAAAGATACTGTGTTAAAAAAGTGAGAACTGCCTTGTATGCATAAGCAAATTTCAGAAAATTGCAACTGAAGCCTCAAAAAGCTGGAATCAAAACTCAGTAGCCTTGGTGACTATTAAGCAGCTATACTTTATTGCAGTATTGGCTACACAGCTGCTAACATGTGCACCATTTAAAGCCTATTGCATGCACTGCTTCTGTTTTGCATGCATCCGGTGCTGGACCAGGCAGAGTGCTACCTGCCCGCTCTGCAGGCAGGATGTCGAGTCCCTGCTGTACTCCGTGCAAGGGGAGGAGGACTACATGGAGTACCTGGACGGCGTGCCCCCTGCCCTGCGCAGGAGGAGGACGAGTCCAAGGATCCACAGCAGGTCTCCGCACCACCGCTACAACTTGCGGAGTCGGCCCACCAACAACTAGATCCTCAGCATCCCCTTCTCCCAGTTCAATAAAACCTCGTTATAATTTATTCCCTGGGCAGGTGTGTTCCATGTGTCCATAGCCACCCCCGCTGCAGGGAAGATGGGGTCTTGAAGCCTCGAATCGCCAAAATGAAGACTCAATAACCAGGCTGGTTATTAAGCAGGTGTTCTTTACTGCAGAGCTGGGCACACAGGGGATCGCCTCTCATAATGTGTGTACCTTTCAAGGGAAAACCTCTCATTTTATATACATTTACATATTCATTACATTTATTTAGAAAAAGTTGGGTTATTCAGATTATTTCCAAGAAGTCATTTACAATAACTCCTCTCAAACAGAACATGTGCAGTGATGTTCAGGTGGTCTTCCGGTCCTGAAGGTGTCTCAGTATGTCTACCAATTCCATTGGCTTTGCTTTTGCACCACACCTCCCCTCCCAAACTTGAGATATTCTCTTAAATGCACCAAGTTCAAGAAGGGAAATATCAGAGTCCTGTATTTAGTGATAGAGAAGTTTCTGGCTGTGCAGAACAGGCAAAAAGTAAAAAATAGAAGGAGGAAATGATGAGTGTAAGGCATTGTATTAAAGGCTTTGTCTTGCTTTGCCTTTGCCTGGATGATGAAGAAAATGGAACAACCTCCGGGGACTTTGGACAGAACCCCCAGGGACCCCTCAGCCTGGGGTGGCGAGCTGGGAGGCTTGTCTTCTTGAGGGACCGGAGCATTTGTTCTGGCCCTCCCTTGGCCAGCCAGTGAGCATGGCCTCTCTTCCTTTTCTAGCCCAACACCTGCTGTTGCAGAAGTGGCTAGAGGGAGTTTCCTGTCAGTGCCAGCTCCCCACAGCCCACCACAGAAGATGGACAGCATGGCCATGGAGCTGGAGACATGCTCTCCCATCTGCCTGGACTGCACGGAGAAGGCCAGCCTGCGAGATGCCATGCCTCCACTGCTTCTGTTACCCCTGCTTCCTGTGGTGGGCTGAGAGCAAGCCCAAGCGCCCCCTCTGCAAAAGGAGGGTGACCTCTATTTTGCACATGGTGCAGAAGGATGATAACTCTGAGGAGCACATCATCCCAGCACCTGCAGCACCCTCAGTTATCATCCACCTGACGGGAGGAGCTGCCCCACACCCGGACGCAGTACAGCGGCCTGCAGCCACAAGGCTGCCTGACATGGCTCCGGTGGGCAGCTTCCACACCATCCTGTGGGCTTTCATCTTCCAGGTCTAGCCCTCTAGCTTTGGCCTTGAATTGGCAGATGTATAGTCTTTGAAACCTGCAGATTTACTATGATGTCATCTGACATAATTTAATGCTACTGACTTCACTGTCCATTTTTGCATAGTATTTCACTCAAGAATCAGTGTATAGAGGAGCATAGAAGTCATTCAAAAAGCCATTCAGGACAAAGGGTTTCCCCTACAAGTGGCTCAGGCCCAGCTGGACAAACGTATCCGCAGACCAAAGATGGAGCTGTGCCAGGACCCTGCCCAGCTCTGGTAAGTGCCCAGAGTGCCCAGCAGCACCTTGTGAGGCCACAAATGGGAGGTGCGGGACTGGAGATCCTGTGCCCAAGGAGCCCAGCAGCAGCAGCAGCATGCTAGAAACCACCCCTCTGAGGGGTCTGTTAACAGGGCGTTGTGTTCTTTTCCAGCCTGGTCAACGAGGTCTGTGAAATTGAGCAGACAATCCAGAGCCTTCAGCAGCGGCTGAGAGACAGCGAGGACGTGCTGCAAAGGCTGGCTCATAACAAGTCAGCCTTGGAGCATGAGCTGGTCGTGAAATCCAACTCCCTGTTCATAGACCAGGAGAAGTGCATGGCGCTGCGCAAGGCCTTTCCCAGCACCGTGCGGCTGCTGGGGTATGTTTAGGCTGGGCTCAGCTGCACTCACAGCAGCTGAGATATTCCCAGTTTGGTTTGCATGCCCTCCCAGTTTTCTGAAGATGGTTTGAAAATAAACGATTAGACTTTGTGTGTTACACAGACTAGCAGGAGTATTTGTTTCCCCCTTTCTTTTTTCTCTTTCCTCTGCTCTTTCACGGGGTGCCAGAAAGGAGCTGGAAATAATCCCATAGGTGACTAAGAGTAAATGCAGCCACAGGTGTTGATCCCTACCCTTTCAGGCTGTGATTTTAGGAGAAACATTGTGGTGTCTTTCTCCTGTTGAGTCAGTCTGATGTGGAAAAAGCACCAAGGGGAGTCAAGCTAGTTGGGAGAGTACTTAGCTGTTGCCATCCCTAATGTATTTTAATGGTGCAGCAGAAGAAACACACACTGTCCCCAAAAGTGTTGCACTGAGTTTTGTTTCTGAATAGAAAAATTTGCATTTTCAACTGATTTCAAATTTTACATGCCCTCTAAAGTGTTAGTACTTTTGACGAACTGATTGAGAATAATACTGTGGGTGTGATTTTGGTAGTGTGGATGTGTTCCTAATGTAACCTCTTTCATGTAGTTGGTTGGTGGAAGTCCTGAAGCACTTTGTAGATCCATGAATGGGTCCTCAAGTCAACCCCTGACTGCCATGGACCTGCTCTCTTGCTGTCCATCAGACCTGTTTTACCAAGTATTTGCATGATCAGAGCTGTAAGTCTTTCATCGATCTGAGGTCTGGTGTGAAAGTCACAAATTGTCTCCTTAGACTCCCCATGTCAGACACTTCTCCATCTTTTCACTTAAGCAGAGCTGACCTCAGGCTAATGCCAAGGCACCGACATCCCAAAGCAGCAGAAAGTCAAGACCCTTCCCAGCCCTTGGGCATCCAGCTGACAGCTCTTGGGGAGCAGAGACCATCTTGTCTTGCCTCACATCCCCAAATGACTCAGTCTCACACACCTATGCCAATCCTCTTGCCACCCCTAGGTCTCTCAGTGGTGGTGGCCCCACTCCCCCCAAGAGCAGCAACCTGTGCCAAGGTCCTGCCCTGGCCTCAGCATCTTGGCAGGATGTCTCTTCACATCAGCAACCCTGAACAGGCAGCAATTGTCTTTTCAAATTTCTTTCACTGGCACTTTTGGCTCATGGAGACTTAAGAATAGGTTTCCTTGATTTTGTGTGTATCTTGGAGCCAGAGTCTATCAGAGGCAGCAGCCGCCATTTTAGACGAGAAGATACCACCATAAACAGGGAAACCATCCAGCTCCTCACACCACCCCTTTCTCCAATCATCTCCCTCCCTGAGATAAGCCCATGGAATGCTGAACTCACAGGGACCCTCAGTTTTTGTCCATGACCTCACTCACCCTGTTGCTATGTGTTGTTGCTGTGCCCATGTTCCTCCCCTGGTAACTTCCACAAACCCTGGTGCCCCGGGCTGCTCTGCTCTTGGCCTGCTCCTCTCCAGACAGCTGCTTTTCAGGCAGAGCCACGTGTCTTCTTTTTGGAGAAACAGGCCTTGTGACTTTGTCTCCAGTTGAGCACCCACGGGCCCCTTCCTTCAGGGTCATGTTTTAAGTAACTTGAACAAAGTCCTAGCATCAGCTGTACGTTAATTTGGGGGTTTTCAGTACGTTCTGCCCGAGTTGTCTTCCATCTTAGCTGGGGGGGGGGTGTGCATTACACACACACACACACACACACACATACACTCTTCCCCTGTGGCACCCTGGGGTCCCACCCACGCAAGAGTCATATCCCCAGACTTCTGCAGTATGAGTCCTCTCTACTGGGGAGTCTTCTCCTCAGCACAGGCCTCTCAGCAGGACTCCCTTCCCCGGGTGCTGAGGTTCTAGCCCAGACTCCCTGGGCCTAGTCCCCTGCAAAGTCACAAGTCCCCTGGCAAAGATGCTGAGGCGTGGATCAGTTCCTTCACAGGCGGTACATGTCTCTGCTCCCCATCCTCATCCATGGGCTGCCAGGGGACACCCACTCCACCATGGTCTTCACCATGAGCTGCAGGGGAAACTGTCTGGCCCCATCCTTCAGCACCCTCACCCCACGCACCCCCAGTCTCCTTCGGGCCTGGCCTTGGTGTCTGCACAACTTGTTACATCTTCTCACTCCCTCCTCTGGTGGCAAAATGCCTCTGCCTGCAGGGTTTTTTCTCCTCTATGTGACTCCCAGAGGCACTGTGACCATCTCCGATTAGCTCGGCCCTGGTCAGAAACAGCTTCGGCCTTGAACTGGCTGATGTTTATGGCCTGGGGCTTGCAGAAAGCTGTAACTGCACCTTACAAAAGCCATCTCAGCAGCACAGCTACACAAAACTGCAACAGCTGATTTTCATAGGGCACCCTCAGGGAAGATGTGTGTGGTGGTTACTGACTTTGCCTGTTTAGTTTAGGACTAAGGGGGTAGGCAAGGCCTGGCTGCCACGTTGTGGGATGGGTGCTGAGCCGCATGTGCAGGGAGCAGAGCAGGGTTCTGGTGGAGGAGGCCTCGTGTTCTACCCCTTGTATTTCTTTATTGTGTCTGAGCTCAAATGGTTGCTGCTTGGGGACAAACTGTGGGTTGTGGTTTTGCGTGGCAAGGTTCTGGCAGAGGAGGGAGGGCTCCAGGGGTGGCTTCTGCAAACAGCAGGTACACAGGTCACCCAGGAGTGTCTGCTTCATCAGGAGAAGCAGATGGGCGTTGCTTAGGCAATGGATTTAATAGCAACCATAAACCCATGTCCCCCTCTGCCTTCCTTTGTTTAGCCTGCTGTAAGGTCTTGCAAGTAGGGCAAGAGCTGGCAGGGGAGATGGGATCCTTTGCATCTCCCCTCAGATGCTGTAGAGTTATGTAAAATTGCCAAGAATGGGGTCTAAACCAGCATTAGGAATCTCAAACTCAGCTTCACTGTCCTTTTCTTGGAAGTTCCCGTGTTTCCAAAGGGCCACACCAAGGGAACAGTTCTTCAGGCTCCTAGAGTGTTGCATGGAGTGGACTGGGAGCCTTGGGATAGTACCCCAAGCCGCCAGCATGCAGCTGCCAAGACCTAAGCAATAAAACCACTCCTACTAAATGTGCAGGGCTTGGACTTGAGTGCCTCAGGGCAGAGCGTGAGACACCTCTACCCATGTGGAAGACATGTTAGACTCTGAAAAACTCTCCTGAAGGCAAGTAGCTCCTCTTAAAGACTGAACAAATCTCGCCTTTTTCTTTCTGAAAACCTGGCTCTGGGGATAGAAAGGTGTGTGAAGGAGGCTTCCCATCCACACATCATTTGTAGTGGGGAATGGAGGCATTCAGGAATCTTGGGTGACCCCGAATTGGTTTCCATGTGTCCCTTGAACATTGGCTGACTACCTTGAAAACCCAGCTTAGGAGCAAGTTATCTCAACTTCATTTAATTGACTCACTTGGCGCATTTGTCTGGTATTTTAACTTCCTTTCTGTAGACAAAAGAGAAATTTTTGAGTTGGTTGTTTTTCTTTATGCCCAGGATCTGGATGTACTGAAGGTGATTGGCAAAGGGCAGCCGTTGGCATCTGTCTCAACACAGCCTCTTCCACCTTGCACCACATCTGAAGAGTCTGAGACCCTGTAAGTTTTACTTCATGGCAGAAATATAGAATTTTGGGTATGTGCCACCAGTCTTAGCCTCAGCTTTTCTTGTCCTGAATGGAGGTCCTCTGGGACACAGTAAAAGGCATAGTCTAATATAATGACCAGCTTTAGGAATCAACCAGTTCCTCTGTGCCTTGGGGCATTATTCCTAGGGAACAAGTTGGTTGGTTGTGTGGTTTCTTTCAAGGCCCTTTTCCCTCTGTCTTGTCAAGTACCTGTCCCAAAGAAGACTTGGATTTCGAGCCCTTAGAAAGGAAACCGATGCGTTACGGTGTGCCTGGAACCAACAGCACAGCAGCATCCTGGTACCCAGGCAGCATCTGCAAGCCCAAAACCTGCACCTGCATGGCTCTGCATGGAAGCAGCTGTCTGGTTACTGCAGGAGCTGTTGCAGTGCCTTCAGGCAGTCCTCAGTCAGTCTGGGTGCTAGTCTGTGGTACTTCCAACCATGGCCTTCTTTTGGGGGTTCATTTAACAATGGATGCTTTCTGCTCTCCAGACATCACGTTGGGCTGTTGAGGTTTTACAGTCTGTCATCACTGCTTTCTGTTGGTCACACATGCTTGAGCTTCAGTTCTGATCTCCTTCCTTCCTTCCTTCCTTTCTTCTTCTAGAAGCCGTGCGGAGCCAGCGAGAGGGACATCCAAAGCAGTATGTAAACCCACAAACTCACAGTCAATTATTTCCTGAATGACTTTGGGTGGCACAGACCCTCTGGGATCATTTTCGATCCTGGTGTTTCCAGGTTGGCACAACTGAGTGTGATGCCCTATTCTACACCTGCCTGACAACAGCAGAAAACATTGGGTGTTTGTATAGCTCGTGTGTGCTGTTTGCTTCTTGCCAAAAACTTTGATTGGAGAGTACATGTGTGGTAGTTTGACCCTGGCTGGAGGCCTAATGCCCACCAAAGCTGCTCTATCGCTCCCCTTTTCAGATGGAAAGGGGAGAAAATATATATATATGGAGAGGCTTAGGAGTGGAGATAAGACCTGCAGACCCTTCCTCTCCATTAAAACCCAGCCTCACAAAACTGCAACAACCACCTTTTCTAATGGAAAGAGAAGACATCTGCCATTTCAAAATGACATTTCTATCCCTCTAGTCCAGGAAGACCTAAGAGTTGTTTAGTAATATCACTACTTCCCTTCCAAACCTTGGGTCGAACTGGGTGACTTCTCTGTGTCTCCTAGAAGTCTCAGACAGAATGAAGATGAGTCAGTATGTACCTAATTGCACTGTTTATTTTCTGAAGGTCCACGCTCTGCACCCTCCCCAGGGTGCTGGGAGAATTTCTGTCAGGAAGAAATACCTTGTTGGAAAATATCAACCCAAGGAGAGAGAGACATCACATCTCACAGCCTATCCTGCTCTCCCAGGGGCACCCAAGGAGCCACCGACCTTTTCTGGTAGGGTTAAACTCCACAGCTTACCCTTGGGGTTTGGTTTTGCTAAGCCTAGCTGTAGTGACCTGGCTCTGGGATCGTCTGTGTTGTAGGACCGGGACTGCTTGATGATGGCAGTGAAAAGATTCTCCCCCATCATATTTTGGGAACTCCTCAGGAGTTCAAGATGGAAGCCTTGGCCAGAGGAATGACTCAGGTTGGTTTGTAAAGCTAGGAAATGCTGCTGTGCTCTACTTGTCTGGAGGTGGTGCGCTGCCTGCAGTGCCTTTGGATGCTTTCCAGCAGCTATCAGGAGCAGGTCAGGCCTGAGGTGTGGTTTTCCCAGCCCCCTCATACTCTGGAGGAGGGCTTGCCTTCAGAGAAATGGTGCCAGCAGGTTTTGAAGCCCTGTGTGCAGGAGGAGGTCATGGAGGGGTAGATTACGGAGGCTTCCTCTTCCATGTGTGCTTCTGCTGATGGCGATGGGCTTGCAAGGGAAGAGCTGGTGTTGTGTCCTGGTTTCAGCCAGTGGCTTCAGCCAGGAAGGGGTTAACATGCTGGGCTCGGGACAAGTGACTCAAATTGGCCAACAGGATCATTCCATGTCCGTTACATCATGCCGAGTATAAGAAGCAGGGGGTGTTGCAGTGTTTGTCGCGGACAGCAGGGACCGGGCGGGAGCGTGCTCTCGGCTCGGGGCTTTGTTTTACTGGCGGCGCGAGCTCGGGTCCTTTGTGTCGCGGCTGGGGTTCGCGCGGGCTGCGGCGCGGTGTCCGTTACGGGGAGTGCGCGATCTGAACTGCTCATCTCGGAAAAAGGTTGTATTGTTCATTGACATCTGTTCTTCCCCTGTTATTTCCAGTAAAGAAATACCCTTATCCCCCCCCCCCCCCCCCCCCCCGCTCCAGGGGAAATCTGAACGCATGGTCCCCGGCTCCGGTGAAACCACAACACAATGCCATTGCTCCAGCCTAATGACTCCTATAAATCCTTCCCTTGTTTCTTAGTGTGTTTCTGGTTTTGTTCCTCTCAAAAGAGTATTGCCAGTCTGAAGAATCCTTTCCTCCTCCATCCTCCTGTTCTCATTGTGGTCACCGTATGTCCATAAGAGGCTAATTTAATGTTTCCTTTCTCTTCAGCTGGCAGATATTATTGAGGTTCCTGATCCAGATGTGCCTGCACCAGCTTTAAAAGAGAAATATGGAGGGGAGAAGAAGAAAAAGGTTCATCAGACCCTGTTTGCACAACCCAGCGACCTCTCCTTATTCAATAACGTGCCCTTTGATAGGTATTATTTTTTAAGATTCTGACTGTCCTGTCCTCCTTGACGGTGCTGAGTAGCTACCTGGAGTTTACTACACCTGCGGGACTCTGTCCCTGAAGAGGTGACTGTGCGGAGAAGCATTAATTGAGATTATTTCTTATTGGGTTTTGTAAATTGCCTCTGGTTTTCTCTGAAAGTGCATTTCAGCTTGTGAAAACGCTGGCTCTTGTTTTCTTGAGCAGTGGCTCCTCAAGGGACGACCCTGATGTGGTTCCAGAAAGATCAAGGAGTCCATCTTTAAATTTTGGTGGCCAGCCTGCTCGTTGGATCGACCATGTCACCTCTTGCAGGGAAATTGTGTGCTGCTTATTGTTTAGTCAAGCTCAGCCTGCTTGAGTTCCCCAGGCACAGCTGTACAATGAGTGTGGCTCCCAGGCCAAGGAACGGGGTGGGGGAGGGAGGGGTGTTCTTCTGAGTGTAACAGCACATCCCCATGTTTGCCCCAGAGGGATCTAAAGCAGAAGGGGTTGCTTGTTCTGTGGCATGAAGCTCTGATTCCAGGCGCTCTCTGTATAATGGCCACTTGATCAGACCTGCCTTACAAGTGCTCCTTCCAAGGCCTAACCCCTTATTTGTGGGCTGACTTCAGGCAAGGTAAACCCTGCCAGGTAGAATAGAATTTATTATCTTTTGTCTTCCTCCTAGGATGAAATTGGCATTGCTGCCTGGGTCACCTTTGAGACGTTGGCTGGTGAGGTAGCCAAAAACTCCCTGACAGTGATCAACGATGGCACAACTGCCCTCTGGTACAGCTGGATGAGGATTCCCCAGAAGATTCCCTCCAGACAAACCAAGGAGAAGAGGATGCAACGTTTCTATTTTGATAGCAGACCAGGTATAGGAGCTGCTGATCTCCAAGACCTTGAGATACGTTGACCAGAGAGCACGTACTCAGGATCCTGTTAGGAGATGTGAAGTCTGACTAGGGGCAGAGCAAACCAGCTGGGTGATTCTCCCTAGGAAGGCACCCTGGGTGTCAGAGCTGCCTCACACAAGAAGTGTGGGAGGCATATCCCTTTGGTGGGCCTTAAAGGACAGGAGGCTGCTCCTCCTGTGAATGTAAATGGGTGGAATATTGAATGAAACCATGTTCTGATGGCAAACTGGGTATAAGCTGCTGTGGAGAGGACTGAGCTTGCTGTAAAAGGAGTGTGCAGTGGAAATAACATGAGCTCAGTAACATGGTGACTGAGAGGAAACCTGGAAGGAGGAAAATAGCTGGATGGTGTGCTTCCCACAGTTCATTTGGTTAGCTTTCTGTAGCGATAAAGACACTGGGTGTGGGTCAGGTTTGCCAGGTGGTTTCTTGCAGACTGATGCATTTTCTCTCTTATTTCAGGTGTAATTTTGCCTGGGGAAATGAGGAAGTTTTCATTCCTTTTCAAGTCAGAGAGTGCAGGCATTTTCAGCGAGTCCTGGGAACTTAGGACACATCCTCTGTTACTAGGAGGAGCTCTGCTGCAGGTGACCCTTTGGGGAATTTCTGCCTGCCAAGATAAATTGGCTGATGTCAGAGAGAAACTGGAGGTAACCAAGCATGTACCTGGGTAACTGTGAGCTTTGAATGTAACATGAAAATAGAGGGTAAAGGTGGGAGTGACTGACATGGTATTTTTATTGTGTCTCCTTATCTGTCCACACTGTTCCTTTAAGGAATGAGTTTTCTCTTGGTAACGAATTTCATTAGTTCCTTCGTGGGGGTGGGATTGTGTTGTATATGGGGGCATCAGCTAAGGTACAAATCGACACTGTGCTGCGAAAAATGTTGTTTGGGGGAGGATTTGTAGAGTTCATTTGAAAAGCTGTGTAAGCATTGCTCTGCTCAGCAGGCCTCACAGTCCTTCGTGTCCTTGTAACCCTTGTAGTGTCACGTGGTTATGAGCATGGGGGTGAATGCATTTGTGTGTTGGGACACAGAACAGGGACTCACACCTGTTCTTCTTGTTGTGGTGCCTCAGAGGGACCTGGCTGCTCAAGAAGGTGCTACTATAGTGGCAAGGTGTGTGAAGGATCTTCTTGCCCGAATTCGCACTCCAGAGCGTGCCCCATCTCCTGTGGGTGCCTATGCCAAAGAGGAAGAGTTGTTCCAGCAGAAGAATCCTGAGGTGACATTTGCTGTTTGGGCTACTCAACTGACAGCAGGGAGGGAAGACCTGTGGGGCTGGAGGCTGGCATAGTGCGCTGTGCTGGCTTTCACAATTAGGTCTGTAGAGGAATGGCATAGCTCGTTTCACTGTTGAACTTCTCCCTGTTATCACAGTTGCATTATCAGCATCAAGTGGTCAAGCAGCTGCATGAACTGTGGAGACAGCACATGACTCTTCCTTCAGCCTTTGAGGAGAAAGTGTCCTCAGGCCAGAAGAGCACTGCAGAGGAGGACAGGCAGTGCCAGGAGAGTACCTTGGAGGCTCTTCCTGCTCAGAGCAGCACAACAGAGGTCCCAGGCCAGAAGAATGCTCACATGGAGGCTTCTGGTCAAGTGAATAAATGCGGGGGAGGAAGACCCAGGCCCCTCAGAATGGAATCTCTCCATCGAGGACTTCGAGGAGGTGATCACCCCGTTCCTGTTAGTGCTATGACAAGCTGGCAGTGTTTTCATTCTCCCTACCAAAAACCTGGCCAAGCCCAGTGTGAGCCCACCCAACAGCCTGCTTCCAACATTCTGAGTGATAGAGATGATTTATGATGTGTGTTGCAGAAAAGCACTTCAGCTCTGCTGACCACAGTACTCTTATGAAGAGGTTCCCAAGAGAGGGAAGCTCTCTTGGGCTGTTGTGTGAAGAAGAAGAGAGAACCCCACAATGTCCGAGATATTTGAAGCTCTTCCCCCATTAGCCTTCTGTCATGCCAGGGCTGTCAGGGTAGGGGGAAGCTAATCCTGCAGCCTCCTGTGGCTTCCTCAAGGGCTCCTCTCCTTGGGGAGACCTTCCTATTCATCAGACCCCTCAGGGGTACTCACGACAGGCTGTGGATAAAGTCCAGACCTTCCTAGAAGAAAGCCAGCGTGGTTTGGATTCTACCAGCACAGCCCGTCCGCAGTGCTCGCTTGGAAACCTCTCTGCTGCTTTTATAACTCATCTTTACTTGGAGGCCTCTGGTTTGCTGGAATCCCTCTTCTCCAGCTTACCTGTGGCCTTCCAAAGGGGCTTACTGTGAATCTAATCGGGGGGTCTGGGATTGCTCCCCAGATCTTGGGTGGCATGTGCACTTTGGCCAGATCCCAGCTGTATGGGAGGCTATACGGTGTGTAAGTGCCCGGTGCAGCCTGGTTTCAGAGCGGGAAGGGAGCTGTGATGTGCTCCCTTGTGAGAATTAAGGCAAACACGCTCCTCAATCCCTGTGTTTTGTCTCACATCAGGCTATAAAGTCCATCCCTGAGGAGGAGCAGAGAGAAGCAGCCCTGGCCCAGCTCAACCAGGCGGTACTGGAGCTGTGTGTTGAAGAGAGGCCAACTCAGTCGGACGTTTTGTATCCGATCTGGTGCGTTGCCTTTGCAGGATAAAGCTTGTAAATGCATTGTGTGATCAGCAGCCTTATAGCGATGACTTCTAAACCTCACCTAATTATCCACTTGTGATTCAGAGAGGGGATAATTCTGTGAGGTTTAGAAGTCGTCTTTACACTCTGGGTTTTTATCCATTCATTGTAGCAGCTGTGCCAAATGCCTTTTTTCTTTTTTTCCTGGAGATAAGTTTAGGATATTAAATTAAAGTACTTTTAGGGAGTATAGAAGATTATTGGGCAAAATTATTCTAGTCTGTGAAACCATTAGGTAATTTTCTGTACCCTTGTACTCAGCTAACTCTGTCTTCCCTCATGCAGTCTCTCTGTTCTTTACTGTGGCTTTCAAGCTGTAAACATAGCAGCAGCTTCTAGTTGCTTCTAAATCAGGAGGAGGCAGGTTCCTTTCGGTAGGCACAGAGATGGGCTTGGTGTGGGTTTCACTAATGGCTGTGTTGAAAAGCAGATGTAGTTTCACAGTAATAATACTTCTGGGTTTCTCTGAGCCCATTGACTTGCAAACCATTGAGACTTCGGAGGGTTCTAACATCAGGAAGGGAATTCAGCTTTCCTCTGCACTAATTCTGAGATGGTGGGTGCTGTTTTATTGGTTTAGTTGGGCAGAGCAGGTCTCAGCTGCAAGGCACAAGGAGATGGCGATTGCTGTGCCCTCTCCCTTCTGATTCAGCTGCTCTTCTTAGTCTTCAGCTGTGGCATGAAACACTTGATGGTCTGGTGAGTCACTCTGTGAAGCTGAGATCCCTGCTTGGCTTGCCTCAGAAGAACATCTACAAGGACCTTGCTCCAGAGGGAACAGGTGAACATCAGTTTCAGCACAGCAGCTCCTTCCTGTGGACTCCTGGAAATCCAGAAAACATGCTGAATTTCAACCAAAATGGCAGTTTCAGCAGTTCCCTCTCACAGCATTTTTAGAAACAAAGTACATCAGAAGAAATGGCAGATTGTGTGATACTAATTGTGGATTGTCTTTGTGGGTGTGAAAATGTTGCTTTTGCGTAATTCCTTTGTAGTGGAAGTAAAGCAACCTCTAAAAGGACAAAAAGAAGACCGAATAACCACAAGGAAAGAAAAGGGCAGGTCATCTGCTGGCAAGGTGAAAGGCAGCAAAACAAGCCCAGTGAAGACAGCAAGGAAGGAGAAAGAGGTGTGTGTTGGGATGTCTGTTTGATATGTATCTGTCCCTGAATGGGAACATCCAAGCAGCAGAAAGTTAAACGTGAGAGATGAGCAAAAGCTGCAATCTTCCACTTCATTGTAGGAGGTGGAAGGGGGAGCGCAGCCCGTGGAAGCTGTAACTACAGCTAGAGTAGAACCTCCTCAGGAGCAGGTGGACCCTGCCTTGTTTCAGATGTACCAGGAGAAGCTTTATATTAAGGTGAGCCTGACCAAAGCTTAGTTCTTTGATTCTCCTTTCAGTTCTTTGCTTGTAAGCTTGCACTGAAGCTTAGGTGGAGAGGTGTTTTGTTAAACTCAGAAGACTGACAATTGTGTCTGTAGTTGTGGAGCAAGGTAAGCGTGACATCCAGAGTATGATGTCTTTTGTTCAAGCCTGGAATCTGACAACATAAATCCAGCCATCGTGTAGCCACATGCAGGATTTCTATCTGGGATGTCTTTAGCATGCTTGTGGACTCTTGAGGGATGAGCAGAATGAATTGTATCTCAGATAACATTAAACACACTTCATAGAGAACTTATTCCTCCAGCTAAGCTCTGTTGGCAGGCGGTGGCTGTGATGTGGTTGTGTGTGTGCCTGTACGTTAACGTGCTCCTGCATGAGAAATCTTCTCTGCGTCTGTCAGCCTTGTCATCGGGGTTTCTTAGGGTGTTTTCACTGCAACTGTCTTCTTTTAATTGCTGCTGCAGGTTTATGAGCTGCTGGGATCCATGGTGAGCAGAATGTTTTCTCTATGTGAGGAACTAAAGGGAAAAGAGTCTCAGAAGTAGGAGAGTGAAGCCCTTCACAACTAGAGGTAGACTTGCTTTTAAAAAATAAACAACCAACCCCATTTACACAGATCAAGTGGAGAGTCTTCTTTCTGAAGCGTTGCAGGGGCTACAAATACTTGGCTGCCTCTTTTCTGATGTGCTGTTATGCAAGACTATTGCTAGGTCATCTCTTAATTCTACTGATGATAGCTTGCTGAAAAGAGACAAGGCAAGAAATATCACTGATGCACACAAACTGACTTCACAACTCACAAGGAGTTATAAAGAAGGCATGTTTATTTGGCACTGGGTGCATGGGAGATCACTCCACCACAGACATACACACCAAACACAGTGATTCACTTTCACAATATACAGTAGAATGTTACATATTCATAGCATTTTGCAATGCACCTATACATATGCATAACCTGTCCCTGCTTCCTGTTGAAATTAGTTCTGGGAAGTAATTTCCATAAACTCCTCCCAATTGCACTTGCAGACGGTCACCCAATAGTGGTCCTTGGGGGTCTCAGTGATGAAGGCTCAAAGTCTTCATCAGGTTGAGCATTTCACCTCCTCCCCCTGGCACATGCGTAGTTGTGATTGTTCCTGCTGGGCACAATTATCCTTGGGATGTTTCCTTCTTATCTGTCCCAGGTGGCACCTTCCTTGGGATGCTTCCTCCTTATCAGTCCTGGGTCCACTTTAAATTCTTTCAAGAACACTAATTACTCAAGACCAACTATACTAGAAATGAGTTGTTCAAATAAGACATTGTTTATGCAAGGTCACCTCTGACACCGTCACTACAACAAACACACTCTTTTTTTCACCTTAGAATCCTTACAACACAACCCCCCACTTTCTGGGATTACAAGTACAGCACAAACACTCCTTTTCCTTTTCTTTCTTTGCCTCACTTCAAGCATATATTCTCTTCTGGCATTCCAAATCCATTGACCACATCTCTGTCTAATATTCAAATCACCTCTGAACACGAAGAACAACCCCGTGTGTGCTATCTTATCACCTTTCTCATTGCTGGGACAAAACTACATCACCTGAAATATAGCATGATATTTCAAGACCCCATTTTCAGTCCATATTCACCACTGACCAAGTGATATTGGGGACACCATTCATTACACAACCATTTTCATTTAATTTTTTAATTTCCCTAGTCAGGGGTGTCTGTCCAGATTTACTCCAGTTCTTTAAGGAGAACAGAGGAAAACTGTCTTGGAAGAAGCGAAACCCATTATGGTACTGAAAAAAGGATTCCCTAAACCAACATTTCCTAGGCCAAAATTCCAAACTTCCAAATACAAACCCAGGGATCTCTTCCCTGTGTTACTAATACACTGTAGAAAAAAACCCACACTGCTGATGGATGTCTTTCTGACATGACTTATGCAGAGCTCAAGCAAAAAATAACTCGCACTGCTTCCTGAAAAGCCTTGTGTTCCTCCCCATTTCTGTATCTGTGAAGTGGAAACTTCTGCCCTATCTGCCCCTGGGGGGAGCCTTGACATCTCTGTGTTCACAGGGCCATTCTCACTTCTGGGTGCCAGCCCAAACGTCCTGTGAGAGACAAGGATCAGGAGGAGGAGGTCATCTTGTGGATTTCCTTGGAACAACAGAATTTTGAGAGCCATGGAATTTGGTAGCAGTTACTCAAATGTTTAGCATGCTTAAAATTGAATGGTAGTAGAGCTGAGAAATTACATGGAGCACTGTTAGGACTGTTCCCTTGGAAAGGAAAGCCCTGGGTCAGAGAGGCTGCCTGTGGGTTTTGTGCAATCCTACAAATGGGTTTGCCTTTGCTCAGGGACCTGGGTGTACTTGGTGGGTGATGGGAAACGATGGGGAAATCCAGTGTATGCTGCAAAGGGATTCAGTTTTGGGTGAGGATAGAATTTAGTTGGTGTATAAAATCATGGGCTAGTTGCCTCCAGGACAGTCTGAGTGTGGCCTGGGCATTGGATTGGTTGGTCAGTTGGTTGGTCCTTGCCATCAGTCAGCACTCTGTAATCACCAGGTCAATAAGATACTCTGTGTTAACACTGGCTGTGAGGATAATTAGCCATTATTGATCTATATTCATGGTGATTTTTGTCAGTAAACTGTCCTTATCCCAAGGCATGGAGGCTCTATCTGTCTCTCCTGTGGGGGAGACTGAACAGCTAGTGGTGCTCAGCCAGGGTCGGTGGTTCAACCACCAGAGCAGGGTATGTCATTCATTCCTGGCTGCTTTGCTTTGGGAGCTACGGCTGGACATTTAGCATGTTCTAATTCAGTGCTGGTAGAGCCTATTTAAGAACATAGGGAAGTATTAGGACCATTCCTTGGAAAAGGAAAGCCCTGAGCCCAAAGGTCAGAGGTGCTGCTTCTCTGCTCCATGGGGAGGTTTCAGGCCAGGTATGTCTTTTAGTCCTGGCTCCTTTGGTTTGGGAGCTATTGCTGGATGTTCAGCATGTTTTGAATTGAATGCATGTGTAGCAGAGAAAAACACCTAAGGAAATCTTACATATCAGGGGGAAGTTTTTTACAGAGGGAGTGGTGAGATGAGGGAACAGGCTGCCCAGAGAGGGGGTGGATGCCCTGACCCTGGAAGTGTTCAAGGCCATGTTACTTGGAGCCCTGGACAACCATGTGTAGATCCATGCATGGAGGTTGGAAGCCATGGCTGTTGTAAGGGGGTTGGATATCTATGATCCTTGGGGTCCCTTCCAGCCATGGCATTGTATGATACTAAGATCATTAAAATACATTAGGGATGGCAACAGCTAAGTACTCTCCCAACTAGCTTGACTCCCCTTGGTGCTCCCTAGCACTGCCAGGTGCCCGGTGCCCTCAGTGACACAGGACCAGTGGGGCGTTGCCATGGGCGCAGGGTGCTCAGCAACCCGATTGTTCCCTGTAACAATCCCTGCAGCTGCCAGGGCAACGGGATGCGGCCGTTGCGCAACCCAGGGCTCTCCACTGCACACCCAATGAGACCCCCGGGCAAGAAAATACCCTCCCGGTGCATCCTAGGTCCTCTCCCGGGCCACCTCGGGCCCTCGCTGGGCAAGCAGGTACAGCTGTTGGGCAACTCTTACTCTTGGTAGCCTCTTCTAGCCATTGGAACGAAGGTAATCTGCTATAGCTCGATTTAGTTCAGCTCCTTGCCTTTGGGACAGCACCACTGTGACTGCGATGGCTCTATTCAACATCCCAACACAGCCGAGAACTGATGTGGGTATTTCTCCTTTTGAACTGTTATATGGAATGCCATATGGCATGAGTAACCCGGGGACTCATCCGCGGCTGGAGGATTCCTGATTAGAGACTTACATAATGCAGCTAATGTCAAGAAGAAAGGAATTGGTAAGAAAAGGGATATTGGCACAACAACCCCCCCTTGGATATGGCAATACACAAGATACAACCGGCTGACAAAGTCCTAATAAAGACTTGGAAAGAAACTTCTTTAAGGCCTCAATGGGAGGGACCTTCTCTTGTCTGTCAGACAACAGATACAGCTATTAGGACTGCTGAGCGTGGATGGACACATGCCAGTCGAGTGAAAGGACCAATTTTGGACTCGACGCCCAAGGAGCCACCCTGGAAGATTACCAGTTCTCCTGCTTTGGCAGGGGGGTTGGACCCGATGATCCCTTGAGGTCCCTTCCAACCCCTACGGTTCTGTAATTCTGTGATTCCTCCTCGGCATAGCCTTGCACAGCACCATGGCCTTGTGCCCCAGTCACCCAGTGACATCAGGAATGGTTCCTGGGGGAGGGCCCTTTCCCAAGTATTCTAGGCTTTACATGGAGAAAAGGCACCCTGTCCCGCCACTCCTGCTTGTCATCTACACACACAGAGAGTTGCCCTCCTTAGGAAAGCCATGCCTCCGTTGCCAGAGCTCTGGCAGCCCTCCTCTGGCAGCCCTCGCTCCTCTGCCAGAGCCTTGCCACGCAAAACCACAACCCACAGTTTGTCCCCAAGCAGCGACCATTTGAGCTCAAACACAGCAAAGAAATACAAGGGGCAGAACATGAGGCCAAGGTTCAGCAGGGGTGCCAACTTCCAGCCTGTCCGGCCTGCTTTGCCTCCTGGTCTCCACTGGAATTTGAAGGGATCCATTTAGATATCGAAGTACAAAATCTACTGCCAAAAGCTGCCAATCTTTCTGTTGCAGTTCTACGTTCCTGCCATCTATTTATATAGCAGTACACTGGATCATAAGCTGCCCTTCTCAAAATACCCAGATCCAGATCCTGTAGAGCATCCATCGGGAGCCCACACGCACCCCAACCATTGCCCAGCCGCAGTTTTACGCCGCTGTAGAACGTTCTTCTCTCCCTGAGCTCCAGCTGCAGGGCTGAACACTGAACCAGGAGGGCAGGGAGAGGAGGATGAGCAAGTTGGCAAGGAGAAGGATCCAGCTTTGGGCATGGACTGCTAAGTACTCTCCCAACTAGCTTGACTCCCCTTGGTGCTTTTTCCACATCAGACTGACTCAACAGGAGAAAGACACCACAATGTTTCTCCTAAAATCACAGCCTGAAAGGGTAGGGATCAACACCTGTGGCTGCATTTACTCTTAGTCACCTATGGGATTATTTCCAGCTCCTTTCTGGCACCCCGTGAAAGAGCAGAGGAAAGAGAAAAAAGAAAGGGGGAAACAAATACTCCTGCCAGACTGGGTAACACACAAAGCCTAATCGTTTATTTTCAAACCATCTTCAGAAAACTGGGAGGGCATGCAAACCAAACTGGGAATATCTCAGCTGCTGTGAGTGCAGCTGAGCCCAGCCTAAACATACCCCAGCAGCCGCATGGTGCTGGGAAAGGCCTTGCGCAGCGCCATGCACTTCTCCTGGTCTATGAACAGGGAGTTGGATTTCACGACCAGCTCATGCTCCAAGGCTGACTTGTTATGAGCCAGCCTTTGCAGCACGTCCTCGCTGTCTCTCAGCCGCTGCTGAAGGCTCTGGATTGTCTGCTCAATTTCACAGACCTCGTTGACCAGGCTGGAAAAGAACACAACGCCCTGTTAACAGTCCCCTCAGAGGGGTGGTTTCTAGCATGCTGCTGCTGCTGGGCTCCTTGGGCACAGGATCTCCAGCCTCGCACCCCCCATTTGTGGCAGACATGTGAAAGCCAAGGGCAGAGCTCCTCTGAACCTCAGCAGGGAGGAGGCATGGTGGTCTAGAAGACTCTGCTGTCCCAGAGCACAAACAGGATAGTTGGGAGAGGCTCAAGGGGACTGGGAAATCCATGGAGGATGGAGAAAAGGATGGCGTGTAAGATGCTGAACAGGCCCGGGGGTTGGGAGTGAACTGGTTTTGAAGGGCTTCACGTAGTGTCATGCCCAGCACAGGCTTCCAGGAGGTGTGAGGTTCAGGGGTGCCTCACAGGGTGCTGCTGGGCTCTCTGGGCACTTACCGGAGCTGGGCAGGGTCCCGGCACAGCTCCATCTTTGGTCTGCGGATGCGTTTGTCCAGCCGGGTCTGAGCCACTTGTAGGGGAAACCCTTTGTCCCGAATGGCTTTTTGAATGGCTTCTATGCTCCTCTCCACATGGAACATTTGCTGCAGTGTCTGGCAGGAGAGAGACATGTGTGCATCAATTAAAAAAAACTTTCTCCACTGACCACATCACTTCCCTTTTCCTGTCTGCAATAAGCCCCAAGTTGGGTACATGGGCTCAGACTGCTGTCGCTCTGCCACAAACCGAGGCACAGATCCATCAGCTGTGTCTCCTGAGGGAAAAGCCTCCCTCTGCCCCTGCTGTCACAGCAGAGGTTTCCAAGCAGTGTCCCAGCCAAAGGGAGAGCTTCAGCCTACCTTGCTCAGCTGGGCCTGAATTTTCCTCTTGGCATCAGCCGTGTCTGCGATGCGGTGGGTGAAGGCCAAGTTCACGGAGTTGAACTGGTGTTGCATCTCCTTGTCTGTCACCACCAGCAGGTTCTCAATGCTGTCCCGCAGCTTGGCAGAGGCTGCCCGTTCGCTCTGGGAGCGCAGGATGTTCTTGTCTGTGAAGTTGGCCCATGACTCGGGCACTGAGATCCTGGCAGACAGGGGGGAGGAAAGGAGAGGTCCCTGCTAAGACCGTGCTGCTGAGGGCACGGACCCTGCCAGGAAGCAGCAGGGACTGAAGGCAGGGTAAATCTCTGCTCTTCATTTGGCCACGGGGAAGGGAAGCATCTGGACGCTCTTGCTTTGATAAAGCTCTGTGTGTCTGTGGGCTGTGCAGAGGTGCTGGGCTGCATTCATTTCCAGACTGACCTCTCAGCCCTGACAGAATGCTGAACTGGGTGGGAGTCGCTTTTGCCCGCCCGATGTTCGGCATCCCGCCCCAAGCCAAGACTTGCTCTCCCTTTATGGGGAGCGGAGACAAAGGTCCCCTCTGAAGCGGGGGTCTCCCAGCAGGATGGACGTGCCGGGTGGAGACACAAGTGCTTCCAGCGAGCGGGGAAAGGGCCGCTCCCTGCCAGGGAGAGGCACCGCGCATCCTGGGGATGTGCAAGCCCGGCAGGCACTCACGTGGCATCCACGCGCTCTACCCCTCGGAAGTAGCTGAGGCCATTCGAGGTGTTCCTCAGCTGGTGGCACTGCTCGTCGATGCGGTGAGCTGCCTGCTTGTTGGCCAGGTCTCTCTCCACATCGTGCTGGGCCAGCCTGTTGCACCTGCGAGACACAAACAGCCACCGTCACAGGGGATGTAAGGGTGCAACCGTTTCCTCCCCATGCCCCTTCCCTGCAGCACCCCTTGGGGAGCTAGGTGCCCCCACAAGCATCACCGCCTGCTTGCCGTGGAGCCTGCATGGGGCTCACACCTGCAGGCTGAGGGGAGAGGGAGAGCTCTGCTGGGGGCTCATAAAAATGGCAAGTGCCTGTCGGCCCCACAGCAGGGGATAAGGCGCTCCTCCTTACGCAAGCTGGGCTTCTGCCTGCTCCAGGTGCCGTCGCATCCTCTCCTGGCATGACCTGATGGTGTCCAGTTCCTGGGCAGAGGCAAAACACCACCCTGTCAGTATCCCAGCTCAGTTGCCCTGCGCACGCTCCTCCCCGTTCCCAGGGCTACAATTCCCTTCCCAGTTCCACGATGCCTTTGCAGCCCTTGTATTTCGCCCTTCCCTGTGTTAGGATCCCATCCCCCCTGCCAGCTCTTGCCCTGCTTGCAAGAGCTTACAGCAGGCTATACAAAGGCAGGCAGAGCAGGGCATTGGTTTATGATTGCTGTTGAAGACATTGCCTGAGCAAACAGAGCAGCAGTCCTGCTACAGCCTCACTGTCAATGGCATTGATGATGTTAAAGAATACCGGTCCCAGTACAGACCCCTGGGGGACACCACTTGTCACAGATCTCCATCTGGACAGCAAGCCATTGACAACTACTCTCTGGATGTGACCATCCCACCTCCCCAGGAGCCAGTGAGGGAACAGGGCTGCTAAACCCTCTTAGGGCAGCTTAGGTAAAAGCCCCTGGAACGCCTGGTCTGCATTGCCAGACTCACCACAAAGAGCTGTTTCTCCACATCATCACACACCAGGTCGATGCCCATCCGCTTCTCCCGATGCAGCAGACACTCCTGGGTGACCTGTGGGGGACACACCGTCACTGCTGGCTGCAGGGGCAGGCTTCCAGATAGGGATGGTCCCCACCTCAAGTAGGGTAAGAAAGGTGGGTCCAGAGATGACAGCAGGGGCAAAAAGGGCCCAGGGCATCAGCAGCCACTTGCTGAGCTGCAATGTCAGCATTGCATCAACATGAGGGAGCACATGTGCCCCTGGTGCAAGCCCAGCTCAGGGTCAGGCTCGACGCTGAACACTCACCTGGAGAGGGGCCTCCGTGTTGGCCAAGGCTCTCTCCAGCCGCTCCTTCATGTCTGTGAGAGCGTTGGTCTCCTCCATCATCTTATCCTGCTCACGGCGGAGCTCTGACTTCCAGAACATGATGTCATTGACACGCTGTCCCAGTTTCTTGGTGCTTTCTGCCTGGGTTTTCCGTGTCTGCTGGTATTTGTCCTGAATCAAGCGGGAGCTGTCAGCTGTCAGACACTCCGCAGTGTGCCGGGCAGTCTCGGACCTTTTGTAGTTGGTCAGGTTGGCCCTGTGCCAGTCGCCAGGAGTGTATCGGGTGAAGGGGGCTGTTTGCTCAGAGATAAAAGGAAGTGCCTCTCTGGAGGTTAGCCTCTGAGAGCTTCTGGAAGAGGCACCCAAAGTCGGCTTGGCGACCCGGGGCATCCAGGGGGAGCTGAAGCTATTAGGCAAGGGGGAGGAAGGAAAGCGATTCTGAAGGCCTGAGGCCGGGTTGATGGCCGGGAGAAAGTCGGTCGGGGTTGATCTTGGGTGGGTGTAGGTAGTCCTCAAGGGAGAGCCGAGCAGCTCCATTCTGCAATGATGCTGTTCAGGCCTGTGTCCTGCACGCAGGGGGAGACAGAAGACAACCTCACTCAGTAAGCTCCTGCACTTGCCTTACGTCTTACAGCAACACACGTGACTTACAACACAAAGAATGACGCACCCGGCATCCACAGAGCATCCACACAGCACCTGAACGGGCCTAAAACTCGAGAAAGCAAATCCCTTCTAACAGCAGCCTGAGCATTTCTGTATAGACAGATGTGACTGTTGTCCAGTACCAGGGCTTGAAATGCAGAGACAAACAAATCATGGCTGCTGCAGGGAATGAAAAACACTAGGCCTTCATTTTCCTAAAATCTCCCAAGCCAGTAAACTGTACTTGCTGATTCTCTGCTCTTCACTTGTTTTGTTTTGGATGATCCATACGTACTACAGATATCATCATTTCTTTCAAAGTGCCTTTAGCAGCCCCTGCTACCAACAACTTGTGGGTAAGGGGCTCCATCCTCATCATCTCTACCTTTACTTGCATTAAATGCTTGAGTGAGGAGTCTGCAGGGAAGCTGAACCTTGTAGGACTATGTCCAAATTTGGACCCCCCCCCACCTATTTCAACTGAATAGTAGACAGCCAACGGACTCGCACAGGGAGAAAAATGTCCGTGGCACACCCAATGCAAAACATCTTGGGAATGGGCTGGGGCTCCTTGTCCCCACCTTTCCAGCTTCAACAGGAGCCCCTGCATCCCGCCCTGGGATAAGCTGTCCCAAGGAGACACTTTCTGAACAGGGGCAAATGACCCCCAGCCACCTCCTTTGGGTACCTCCGGATGACCCAAGAGGCACCGGGGAGGATTAGGAGAAACACCTGCTCCTCAGAGGTCAAGCACATGCTCACCCTTAGCTGTTTGGGCGCGGGCTGCGCTCTGGGGTTTTGGGGTGCTCGTGGAGAGTCCACACTCGCTGCTGCACTGCCGAGCTCCGTGGCAGCACTGCCAGGTGCCCGGTGCCCTCAGTGACACAGGACCAGTGGGGCGTTGCCATGGGCGCAGGGTGCTCAGCAACCCGATTGTTCCCTGTAACAATCCCTGCAGCTGCCAGGGCAACGGGATGCGGCCGTTGCGCAACCCAGGGCTCTCCACTGCACACCCAGTGAGACCCCCGGGCAAGAAAATACCCTCCCGGGGCATCCTAGGTCCTCTCCCGGGCCACCTCGGGCCCTCGCTGGGCAAGCAGGTACAGCTGTTGGGCAACTCTTACTCTTGGTAGCCTCTTCATAGCCATTGGAACGAAGGTAATCTGCTATAGCTCGATTTAGTTCAGCTCCTTGCCTTTGGGACAGCACCACTGTGACTGCGATGGCTCTATTCAACATCCCAACACAGCCGAGAACTGATGTGGGTATTTCTCCTTTTGAACTGTTATATGGAATGCCATATGGCATGAGTAACCCGGGGACTCATCCGCGGCTGGAGGATTCCTGATTAGAGACTTACATAATGCAGCTAATGTCAAGAAGAAAGGAATTGGTAAGAAAAGGGATATTGGCACAACAACCCCCCCTTGGATATGGCAATACACAAGATACAACCGGCTGACAAAGTCCTAATAAAGACTTGGAAAGAAACTTCTTTAAGGCCACAATGGGAGTGACCTTCTCTTGTCTGTCAGACAACAGATACAGCTATTAGGACTGCTGAGCGTGGATGGACACATGCCAGTCGAGTGAAAGGACCAATTTTGGACTCGACGCCCAAGGAGCCACCCTGGAAGATTACCAGTTCTCCTGCTTTGGCAGGGGGGTTGGACCCGATGATCCCTTGAGGTCCCTTCCAACCCCTACGGTTCTGTAATTCTGTGATTCCTCCACGGCATAGCCTTGCACAGCACCATGGCCTTGTGCCCCAGTCACCCAGTGACATCAGGAATGGTTCCTGGGGGAGGGCCCTTTCCCAAGTATTCTAGGCTTTACATGGAGAAAAGGCACCCTGTCCCGCCACTCCTGCTTGTCATCTACACACACAGAGAGTTGCCCTCCTTAGGAAAGCCATGCCTCCGTTGCCAGAGCTCTGGCAGCCCTCCTCTGGCAGCCCTCGCTCCTCTGCCAGAGCCTTGCCACGCAAAACCACAACCCACAGTTTGTCCCCAAGCAGCGACCATTTGAGCTCAAACACAGCAAAGAAATACAAGGGGCAGAACATGAGGCCAAGGTTCAGCAGGGGTGCCAACTTCCAGCCTGTCAGGCCTGCTTTGCCTCCTGGTCTCCACTGGAATTTGAAGGGATCCATTTAGATATCGAAGTACAAAATCTACTGCCAAAAGCTGCCAATCTTTCTGTTGCAGTTCTACGTTCCTGCCATCTATTTATATAGCAGTACACTGGATCATAAGCTGCCCTTCTCAAAATACCCAGATCCAGATCCTGTAGAGCATCCATCGGGAGCCCACACGCACCCCAACCATTGCCCAGCCGCAGTTTTACGCCGCTGTAGAACGTTCTTCTCTCCCTGAGCTCCAGCTGCAGGGCTGAACACTGAACCAGGAGGGCAGGGAGAGGAGGACGAGCAAGTTGGCAAGGAGAAGGATCCAGCTTTGGGCATGGACTGCTAAGTACTCTCCCAACTAGCTTGACTCCCCTTGGTGCTTTTTCCACATCAGACTGACTCAACAGGAGAAAGACACCACAATGTTTCTCCTAAAATCACAGCCTGAAAGGGTAGGGATCAACACCTGTGGTGATACAGATATCATCATTTCTTTCACCCCCTAATATTCAATCTAAACCTTCCCTCCTTCAGCTTTAAACCATTCCCCCTTGTGCTGCCATTATCTGCCCTTTTAAAAAGTTGATTCTTCTCCTGTTTCTATGCTCCCTTCAGGTACTGGAAGGCTGCAATGAGGTCCCCCCACAACCTTCTCTTCTCCAGGCTGAACAAGCCCAGCTCCCTCAGCCTCTCCTTGTAGGGCAGGTGCTCCAGCCCTCTAATCATCCTTGTGGCCCTCCTCTGAACCCTCTCCAACAGTTCTACATCTTCTTTTATTGGAGGCCCCAGATCTGGACACAGTACTCCAGGTGGGGTCTCACAAGTGCAGAGTAGAGAGGGACAATCACCTCCTTGTCCCTGCTGGCCACCCCTCTTCTGATGGAGCCCAGGATACCATTGGCCTTGCGAGCTGCAAGAGCACACTGCTGGCTCATGTTAAGTTTCTCATCCACTGTGACACCCAGGTCCTTCTCCTTTCTTTTTGTCTTTTCCTCAAAAATGCAGAGAACAGCCTCTTAGCATTTTCTGAATGTGGGAAGACTGTTGAAGGAATGCCTATTAGTTTGTGTATCCTGAAGATTATATTGATATTTGCAGGAAAAAAAAGAAGATACTTTTTTCCCCTTCTTAACAGCATTATTGCAGTGGGGCTTTTTTTCTCCAGCAGAAAAAGGCATGGCAGGGTACTGCACAAATTACAATAAAAACCCTCCTTTTGCAATAATGCATTAGGATGGTCAGAAAAGGAGAGCAAAGAGTTCAAGAGTAGCTATAAAAGCATGAGGAAAGCTGAGCTCAGTTACACTTTTTGCAGTTCTTTGTTCTACAACACTGGTATTCATTTTGGTAAACTTAATTTTATGTTTGTTGCAGTGCTAGTGATTCACTTAGCCTTGTATTTCCTTGAAGCCTGCAGACAAGAAAGAACACAAAAAATGGGAGATCATCTTAGTTCCCAAGTTCTGAGCAGGGTAAAGTCATATACAGAAAATCAATACCCATTCTCTCCCACTCCCCCCCCAAAAAAAAACCCTGTTATGGGATGCAATTGTTGTATTAGAGATGTGTTAATTTAATGAGAAAATATATCCTATTATGAGCAGGTCTGCTATGGCCTTCCATGTGTGCAATCCTGTTTGGAAGCTGATTTCCCACTCGGTGACTGATGAGTAGTTACCTAGTGAATTTTTAGCCTGCAATATAAAATGCATGAAGTAAAACCCAACTTTATTACGTAGACAGAGCTCTAAGCGGTTCTGAAGAGAGCAATTCCAGGCACAATTTGTTTTCATGCTGTTTTTATCCTATATTAGCATTAGAACATATGAGCCTGCTTTTTCAGATTAGAAACTAAGTGAAATTTAGTTAATGTTCTATGAAATATCACTTTCTACATATGTTTTTTCAGCATATTTTAAAGGTATAAACAGAGGAATTAAAGCCTAGTGCAAGCTAAATGCTGATGACAGAATCACAGAATTGTAGGGGTTGGAAGGGACCTCCTGAGATCATTGAGTCCAACCCCCCCGCCCCGGCCAAAGCAGGTTTCCTAGCACATATCACACAGAGAGGCATCCAGGCAGGTCTTGCATATCTCCAGAGAAGGAGACTCCACAACCCCCCTGGAAAGCCTGTCCCAGGGCTTTCTGTCACTCTCACTGTGAAAAAGTTCTTCTGCATGTTGGTGTGGAACTTCCTGTGAAGAACCTTAAGAGATGGGCATCAGATGTCAGTTAAAGAGGAAGGAAGAAATAAAGAGTAGCTCCACTGCAGGCAAAAGAACTGCTTGTATTTGCTGGTTTGCTAAATCAGATCTAAACCAGCTTTTAGCATCCCAGCAGCAACTTTGTTATGCTTTGCTGCCATCTAGAGACTTGTTTCTCACAAGTGAGCACAAGCGAGTCTTTTTGCTCCTTGGTAACATGACAAAGATTGCCCAGAAATGATTGTGAGGGACAGAACACAAAGAATAAATTTTAGGAATAAAATGGCAGGGTGGGCACTGTCAAATCCCCATGGACGTTATCAATAAATAGCAACTCTGTCTCCACCAACCAACAAAAAGGAGACACAAACTCTTCTACCCATTGTGGGTTTCTGGCGAATGCATATCCAAACTACAGTCTCATTGTGAGCCCTCTCTGCCATGTAACTCAGAAGAAGAAGCATTTCTAATGGGGCCCTGAGCAGCAACAAGCCTTTGAACAGATCAAACAGGAGGCAGTCCATGCAGTACTCCTTGGGCCCGTCCAGACAAGAGTGTGCTTTACACTGCAGCTGGGGAGAATGGCCCTACTTGGAGTATTTGTCAGAAAGTGTCGCAAACGGAGGGAAGACAGGGACACACTCAATATGAGTGATCAGCAAGCTTCGTTTATTGTCCGTTACCTACGCCTTATATAGCAGACAATAATTAGCTCATGCATAGTGCAAAAAAGCAAGCTCAGAATTGGTTATCTTTATAACTGTCAACTCCACCTCTAGTTCCCATCCCACAGTTTCTAAACTTCTCCTTTTTCCCAGGACTGAGCAGCCTCAGGCATCCTGTTGTTGTTCTATAGATGATGCTGAGGGCAAGGTGACCTTGGTTGTTGGCCAGTTAGGGAAGCTGGGTTTGATGTTTCCCAAGCTCTTGTTCGGCTAGCTTGATCATGTCTATGTGACCCTTCTCAGCTAGCCATTCCTCCACAATTCCCCCGTTTTTATTTTGGGCCACTAATATTCTCTCAGTGAATTGCTCAGTCTTCTTAACCACACAACTTAAAACTACTTGTGCTACTATTATAAATCAAAACAATTTGAATTATCCAGCGAAGTCCTTCTTTAATTAGCCCTAACTCCCATCCAGACATTTCTCCAAAAATGGATTGGAGCCAGGAGTCAAACCAGCTAGTTTGCACCATAATCCTCTGGGTGTGCTGCTTTAACCAATCTAACTGCTTGTGAATAGAGTCACTATGGTCAGATAGATTAAAACAACACATACCTTCTACATGCTCACAACCATGCCCTTGTGCTAAAAGCAAAAAATCAATGGCAGCTCTATTTTGCAAAGCAGCATGTCTCACACTATCTACATCAGTAAGCAGGTCACTAAGAGCAAGAGATGTCGCATTGGTTTGTTTATTCAGTCAACATCCCAAATTTGTTCATTTTTTCAGAGCAGCTACAGCAGTCACCCCTGGGGCTAGTGCTGATTTGCCAGAGCCCAATTTTTGTGGACTCAACTCAGAGAAATGTGATCAAGTTCTGAACTTCTTCAGTGAAACACACACAGAGCTTATATAGGTTTCTATATCAGTACAGGAGTTACATTACATTTCTATCAGTTAGATGCTCTGTTCACCTGCTTTACATGTGTCTCACAATTGCTAATGGTTGGTTAAGACTACACAGTCACTCTGTTCCTTTTTAAGGCAGTTGTTAACATTCTCGCAGTTTGTTACCTCGTTTTCAGACTTCTGCTCTTCTCCTACTGCATTCCAATTGTGCCTTAACATATCTTCATTCAACCCCTAGGCCTGATTTATGGGAGTTGAGTGGTGTGGCAATAAATCTGAGTGGGCCAAAAAAACCCATTTCTCTCAAAATGCATTGCTACAATTCCCCCTTTCTGTTTATGGATCAGCCGGATTTTTGTGAAAAGCATAATCCATCCTGCAAGAGAGACACTTTGGACACAGGGCAAAAAGAGCACTAAGGCAAAAATAAATAACAAAAACATAAGTCCTTATTTAACTAAATCTGAAAGCCATCCCATAAACGAAAAGCCATACTGTAAAATGTGGCAATCTAAAAACTGTTAAGTGGTTACACACACTGTTCACACCAAAGTGATTAATTAGTAATTATAACGAGTTTTGATAAGCATATCTTATAGCTAAACATTGTCAGTTGTTCACACCAAAGTGATTAATTAGTAATTATAACGAGTTTTGATAAGCATTTCTTATAGCTAAACATTGTCAGTTTATCTTTAATGTCTAAAAGTTATCTGCACACCTGCTGTGCTTTGACTATCTCATTATGGCTGGTTCATGACATGTTCACTTACTTCCAAATACTTTCTCACAACTCCTTGATTTAAGGGCATCTGTACACCTGCTTTCAAGGCTGCTATGTTTTGAAAATGTGATTACCAAATACTTCTCAGCATGGGTAATTTTGTTGTTTCATGGGAAATTCAAGGATACTGTCAGGGCCTGTGTCATTGAGAGGAGAGTCAGGTTGCCGGCAGGCCTGCTGTCCTCCTTGACAGTAAACGTAAGTCAAGTGCCGAATTGCCAAATCCAATAATCCAAATTTGACCATTGACAATATCCATCCTGAAATTTCCCACTCATTAAACCAATCTGTCGTTGTTATATCTTTTCTGTTCGATCTCTTAATTTCTGAATGCTCACATGAATCGACTGAGAGTGGTCAGCCAGATTCCTGCAGCACATACCTTCCGAAATTTTCACAATCATGTCTGTGAGCCAGCAGCACAAATCAGCTGCTGCATGTCTCTCAGAATCCACATCTGTAGCTAAGTGCCTTGATACCTTTGCTGTTGCATCTGTTTGCTTTGCCAATCAGGAGTGTCAGAAGTGCAGATAACTTCAGCTTCGCGTTTCCGTGCAGGTGCCGATTGCAGCCTATGACCTTAGGCTGTGCAGAAATCACTGTTTCTCTAATTTTTATTTACCACTAACACACTCATATTTAAAAGAGTATTCAGAATGTCCCGCAGCAAAACTCATAGTCCACTGTGGCTGTACCTGGAACACTTCAGTTACTGTGATCAGGGTCCCATCCTAGTTCATGCAAGCTTGATTTCTTCTGGATCCACAGATTTATCCGCTTGGTTCCCGAATCTGTAATGACACAGGCAGATCTCCTTTCCCAAGTTAGTACCTGTAACTTCATTTCACTAACATCTAACATTAACTTTTTCCTTCTCTTTTTTGTTTTTCCAAACCTCCTTTTAAACCTACTGCATGTTTCACTATTGGAGGTACCAAACTGTTCTGTGGCAGACATGAACAGTTCAAAACATACAGAGCCTCGTTTAATCGATCAGCTGGAGAGATATCCTTCTCTCCCCTTTATTGTTTGTGAAGCAAATGCTTGAGAGTTTGATTCATATGTTCTGCCATGGCTTTGCACTGTACAAGCCCTTTAGCCTCAGCAACCAACAAGTGGTATTGTCATTAAAGCACCTTAGCAGATTGGTAAACAAAATTTCATGCAACTTCTGACCTTGTGCAAAGCTGTCTGCTGAGGGAGCAGCCCCGGCCGGTGCAACCAGCCTGTCTGTTCTCTGATTTCTCCCTGCTAGACCTAGATGTAGTCAGTTAGCTCAGTGGGGCTGTGAATCTGGGTAACAGAGTACTGATGCATAATACCACACAATGATCTAATCCAGTTAACATTTCTGAACATCATTGAACATGCCACCCCCAGTTTTGATTGCAATCCTCTGAGGTGTTACAGTACTTTTATCAATCTGTCAGTCCGAGTATTTTTACACTGGCTTATTTTGAATTTTTCTATGGAGTAATCTGTAACCCCTTGCTTTTCAAATGCACTGTTAACTCATGAATCAAGCTTTCAACATCCAAGTTTTTTCCCACAATCAATATAGCAACCATACAATGATAAAAGATTAGATCAGGATGTGTTTCTCGTACTGGAGCAAACGCCCAGGCTACATAAGCCTGGCACATAGTTGCTGAATTTTTTCTGCCTTGTGGGAGCGTACCAAGTGACATCTTTTGAAAAGAAAACACCCAATCTTTTAAATTTTTTTGCTTGTTCCACAAACTTGTGGAAGGCTTCATATGACCCTTAGTCAGTTGCTCCCGTATTAAATCATGTAAGTGGCCAATTTTTTTCTCAAGAAAGCAGCTATTGATCATTGTTTTCCAGGTTAACTTTTAAAGTAAGCTGCCCTTTTTCAATGCTCGCTATCAAAAAATCATTTTTGCTAGGTAACCAGCCTTGCTCTCAGTGGACAAATGCAGCCCTGAACCTATAGCACATACAAACAAACAAATGCTGCAAACCAATTAATCAGACAAACGACACTGCGAGACACAAGTTGTCACATCCAGTCCATATGGGTGGGAGGGTGTGTGTGTGTGGGGGGGGGAGGTGTGGGGGGGTGGTTCTCGGCCACCCAAGCTCTTGTTCGGCCAGCATGATCATGTCTATGTGACCCTTCTCAGCAAGCCATTCCTCCAAGAGAAAGCACCAGGGGGAGACTCAAGGCCAACCACTGGGGTTTTGCAGTTGGGGCGACAGAGGATCTGAGGCCTGTTACACTCCAACAGAAAAGGAAATTGTGGCAGCATATGAAGGGCTTCGAGCTGCTTCAGAAGTGATTTGGACTGAAGCCCAGCTCCTCCTGGCACCTCCATTGCTGGTGCTGGGCTGGATGTTCGAAGGGAAAGCCCTTTCTACACACCAGGCCACTGATGCTATGTGGAGCAGGTGGGTTGCACTTATTACTCAGCAAGCTCAAATAGGAAACCCCAATAGCCAAGGAAACCTGAAGTGCTCACAGACTGTGCAGAAAGCAATGATTCTGGAATATGACCAGAGGAGGAGGTGACACGTACTGAAGAGGCCCCACTGTATAGTGAACTGCCAGAAAACAAGAAAAGAAAATGCCCTGTTCATTGATGGGTCCTGTCACATTGTTGGTAAACATTGGATGTGGAAGGCTGCTATACTGATTCATGGATGGTGGCCAGTGCCCTGTGGGGGTGGCTGCAGCAATGGAAACAAAGAGGCAAACCCATCTGGGCTGCTCCAGTGTGGCAAGACATCTCTGCTCAGTTAGAGAACCTAACTGTAAAAGTGTACCATGGAGATGCCCACATACCCAAGAGTTGAGCCACTGAAGAACATCAAAACAACCAGCAGGTCATTCAGGCTGCTAAGATTGAAGTGGTTCCAGTGGACCTTGACTGGCAACATAAGGACAAATTATTTATAGCTCGCTGGGCCCACAACACCTCAGGTCATCAAGGAAGAGGTGCCAGATATAGATGGGCTCATGATTAAGTGGTAGATTTGACCATGGACACTATCTCACAGATCATCCATGAATGTGAAGCATGTGCCTTGATCAAGCAAGCCAAACAGTTAAAGCCTCTGTGTTGTGGAGGACAATGGCTGAAGAGGCCTGGCAGATTGATTACATCACTCTCCCACAGGCACACCAAGGCAAGCAGTATGTGCTCTTGATGGTAGAAGGAGCCACTGGCTGGCTAGAAACCTATCCTGTGCCCCATGCCATCACCTGGAACACCATCCTGGGTCTAGAGGAGCAAGTCCTCTGGCAACATGGCACTCTAGAAAGAATCAAGTTGGACAATGGGACTCATTTCTGGAATAATCTCATAGACACCTGGGCCAAGGAACACAACATTGGACTGTAAAAAACTACTTTTAAAGCAATGGGTGGTGGAACCCTAAAAAACCTGGATATGCATTTAGCCCAGGTGCTTCCAGGGCAGTCTGAGTGCAGCTAGGGCATTGTGTTGCTCCTTGACTGTGCAGCACTCTGTAATCATCAGGTTGGTACAGTGTTATCACTGGGTCTGAGCGTAATTGGCTGTTACTGTTCTCCTTTCACAGTGCTTTTGTCAGTAAACCGTCCTTATCCCAACCCATGGAGGCTCTGTCTGTGTCTCCTCTGGGACTGAGCTCCTAACTCCTACCACAGCAGCACATCAGCTGCCAGAAAGAAAATGAACTCTATCCTAGCCGAAACCAGGACAAGGAATTAAAACGGTCAAAGCAGACGTTTTTAACAGAACCTGTAGTGACAAAAGGAGGAACAGTGGTTCTCAACTGAAAGAGGGTAGATTTAGATTGGATATAAGGAAGAAAATTATTTTGAGTGTGGTGAGAATATGGACAAATGACAAACCAGTCCCAAATATTTTACACATATTTAAATTGAGCTTTCAAAGGTATGGCCATCATAAGAATGTTTCCAGTTAAGACTGGTGAGACATTTGCATCACAGGCAGATTAATACAAAGTCAGTGTGGTTGAGTGCACTTCTATGTTTTTCATACAGAGACAAAATAATGACCCTGTTTTTTCAGAACAGTGTGTTGTTTGTTCTCTATGTTTTTACAATACGCTATAATCACAAGTTCCTGAATGAATGAATACCCACTATGAATGGTCACACAAGCAGAAAGGCAGTTCTGAAGTGATTGGTTCCAGCTGCGTTTTCTCCAGAGTTTTGCTGACTCCCTCGGTCGCGGTTTCAGGAGCTCGTTGGTCGTAGGTTCAGGTCAAGCTGGGGTGTGGTGGTTTCACCTCAGCTGAGAGCTGGGTTCCACAAAGTTACCTATCTCTTTAAGGGAGAGGGGGGGCGAGCAGAAAACCATCATTTTCTCCATACAGAAGATTTTTTGCCTTAGTATTCTAACTAGTACTTTCTTTCAGCCAATTAAGCTGATTTCATAGAATCATAGAATCATAGAATGTCAAGGGTTGGAAAGGACCCCAAGGATCATAAAGCTCCAACCCCCCTGCCACAGGCAGGGCCACCAACCTCAGGCCTGGATCTACACAAGGTTGCCCAGGGCCCCATCCAAACTGGCCTTGAACACTTCCAGGGATGGGGCATCCACCACCTCTCTGGGCAGCCTGTTCCAGGACCTCACCACTCTTTCCGTAAAAAACTTCCCCCTAATATTCAATCTAAACCTTCCCTCCTTCAGCTTTAAACCATTCCCCCTTGTCCTGCCATTATCTGCCCTTTTAAAAAGTTGATTCCCCTCCTGTTTGTATGCTCCCTTCAGGTACTGGAAGGCTGCAATGACGTCCCGCCGCAGCCTTCTCTTCTCCAGGCTGAACAAGCCCAGCTCCCTCAGCCTCTCCTTATAGGGCAGGTGCCTGCAGACAAGAAAGAACACAAAAAATGGGAGATCATCTCAGTTCCCAAGTTCTGAGCAGGGTAAAGTCATATACAGAAAATCAATACCCATTCCCTCCCCCTCCCTCCCCCAAAAAAAACCCCTGTTATGGGATGCAATTGTTGTATTAGAGATGTGTTAATTTAATGAGAAAATATATCCTATTATGAGCAGGTCTGCTATGGCCTTCCATGTGTGCAATCCTGTTTGGAAGCTGATTACCCACTCGGTGACTGATGAGTAGTTACCTAGTGAATTTTTATCCTGCAATATAAAATGCATGAAGTAAAACCCAACTTTATTACGTAGACAGAGCTCTAAGCGGTTCTGAAGAGAGCAATTCCAGGCACAATTTGTTTTCATGCTGTTTTTATCCTATATTAGCACTAGAACATATGAGCCTGCTTTTTCAGATTAGAAACTGTAGTGACAAAAGGAGGAACAGTGGTTCTCAACTGAAAGAGGGTAGATTTAGATTGGATATAGGGAAGAAAATTATTTTGAGTGTGGTGAGAGTATGGACAAATGACAAACCAGTCCCAAATATTTTACACATATTCAAATTGAGCTTTCAAAGGTATGGCCATTTTCAGAACAGTGTGTTGTTTGTTCTCTATGTTTTTACAATGCGCTATAATCACAAGTTCCAGAATGAATGAATACCCACTATGAATGGTCACACAAGCCGAAAGGCAGTGATCCACTAATGTGCATAAAAAAAGAGACAGAGGAGTAAGGCATGCCCCTTGTTAATTATCTATTTCAGATTTCAATTAGGACAATCTTAAAAATGAATTTCAAACTTTGCTCTGCATTGTGATGAAATGAAGCTCTCTGGCTAGAGTGAAAATTCTGAAGAAGAGAGTCCCTACATTTTAAATTCATCTTTACCAGGAGTGCTTTACGGAAAACTAAAACAGTGCCAGATGGGTCAGACCCTGCACCGCTCCATCTTCCTGTTCTTGAAATGGTTACAGTGTTATTTTATCATTTTTCACAAGCACATTATAGACTTCTTCAGTCAACTGGAGGAAAGAGGCAGTTTTAAAACACACCACCCTCTGCCCTCTTCACCCCTGTAATGAAGCAAGAAAGCACTGGAACTTTAATTCCGCAAATTGGTTAGTGGTACATGCAGAGGTACAGACACTAAATAAGAAGCTAGAAAAACCAATTGCTGGATAATAATATTAGAATCGCCATTTGAAGAGAAAGGCTAAGTTCAGACACCAAGTCCTCTATGTGTGCCTAAGCACTAGTGAAAAGTAATCCCACTGCTCAGTCCCTAGGCTGGTAGAGGTCAGCAGGTTAAAATATATATTTCACACTGTTCCACTGAGCACTGGTTCACTCCTTCAAGGAGCAGCGATAGCTGGCATCAGAAATAAATGTGTATATGCAATACAATGCCATTATAAAAAGTGACAGTCACAGAGCACCTGAGATCACATTCTTACATACACTCAAAGAAGAAAACCTCTGAGGACTGAAGAGTAAGTACAAAAGATAATTTAAAGAAATTAATATAATGTTCCTGAACTGGGTGCAGTTCGACTCAAACTCCATGATCACGGCAGTACCGCAGCAGACGCTTCAGCGTCGACTCATCATGTTTTATGCCTCTCTTGGAAAGGATTTTTGCTAGAATCCTGACTATAGCCCTTTCCTCGCTAGATAACTTATTCCCCATAGCTGTAACAGCGGCTCACCTTCTCAGGCATATTGCTGCACAGTGTTGTTTTCTCTCTTTTTCCCTCTGTCCTTGATGCGCTGTCTGGCTGCTGAAGTGATTGGTTCCAGCTGCCTTTTCTCCAGAGTTTCGCTGACTCCCTCGGTCGCGGTTTCAGGAGCTCCTCGGTCGTAGGTTCAGGTCGAGCCGGGGTGTGGTGGTTTAACCTCAGCTGAGAGCTGGGTTCCACAGTTACCTATCCCTTTAAGGGAGAGGGGGGGCGAGCGGAAAAGCCGCGGGGGAAGGAAAAAAAACCCACAACCCTGCGGGTTTCGATAAGGATAGTTTACGAAAACAGCAGGAAAAGAGACAAAGAACAACAGTGATAACACTACTTTAGAACACAGAGCACACAAAACTGGCGATACGCAATGCGACCGCTCACCACACTACGCAATTTAGTCCGTGCCCAACCCGCCGGGAGCCCCGGAGCCCCGGAGCCCCGGCCGCCGGACCGCACCTGCCTCAAGCCCCAGAGACAGCGCTTTGGGCGCGCTTTTTCTCCTCCTTTATACAGAACAGGACGTCATTTGTATGGAATATTCTCACTGGCCAACACGGCCCACTGCAAGCTGAAACCGGGACACGGGGTCACCATTTGTGGCGTCCAGCAGGGAGCAACACGCAATTCAATCTATGAATTGTAGGTGAAGCCATTTGATTAGGTGAAGTCACACAGATTAGTTACCTTTCTTACTGCAGACGTGGCAAGCTAAAAACTGCTCATTGGTTACACACACTGTTCACACCGTATTGATTGGTTAGTAATTCTAACGAGTTCTGATAAACATATAGCTAAATAGCCGTAGTTTACCTTTAATGTCTAAAAGCATCCGCACACCTGCTGTTTTGACCCTCTTGTTATGGTTGGTTCCTAACAAGTTCCATTACTCCCAAATACCTTCCCATAACTGCTGCTTGGTTTAGGACAGCCTGTACCCCTATTAACAAGGCCACTGTGTTTTGAGAATGATGATTAGGATCCTCTCGGCATGAGTAACTTTTCCTCTCTCATGGGAACAGAAGAATATTGGTAGGGCCTAAATCTTGGGAGAAGAGAGCTAGGCTGCTAGCAGGCCTGCTGTCTTCCCCGACACTGGCGCTCAAAACTGTACACAGCAGTCAATATTGACAGAACCTATGGCTTTATAAATCGATAGCTCTATAGGCAAAAATGAACATATGACATATAGCCAATAAAGACACTGACTGTGAGGCTTAAGAACTAACATGTGATCTCTAATTACAGGTGCAGCAGACATAGTATTTCAGTAAGAAAACAACTTGTTGACAACACTGACAAGCACACAGTAAGATGCAACAAACTTACTATGAAATTGAGACTCAAAGCAGGCACACATCACAACGAAAGTACCTTCCTACCATGTAAGAAAAGACAGTTCCTGAATGAGGCTGATAGAGTGAGGGTAGGTATTTCTTCCTTCAGTAACACAGGAATGCCATAATCATTTACAGTAAGAGCAGTGAATCGCATTCAATAGTTAACATACAACCAATAGAAGAGAAAAAAAATAATCTTGGCCTATACTGAGCTTTCTTCTAAATAAAAAGATACTGTGTTAAAAAAGTGAGAACTGCCTTGTATGCATAAGCAAATTTCAGAAAATTGCAACTGAAGCCTCAAAAAGCTGGAATCAAAACTCAGTAGCCTTGGAGCCCAGCAGCAGCAGCAGCATGCTAGAAACCACCCCTCTGAGGGGTCTGTTAACAGGGCGTTGTGTTCTTTTCCAGCCTGGTCAATGAGGTCTGTGAAATTGAGCAGACAATCCAGAGCCTTCAGCAGCGGCTGAGAGACAGTGAGGACGTGCTGCAAAGGCTGGCTCATAACAAGTCAGCCTTGGAGCATGAGCTGGTCGTGAAATCCAACTCCCTGTTCATAGACCAGGAGAAGTGCATGGCGCTGCGCAAGGCCTTTCCCAGCACCGTGCGGCTGCTGGGGTATGTTTAGGCTGGGCTCAGCTGCACTCACAGCAGCTGAGATATTCCCAGTTTGGTTTGCATGCCTTCCCAGTTTTCTGAAGATGGTTTGAAAATAAATGATTAGACTTTGTGTGTTACCCAGTCTGGCAGGAGTATTTGTTTCCCCCTTTCTTTTTTCTCTTTCCTCTGCTCTTTCACGGGGTGCCAGAAAGGAGCTGGAAATAATCCCATAGGTGACTAAGAGTAAATGCAGCCACAGGTGTTGATCCCTACCCTTTCAGGCTGTGATTTTAGGAGAAACATTGTGGTGACTTTCTCCTGTTGAGTCAGTCGGATGTGGAAAAAGCACCAAGGGGAGTCAAGCTAGTTGGGAGAGTACTTAGCTGTTGCCATCCCTAATGTATTTTAATGGTGCAGCAGAAGAAACACACACTGTCCCCAAAAGTGTTGCACTGAGTTTTGTTTCTGAATAGAAAAATTTGCATTTTCAACTGATTTCAAATTTTACATGCCCTCTAAAGTGTTAGTACTTTTGACGAACTGATTGAGAATAATACTGTGGGTGTGATTTTGGTAGTGTGGATGTGTTCCTAATGTAACCTCTTTCATGTAGTTGGTTGGTGGAAGTCCTGAAGCACTTTGTAGATCCATGAATGGGTCCTCAAGTCAACCCCTGACTGCCATGGACCTGCTCTCTTTCTGTCCATCAGACCTGTTTTACCAAGTATTTGCATGATCAGAGCTGTAAGTCTTTCATCGATCTGAGGTCTGGTGTGAAAGTCACAAATTGTCTCTTAGACTCCCCATGTCAGACACTTCTCCATCTTTTCACTTAAGCAGAGCTGACCTCAGGCTAATGCCAAGGCACCGACATCCCAAAGCAGCAGAAAGTCAAGACCCTTCCCAGCCCTTGGGCATCCAGCTGACGGCTCTTGGGGAGCAGAGACCATCTTGTCTTGCCTCACATCCCCAAATGACTCAGTCTCACACACCTATGCCAATCCTCTTGCCACCCCTAGGTCTCTCAGTGGTGGTGGCCCCACTCCCCCCAAGAGCAGCAACCTGTGCCAAGGTCCTGCCCTGGCCTCAGCATCTTGGCAGGATGTCTCTTCACATCAGCAACCCTGAACAGGCAGCAATTGTCTTTTCAAATTTCTTTCACTGGCACTTTTGGCTCATGGAGACTTAAGAATAGGTTTCCTTGATTTTGTGTGTATCTTAGAGCCAGAGTCTATCAGAGGCAGCAGCCGCCATTTTAGACGAGAAGATACCACCATAACCAGGGAAACCATCCAGCTCCTCACACCACCCCTTTCTCCAATCATCTCCCTCCCTGAGATAAGCCCATGGAATGCTGAACTCACAGGGACCCTCAGTTTTTGTCCATGTCCTCACTCACCCTGTTGCTATGTGTTGTTGCTCTGCCCATGTTCCTCCCCTGGTAACTTCCACAAACCCTGGTGCCCCGGGCTGCTCTGCTGTTGGCCTGCTCCTCTCCAGACAGCTGCTTTTCAGGCAGAGCCACGTGTCTTCTTTTTGGAGAAACAGGCCTTGTGACTTAGTCTCCAGTTGAGCACCCACGGGCCCCTTCCTTCAGGGTCATGTTTTAAGTAACTTGAACAAAGTCCTAGCATCAGCTGTACGTTAATTTGGGGGTTTTCAGTATGTTCTGCCCGAGTTGTCTTCCATCTTAGCTGGGGGGGGGTGTGCATTACACAAACACACACACACACATACACTCTTCCCCTGTGGCACCCTGGGGTCCCACCCACGCAAGAGTCATATCCCCAGACTTCTGCAGTATGAGTCCTCTCTACTGGGGAGTCTTCTCCTCAGCACAGGCCTCTCAGCAGGACTCCCTTCCCCGGGTGCTGAGGTTCTGTCCCAGACTCCCTGGGCCTAGTCCCGTGCAAAGTCACAAGTCCCCTGGCAAAGATGCTGAGGCGTGGATCAGTTCCTTCACAGGCGGTACATGTCTCTGCTCCCCATCCTCATCCATGGGCTGCCAGGGGACACCCACTCCACCATGGTCTTCACCATGAGCTGCAGGGGAAACTGTCTGGCCCCATCCTTCACCACCCTCACCCCACGCACCCCCAGTCTCCTTCGGGCCTGGCCTTGGTGTCTGCACAACTTGTTACATCTTCTCACTCCCTCCTCTGGTGGCAAAATGCCTCTGCCTGCAGGGTTTTTTCTCCTCTATGTGACTCCCAGAGGCACTGTGACCATCTCCGATTAGCTCGGCCCTGGTCAGAAACAGCTTCGGCCTTGAACTGGCTGATGTTTATGGCCTGGGGCTTGCAGAAAGCTGTAACTGCACCTTACAAAAGCCATCTCAGCAGCACAGCTACACAAAACTGCAACAGCTGATTTTCATAGGGCACCCTCAGGGAAGATGTGTGTGGTGGTTACTGACTTTGCCTGTTTAGTTTAGGACTAAGGGGGTAGGCAAGGCCTGGCTGCCACGTTGTGGGATGGGTGCTGAGCCGCATGTGCAGGGAGCAGAGCAGGGTTCTGGTGGAGGAGGCCTCGTGTTCTACCCCTTGTATTTCTTTATTGTGTCTGAGCTCAAATGGTTGCTGCTTGGGGACAAACTGTGGATTGTGGTTTTGCGTGGCAAGGTTCTGGCAGAGGAGGGAGGGCTCCAGGGGTGGCTTCTGCAAACAGCAGGTACACGGGTCACCCAGGAGTGTCTGCTTCATCAGGAGAAGCAGATGGGCGTTGCTTAGGCAATGGATTTAATAGCAACCATAAACCCATGTCCCCCTCTGCCTTCCTTTGTTTAGCCTGCTGTAAGGTCTAGCAAGTAGGGCAAGAGCTGGCAGGGGAGATGGGATCCTTTGCATCTCCCCTCAGATGCTGTAGAGTTATGTAAAATTGCCAAGAATGGGGTCTAAACCAGCATTAGGAATCTCAAACTCAGCTTCACTGTCCTTTTCTTGGAAGTTCTCGTGTTTCCAAAGGGCCACACCAAGGGAACAGTTCTTCAGGCTCCTAGAGTGTTGCATGGAGTGGACTGGGAGCCTTGGGATAGTACCCCAGCCGCCAGCATGCAGCTGCCAAGACCTAAGCAATAAAACCACTCCTACTAAATGTGCAGGGCTTGGACTTGAGTGCCTCAGGGCAGAGCGTGAGACACCTCTACCCATGTGGAAGACATGTTAGACTCTGAAAAACTCTCCTGAAGGCAAGTAGCTCCTCTTAAAGACTGAACAAATCTCGCCTTTTTCTTTCTGAAAACCTGGCTCTGGGGATAGAAAGGTGTGTGAAGGAGGCTTCCCATCCACACATCATTTGTAGTGGGGAATGGAGGCATTCAGGAATCTTGGGTGACCCCGAATTGGTTTCCATGTGTCCCTTGAACATTGGCTGACTACCTTGAAAACCCAGCTTAGGAGCAAGTTATCTCAACTTCATTTAATTGACTCACTTGGCGCATTTGTCTGGTATTTTAACTTCCTTTCTGTAGACAAAAGAGAAATTTTTGAGTTGGTTGTTTTTCTTTATGTCCAGGATCTGGATGTACTGAAGGTGATTGGCAAAGGGCAGCCGTTGGCATCTGTCTCAACACAGCCTCTTCCACCTTGCACCACATCTGAAGAGTCTGAGACCCTGTAAGTTTTACTTCATGGCAGAAATATAGAATTTTGGGTATGTGCCACCAGTCTTAGCCTCAGCTTTTCTTGTCCTGAATGGAGGTCCTCTGGGACACAGTAAAAGGCATAGTCTAATATAATGACCAGCTTTAGGAATCAGCCAGTTCCTCTGTGTCTTGGGGCATTATTCCTAGGGAACAAGTTGGTTGGTTGTGTGGTTTCTTTCAAGGCCCTTTTCCCTCTGTCTTGTCAAGTACCTGTCCCAAAGAAGACTTGGATTTCGAGCCCTTAGAAAGGAAACTGATGCGTTACGGTGTGCCTGGAACCAACAGCACAGCAGCATCCTGGTACCCAGGCAGCATCTGCAAGCCCAAAACCTGCACCTGCATGGCTCTGCATGGAAGCAGCTGTCTGGTTACTGCAGGAGCTGTTGCAGTGCCTTCAGGCAGTCCTCAGTCAGTCTGGGTGCTAGTCTGTGGTACTTCCAACCATGGCCTTCTTTTGGGGGTTCATTTAACAATGGATGCTTTCTGCTCTCCAGACATCACGTTGGGCTGTTGAGGTTTTACAGTCTGTCATCACTGCTTTCTGTTGGTCACACATGCTTGAGCTTCAGTTCTGATCTCCTTCCTTCCTTCCTTTCTTCTTCTAGAAGCCGTGCGGAGCCAGCGAGAGGGACATCCAAAGCAGTATGTAAACCCACAAACTCACAGTCAATTATTTCCTGAATGACTTTGGGTGGCACAGACCCTCTGGGATCATTTTCGATCCTGGTGTTTCCAGGTTGGCACAACTGAGTGTGATGCCCTATTCTACACCTGCCTGACAACAGCAGAAAACATTGGGTGTTTGTATAGCTCGTGTGTGCTGTTTGCTTCTTGCCAAAAACTTTGATTGGAGAGTACATGTGTGGTAGTTTGACCCTGGCTGGAGGCCTAATGCCCACCAAAGCTGCTCTATCGCTCCCCTTTTCAGATGGAAAGGGGAGAAAATATATATATATATGGAGAGGCTTAGGAGTGGAGATAAGACCTGCAGACCCTTCCTCTCCATTAAAACCCAGCCTCACAAAACTGCAACAACCACCTTTTCTAATGGAAAGAGAAGACATCTGCCATTTCAAAATGACATTTCTATCCCTCTAGTCCAGGAAGACCTAAGAGTTGTTTAGTAATATCACTACTTCCCTTCCAAACCTTGGGTCGAACTGGGTGACTTCTCTGTGTCTCCTAGAAGTCTCAGACAGAATGAAGATGAGTCAGTATGTACCTAATTGCACTGTTTATTTTCTGAAGGTCCATGCTCTGCACCCTCCCCAGGGTGCTGGGAGAATTTCTGTCAGGAAGAAATACCTTGTTGGAAAATATCAACCCAAGGAGAGAGAGACATCACATCTCACAGCCTATCCTGCTCTCCCAGGGGCACCCAAGGAGCCACCGACCTTTTCTGGTAGGGTTAAACTCCACAGCTTACCCTTGGGGTTTGGTTTTGCTAAGCCTAGCTGTAGTGACCTGGCTCTGGGATCGTCTGTGTTGTAGGACCGGGACTGCTTGATGATGGCAGTGAAAAGATTCTCCCCCATCATATTTTGGGAACTCCTCAGGAGTTCAAGATGGAAGCCTTGGCCAGAGGAATGACTCAGGTTGGTTTGTAAAGCTAGGAAATGCTGCTGTGCTCTACTTGTCTGGAGGTGGTGCGGTGCCTGCAGTGCCTTTGGATGCTTTCCAGCAGCTATCAGGAGCAGGTCAGGCCTGAGGTGTGGTTTTCCCAGCCCCCTCATACTCTGGAGGAGGGCTTGCCTTCAGAGAAATGGTGCCAGCAGGTTTTGAAGCCCTGTGTGCAGGAGGAGGTCATGGAGGGGTAGATTACGGAGGCTTCCTCTTCCATGTGTGCTTCTGCTGATGGCGATGGGCTTGCAAGGGAAGAGCTGGTGTTGTGTCCTGGTTTCAGCCAGTGGCTTCAGCCAGGAAGGGGTTAACATGCTGGGCTCGGGACAAGTGACTCAAATTGGCCAACAGGATCATTCCATGTCCGTTACATCATGCCGAGTATAAGAAGCAGGGGGTGTTGCAGTGTTTGTCGCGGACAGCAGGGACCGGGCGGGAGCGTGCTCTCGGCTCGGGGCTTTGTTTTACTGGCGGCGCGAGCTCGGGTCCTTTGTGTCGCGGCTGGGGTTCGCGCGGGCTGCGGCGCGGTGTCCGTTACGGGGAGTGCGCGATCTGAACTGCTCATCTCGGAAAAAGGTTGTATTGTTCATTGACATCTGTTCTTCCCCTGTTATTTCCAGTAAAGAAATACCCTTATCCCCCCCCCCCCCCCCCCCCCCCGCTCCAGGGGAAATCTGAACGCATGGTCCCCGGCTCCGGTGAAACCACAACACAATGCCATTGCTCCAGCCTAATGACTCCTATAAATCCTTCCCTTGTTTCTTAGTGTGTTTCTGGTTTTGTTCCTCTCAAAAGAGTATTGCCAGTCTGAAGAATCCTTTCCTCCTCCATCCTCCTGTTCTCATTGTGGTCACCGTATGTCCATAAGAGGCTAATTTAATGTTTCCTTTCTCTTCAGCTGGCAGATATTATTGAGGTTCCTGATCCAGATGTGCCTGCACCAGCTTTAAAAGAGAAATATGGAGGGGAGAAGAAGAAAAAGGTTCATCAGACCCTGTTTGCACAACCCAGCGACCTCTCCTTATTCAATAACATGCCCTTTGATAGGTATTATTTTTTAAGATTCTGACTGTCCTGTCCTCCTTGACGGTGCTGAGTAGCTACCTGGAGTTTACTACACCTGCGGGACTCTGTCCCTGAAGAGGTGACTGTGCGGAGAAGCATTAATTGAGATTATTTCTTATTGGGTTTTGTAAATTGCCTCTGGTTTTCTCTGAAAGTGCATTTCAGCTTGTGAAAACGCTGGCTCTTGTTTTCTTGAGCAGTGGCTCCTCAAGGGACGACCCTGATGTGGTTCCAGAAAGATCAAGGAGTCCATCTTTAAATTTTGGTGGCCAGCCTGCTCGTTGGATCGACCATGTCACCTCTTGCAGGGAAATTGTGTGCTACTTATTGTTTAGTCAAGCTCAGCCTGCTTGAGTTCCCCAGGCACAGCTGTACAATGAGTGTGGCTCCCAGGCCAAGGAACGGGGTGGGGGAGGGAGGGGTGTTCTTCTGAGTGTAACAGCACATCCCCATGTTTGCCCCAGAGGGATCTAAAGCAGAAGGGGTTGCTTGTTCTGTGGCATGAAGCTCTGATTCCAGGCGCTCTCTGTATAATGGCCACTTGATCAGACCTGCCTTACAAGTGCTCCTTCCAAGGCCTAACCCCTTATTTGTGGGCTGACTTCAGGCAAGGTAAACCCTGCCAGGTAGAATAGAATTTATTATCTTTTGTCTTCCTCCTAGGATGAAATTGGCATTGCTGCCTGGGTCACCTTTGAGACGTTGGCTGGTGAGGTAGCCAAAAACTCCCTGACAGTGATCAACGATGGCACAACTGCCCTCTGGTACAGCTGGATGAGGATTCCCCAGAAGATTCCCTCCAGACAAACCAAGGAGAAGAGGATGCAACGTTTCTATTTTGATAGCAGACCAGGTATAGGAGCTGCTGATCTCCAAGACCTTGAGATACGTTGACCAGAGAGCACGTACTCAGGATCCTGTTAGGAGATGTGAAGTCTGACTAGGGGCAGAGCAAACCAGCTGGGTGATTCTCCCTAGGAAGGCACCCTGGGTGTCAGAGCTGCCTCACACAAGAAGTGTGGGAGGCATATCCCTTTGGTGGGCCTTAAAGGACAGGAGGCTGCTCCTCCTGTGAATGTAAATGGGTGGAATATTGAATGAAACCATGTTCTGATGGCAAACTGGGTATAAGCTGCTGTGGAGAGGACTGAGCTTGCTGTAAAAGGAGTGTGCAGTGGAAATAACATGAGCTCAGTAACATGGTGACTGAGAGGAAACCTGGAAGGAGGAAAATAGCTGGATGGTGTGCTTCCCACAGTTCATTTGGTTAGCTTTCTGTAGCGATAAAGACACTGGGTGTGGGTCAGGTTTGCCAGGTGGTTTCTTGCAGACTGATGCATTTTCTCTCTTATTTCAGGTGTAATTTTGCCTGGGGAAATGAGGAAGTTTTCATTCCTTTTCAAGTCAGAGAGTGCAGGCATTTTCAGCGAGTCCTGGGAACTTAGGACACATCCTCTGTTACTAGGAGGAGCTCTGCTGCAGGTGACCCTTTGGGGAATTTCTGCCTGCCAAGATAAATTGGCTGATGTCAGAGAGAAACTGGAGGTAACCAAGCATGTACCTGGGTAACTGTGAGCTTTGAATGTAACATGAAAATAGAGGGTAAAGGTGGGAGTGACTGACATGGTATTTTTATTGTGTCTCCTTATCTGTCCACACTGTTCCTTTAAGGAATGAGTTTTCTCTTGGTAACGAATTTCATTAGTTCCTTCGTGGGGGTGGGATTGTGTTGTATATGGGGGCATCAGCTAAGGTACAAATCGACACTGTGCTGCGAAAAATGTTGTTTGGGGGAGGATTTGTAGAGTTCATTTGAAAAGCTGTGTAAGCATTGCTCTGCTCAGCAGGCCTCACAGTCCTTCGTGTCCTTGTAACCCTTGTAGTGTCACGTGGTTATGAGCATGGGGGTGAATGCATTTGTGTGTTGGGACACAGAACAGGGACTCACACCTGTTCTTCTTGTTGTGGTGCCTCAGAGGGACCTGGCTGCTCAAGAAGGTGCTACTATAGTCGCAAGGTGTGTGAAGGATCTTCTTGCCCGAATTCGCACTCCAGAGCGTGCCCCATCTCCTGTGGGTGCCTATGCCAAAGAGGAAGAGTTGTTCCAGCAGAAGAATCCTGAGGTGACATTTGCTGTTTGGGCTACTCAACTGACAGCAGGGAGGGAAGACCTGTGGGGCTGGAGGCTGGCATAGTGCGCTGTGCTGGCTTTCACAATTAGGTCTGTAGAGGAATGGCATAGCTCGTTTCACTGTTGAACTTCTCCCTGTTATCACAGTTGCATTATCAGCATCAAGTGGTCAAGCAGCTGCATGAACTGTGGAGACAGCACATGACTCTTCCTTCAGCCTTTGAGGAGAAAGTGTCCTCAGGCCAGAAGAGCACTGCAGAGGAGGACAGGCAGTGCCAGGAGAGTACCTTGGAGGCTCTTCCTGCTCAGAGCAGCACAACAGAGGTCCCAGGCCAGAAGAATGCTCACATGGAGGCTTCTGGTCAAGTGAATAAATGCGGGGGAGGAAGACCCAGGCCCCTCAGAATGGAATCTCTCCATCGAGGACTTCGAGGAGGTGATCACCCCGTTCCTGTTAGTGCTATGACAAGCTGGCAGTGTTTTCATTCTCCCTACCAAAAACCTGGCCAAGCCCAGTGTGAGCCCACCCAACAGCCTGCTTCCAACATTCTGAGTGATAGAGATGATTTATGATGTGTGTTGCAGAAAAGCACTTCAGCTCTGCTGACCACAGTACTCTTATGAAGAGGTTCCCAAGAGAGGGAAGCTCTCTTGGGCTGTTGTGTGAAGAAGAAGAGAGAACCCCACAATGTCCGAGATATTTGAAGCTCTTCCCCCATTAGCCTTCTGTCATGCCAGGGCTGTCAGGGTAGGGGGAAGCTAATCCTGCAGCCTCCTGTGGCTTCCTCAAGGGCTCCTCTCCTTGGGGAGACCTTCCTATTCATCAGACCCCTCAGGGGTACTCACGACAGGCTGTGGATAAAGTCCAGACCTTCCTAGAAGAAAGCCAGCGTGGTTTGGATTCTACCAGCACAGCCCGTCCGCAGTGCTCGCTTGGAAACCTCTCTGCTGCTTTTATAACTCATCTTTACTTGGAGGCCTCTGGTTTGCTGGAATCCCTCTTCTCCAGCTTACCTGTGGCCTTCCAAAGGGGCTTACTGTGAATCTAATCGGGGGGTCTGGGATTGCTCCCCAGATCTTGGGTGGCATGTGCACTTTGGCCAGATCCCAGCTGTATGGGAGGCTATACGGTGTGTAAGTGCCCGGTGCAGCCTGGTTTCAGAGCGGGAAGGGAGCTGTGATGTGCTCCCTTGTGAGAATTAAGGCAAACACGCTCCTCAATCCCTGTGTTTTGTCTCACATCAGGCTATAAAGTCCATCCCTGAGGAGGAGCAGAGAGAAGCAGCCCTGGCCCAGCTCAACCAGGCGGTACTGGAGCTGTGTGTTGAAGAGAGGCCAACTCAGTCGGACGTTTTGTATCCGATCTGGTGCGTTGCCTTTGCAGGATAAAGCTTGTAAATGCATTGTGTGATCAGCAGCCTTATAGCGATGACTTCTAAACCTCACCTAATTATCCACTTGTGATTCAGAGAGGGGATAATTCTGTGAGGTTTAGAAGTCGTCTTTACACTCTGGGTTTTTATCCATTCATTGTAGCAGCTGTGCCAAATGCCTTTTTTCTTTTTTTCCTGGAGATAAGTTTAGGATATTAAATTAAAGTACTTTTAGGGAGTATAGAAGATTATTGGGCAAAATTATTCTAGTCTGTGAAACCATTAGGTAATTTTCTGTACCCTTGTACTCAGCTAACTCTGTCTTCCCTCATGCAGTCTCTCTGTTCTTTACTGTGGCTTTCAAGCTGTAAACATAGCAGCAGCTTCTAGTTGCTTCTAAATCAGGAGGAGGCAGGTTCCTTTCGGTAGGCACAGAGATGGGCTTGGTGTGGGTTTCACTAATGGCTGTGTTGAAAAGCAGATGTAGTTTCACAGTAATAATACTTCTGGGTTTCTCTGAGCCCATTGACTTGCAAACCATTGAGACTTCGGAGGGTTCTAACATCAGGAAGGGAATTCAGCTTTCCTCTGCACTAATTCTGAGATGGTGGGTGCTGTTTTATTGGTTTAGTTGGGCAGAGCAGGTCTCAGCTGCAAGGCACAAGGAGATGGCGATTGCTGTGCCCTCTCCCTTCTGATTCAGCTGCTCTTCTTAGTCTTCAGCTGTGGCATGAAACACTTGATGGTCTGGTGAGTCACTCTGTGAAGCTGAGATCCCTGCTTGGCTTGCCTCAGAAGAACATCTACAAGGACCTTGCTCCAGAGGGAACAGGTGAACATCAGTTTCAGCACAGCAGCTCCTTCCTGTGGACTCCTGGAAATCCAGAAAACATGCTGAATTTCAACCAAAATGGCAGTTTCAGCAGTTCCCTCTCACAGCATTTTTAGAAACAAAGTACATCAGAAGAAATGGCAGATTGTGTGATACTAATTGTGGATTGTCTTTGTGGGTGTGAAAATGTTGCTTTTGCGTAATTCCTTTGTAGTGGAAGTAAAGCAACCTCTAAAAGGACAAAAAGAAGACCGAATAACCACAAGGAAAGAAAAGGGCAGGTCATCTGCTGGCAAGGTGAAAGGCAGCAAAACAAGCCCAGTGAAGACAGCAAGGAAGGAGAAAGAGGTGTGTGTTGGGATGTCTGTTTGATATGTATCTGTCCCTGAATGGGAACATCCAAGCAGCAGAAAGTTAAACGTGAGAGATGAGCAAAAGCTGCAATCTTCCACTTCATTGTAGGAGGTGGAAGGGGGAGCGCAGCCCGTGGAAGCTGTAACTACAGCTAGAGTAGAACCTCCTCAGGAGCAGGTGGACCCTGCCTTGTTTCAGATGTACCAGGAGAAGCTTTATATTAAGGTGAGCCTGACCAAAGCTTAGTTCTTTGATTCTCCTTTCAGTTCTTTGCTTGTAAGCTTGCACTGAAGCTTAGGTGGAGAGGTGTTTTGTTAAACTCAGAAGACTGACAATTGTGTCTGTAGTTGTGGAGCAAGGTAAGCGTGACATCCAGAGTATGATGTCTTTTGTTCAAGCCTGGAATCTGACAACATAAATCCAGCCATCGTGTAGCCACATGCAGGATTTCTATCTGGGATGTCTTTAGCATGCTTGTGGACTCTTGAGGGATGAGCAGAATGAATTGTATCTCAGATAACATTAAACACACTTCATAGAGAACTTATTCCTCCAGCTAAGCTCTGTTGGCAGGCGGTGGCTGTGATGTGGTTGTGTGTGTGCCTGTACGTTAACGTGCTCCTGCATGAGAAATCTTCTCTGCGTCTGTCAGCCTTGTCATCGGGGTTTCTTAGGGTGTTTTCACTGCAACTGTCTTCTTTTAATTGCTGCTGCAGGTTTATGAGCTGCTGGGATCCATGGTGAGCAGAATGTTTTCTCTATGTGAGGAACTAAAGGGAAAAGAGTCTCAGAAGTAGGAGAGTGAAGCCCTTCACAACTAGAGGTAGACTTGCTTTTAAAAAATAAACAACCAACCCCATTTACACAGATCAAGTGGAGAGTCTTCTTTCTGAAGCGTTGCAGGGGCTACAAATACTTGGCTGCCTCTTTTCTGATGTGCTGTTATGCAAGACTATTGCTAGGTCATCTCTTAATTCTACTGATGATAGCTTGCTGAAAAGAGACAAGGCAAGAAATATCACTGATGCACACAAACTGACTTCACAACTCACAAGGAGTTATAAAGAAGGCATGTTTATTTGGCACTGGGTGCATGGGAGATCACTCCACCACAGACATACACACCAAACACAGTGATTCACTTTCACAATATACAGTAGAATGTTACATATTCATAGCATTTTGCAATGCACCTATACATATGCATAACCTGTCCCTGCTTCCTGTTGAAATTAGTTCTGGGAAGTAATTTCCATAAACTCCTCCCAATTGCACTTGCAGACGGTCACCCAATAGTGGTCCTTGGGGGTCTCAGTGATGAAGGCTCAAAGTCTTCATCAGGTTGAGCATTTCACCTCCTCCCCCTGGCACATGCGTAGTTGTGATTGTTCCTGCTGGGCACAATTATCCTTGGGATGTTTCCTTCTTATCTGTCCCAGGTGGCACCTTCCTTGGGATGCTTCCTCCTTATCAGTCCTGGGTCCACTTTAAATTCTTTCAAGAACACTAATTACTCAAGACCAACTATACTAGAAATGAGTTGTTCAAATAAGACATTGTTTATGCAAGGTCACCTCTGACACCGTCACTACAACAAACACACTCTTTTTTTCACCTTAGAATCCTTACAACACAACCCCCCACTTTCTGGGATTACAAGTACAGCACAAACACTCCTTTTCCTTTTCTTTCTTTGCCTCACTTCAAGCATATATTCTCTTCTGGCATTCCAAATCCATTGACCACATCTCTGTCTAATATTCAAATCACCTCTGAACACGAAGAACAACCCCGTGTGTGCTATCTTATCACCTTTCTCATTGCTGGGACAAAACTACATCACCTGAAATATAGCATGATATTTCAAGACCCCATTTTCAGTCCATATTCACCACTGACCAAGTGATATTGGGGACACCATTCATTACACAACCATTTTCATTTAATTTTTTAATTTCCCTAGTCAGGGGTGTCTGTCCAGATTTACTCCAGTTCTTTAAGGAGAACAGAGGAAAACTGTCTTGGAAGAAGCGAAACCCATTATGGTACTGAAAAAAGGATTCCCTAAACCAACATTTCCTAGGCCAAAATTCCAAACTTCCAAATACAAACCCAGGGATCTCTTCCCTGTGTTACTAATACACTGTAGAAAAAAACCCACACTGCTGATGGATGTCTTTCTGACATGACTTATGCAGAGCTCAAGCAAAAAATAACTCGCACTGCTTCCTGAAAAGCCTTGTGTTCCTCCCCATTTCTGTATCTGTGAAGTGGAAACTTCTGCCCTATCTGCCCCTGGGGGGAGCCTTGACATCTCTGTGTTCACAGGGCCATTCTCACTTCTGGGTGCCAGCCCAAACGTCCTGTGAGAGACAAGGATCAGGAGGAGGAGGTCATCTTGTGGATTTCCTTGGAACAACAGAATTTTGAGAGCCATGGAATTTGGTAGCAGTTACTCAAATGTTTAGCATGCTTAAAATTGAATGGTAGTAGAGCTGAGAAATTACATGGAGCACTGTTAGGACTGTTCCCTTGGAAAGGAAAGCCCTGGGTCAGAGAGGCTGCCTGTGGGTTTTGTGCAATCCTACAAATGGGTTTGCCTTTGCTCAGGGACCTGGGTGTACTTGGTGGGTGATGGGAAACGATGGGGAAATCCAGTGTATGCTGCAAAGGGATTCAGTTTTGGGTGAGGATAGAATTTAGTTGGTGTATAAAATCATGGGCTAGTTGCCTCCAGGACAGTCTGAGTGTGGCCTGGGCATTGGATTGGTTGGTCAGTTGGTTGGTCCTTGCCATCAGTCAGCACTCTGTAATCACCAGGTCAATAAGATACTCTGTGTTAACACTGGCTGTGAGGATAATTAGCCATTATTGATCTATATTCATGGTGATTTTTGTCAGTAAACTGTCCTTATCCCAAGGCATGGAGGCTCTATCTGTCTCTCCTGTGGGGGAGACTGAACAGCTAGTGGTGCTCAGCCAGGGTCGGTGGTTCAACCACCAGAGCAGGGTATGTCATTCATTCCTGGCTGCTTTGCTTTGGGAGCTACGGCTGGACATTTAGCATGTTCTAATTCAGTGCTGGTAGAGCCTATTTAAGAACATAGGGAAGTATTAGGACCATTCCTTGGAAAAGGAAAGCCCTGAGCCCAAAGGTCAGAGGTGCTGCTTCTCTGCTCCATGGGGAGGTTTCAGGCCAGGTATGTCTTTTAGTCCTGGCTCCTTTGGTTTGGGAGCTATTGCTGGATGTTCAGCATGTTTTGAATTGAATGCATGTGTAGCAGAGAAAAACACCTAAGGAAATCTTACATATCAGGGGGAAGTTTTTTACAGAGGGAGTGGTGAGATGAGGGAACAGGCTGCCCAGAGAGGGGGTGGATGCCCTGACCCTGGAAGTGTTCAAGGCCATGTTACTTGGAGCCCTGGACAACCATGTGTAGATCCATGCATGGAGGTTGGAAGCCATGGCTGTTGTAAGGGGGTTGGATATCTATGATCCTTGGGGTCCCTTCCAGCCATGGCATTGTATGATACTAAGATCATTAAAATACATTAGGGATGGCAACAGCTAAGTACTCTCCCAACTAGCTTGACTCCCCTTGGTGCTCCCTAGGAGCCACCCTGGAAGATTACCAGTTCTCCTGCTTTGGCAGGGGGGTTGGACCCGATGATCCCTTGAGGTCCCTTCCAACCCCTACGGTTCTGTAATTCTGTGATTCCTCCACGGCATAGCCTTGCACAGCACCATGGCCTTGTGCCCCAGTCACCCAGTGACATCAGGAATGGTTCCTGGGGGAGGGCCCTTTCCCAAGTATTCTAGGCTTTACGTGGAGAAAAGGCACCCTGTCCCGCCACTCCTGCTTGTCATCTACACACACAGAGAGTTGCCCTCCTTAGGAAAGCCATGCCTCCGTTGCCAGAGCTCTGGCAGCCCTCCTCTGGCAGCCCTCGCTCCTCTGCCAGAGCCTTGCCACGCAAAACCACAACCCACAGTTTGTCCCCAAGCAGCGACCATTTGAGCTCAAACACAGCAAAGAAATACAAGGGGCAGAACATGAGGCCAAGGTTCAGCAGGGGTGCCAACTTCCAGCCTGTCAGGCCTGCTTTGCCTCCTGGTCTCCACTGGAATTTGAAGGGATCCATTTAGATATCGAAGTACAAAATCTACTGCCAAAAGCTGCCAATCTTTCTGTTGCAGTTCTACGTTCCTGCCATCTATTTATATAGCAGTACACTGGATCATAAGCTGCCCTTCTCAAAATACCCAGATCCAGATCCTGTAGAGCATCCATCGGGAGCCCACACGCACCCCAACCATTGCCCAGCCGCAGTTTTACGCCGCTGTAGAACGTTCTTCTCTCCCTGAGCTCCAGCTGCAGGGCTGAACACTGAACCAGGAGGGCAGGGAGAGGAGGACGAGCAAGTTGGCAAGGAGAAGGATCCAGCTTTGGGCATGGACTGCTAAGTACTCTCCCAACTAGCTTGACTCCCCTTGGTGCTTTTTCCACATCAGACTGACTCAACAGGAGAAAGACACCACAATGTTTCTCCTAAAATCACAGCCTGAAAGGGTAGGGATCAACACCTGTGGCTGCATTTAACCTTAGTCACCTATGGGATTATTTCCAGCTCAATCTGGCATCCCGTGAAAGAGCAGAGGAAAGAGAAAAAAGAAAGGGGGAAACAAATACTCCTGCCAGACTGGGTAACACACAAAGCCTAATCGTTTATTTTCAAACCATCTTCAGAAAACTGGGAGGGCATGCAAACCAAACTGGGAATATCTCAGCTGCTGTGAGTGCAGCTGAGCCCAGCCTAAACATACCCCAGCAGCCGCACGGTGCTGGGAAAGGCCTTGCGCAGTGCCATGCACTTCTCCTGGTCTATGAACAGGGAGTTGGATTTCACGACCAGCTCATGCTCCAAGGCTGACTTGTTATGAGCCAGCCTTTGCAGCACGTCCTCGCTGTCTCTCAGCCGCTGCTGAAGGCTCTGGATTGTCTGCTCAATTTCACAGACCTCGTTGACCAGGCTGGAAAAGAACACAATGCCCTGTTAACAGTCCCCTCAGAGGGGTGGTTTCTAGCATGCTGCTGCTGCTGGGCTCCTTGGGCACAGGATCTCCAGCCTCGCACCCCCCATTTGTGGCAGACATGTGAAAGCCAAGGGCAGAGCTCCTCTGAACCTCAGCAGGGAGGAGGCATGGTGGTCTAGAAGACTCTGCTGTCCCAGAGCACAAACAGGATAGTTGGGAGAGGCTCAAGGGGACTGGGAAATCCATGGAGGATGGAGAAAAGGATGGTGTGTAAGATGCTGAACAGGCCCGGGGGTTGGGAGTGAACTGGTTTTGAAGGGCTTCACGTAGCGTCATGCCCAGCTCAGGCTTCCAGGAGGTGTGAGGTTCAGGGGTGCCTCACAGGGTGCTGCTGGGCTCTCTGGGCACTTACCGGAGCTGGGCAGGGTCCCGGCACAGCTCCATCTTTGGTCTGCGGATGCGTTTGTCCAGCCGGGTCTGAGCCACTTGTAGGGGAAACCCTTTGTCCCGAATGGCTTTTTGAATGGCTCCTATGCTCCTCTCCACATGGAACATTTGCTGCAGTGTCTGGCAGGAGAGAGACATGTGTGCATCAATTAAAAAAAACCTTCTCCACTGACCACATCACTTCCCTTTTCCTGTCTGCAATAAGCCCCAAGTTGGGTACATGGGCTCAGACTGCTGTCGCTCTGCCACAAACCGAGGCACAGATCCATCAGCTGTGTCTCCTGAGGGAAAAGCCTCCCTCTGCCCCTGCTGTCACAGCAGAGGTTTCCAAGCAGTGTCCCAGCCAAAGGGAGAGCTTCAGCCTACCTTGCTCAGCTGGGCCTGAATTTTCCTCTTGGCATCAGCCGTGTCTGCGATGCGGTGGGTGAAGGCCAAGTTCACGGAGTTGAACTGGTGTTGCATCTCCTTGTCTGTCACCACCAGCAGGTTCTCAATGCTGTCCCGCAGCTTGGCAGAGGCTGCCCGTTCGCTCTGGGAGCGCAGGATGTTCTTGTCTGTGAAGTTGGCCCATGACTCGGGCACTGAGATCCTGGCAGACAGGGGGGAGGAAAGGAGAGGTCCCTGCTAAGACCGTGCTGCTGAGGGGACGGACCCTGCCAGGAAGCAGCAAGGACTGAAGGCAGGGTAAATCTCTGCTCTTCATTTGGCCACGGGGAAGGGAAGCATCTGGACGCTCTTGCTTTGATAAAGCTCTGTGTGTCTGTGGGCTGTGCAGAGGTGCTGGGCTGCATTCATTTCCAGACTGACCTCTCAGCCCTGACAGAATGCTGAACTGGGTGGGAGTCGCTTTTGCCCGCCCAATGTTCGGCATCCCGCCCCAAGCCAAGACTTGCTCTCCCTTTATGGGGAGCGGAGACAAAGGTCCCCTCTGAAGCGGGGGTCTCCCAGCAGGATGGACGTGCCGGGTGGAGACACAAGTGCTTCCAGCGAGCGGGGAAAGGGCCGCTCCCTGCCAGGGAGAGGCACCGCGCATCCTGGGGATGTGCAAGCCCGGCAGGCACTCACGTGGCATCCACGCGCTCTACCCCTCGGAAGTAGCTGAGGCCATTCGAGGTGTTCCTCAGCTGGTGGCACTGCTCGTCGATGCGGTGAGCTGCCTGCTTGTTGGCCAGGTCTCTCTCCACATCGTGCTGGGCCAGCCTGTTGCACCTGCGAGACACAAACAGCCACCGTCACAGGGGATGTAAGGGTGCAACCGTTTCCTCCCCATGCCCCTTCCCTGCAGCACCCCTTGGGGAGCTAGGTGCCCCCACAAGCATCACCGCCTGCTTGCCGTGGAGCCTGCATGGGGCTCACACCTGCAGGCTGAGGGGAGAGGGAGAGCTCTGCTGGGGGCTCATAAAAATGGCAAGTGCCTGTCGGCCCCACAGCAGGGGATAAGGCGCTCCTCCTTACGCAAGCTGGGCTTCTGCCTGCTCCAGGTGCCGTCGCATCCTCTCCTGGCATGACCTGATGGTGTCCAGTTCCTGGGCAGAGGCAAAACACCACCCTGTCAGTATCCCAGCTCAATTGCCCTGCGCACGCTCCTCCCCGTTCCCAGGGCTACAATTCCCTTCCCAGTTCCACGATGCCTTTGAAGCCCTTGTATTTCGCCCTTCCCTGTGTTAGGATCCCATCCCCCCTGCCAGCTCTTGCCCTGCTTGCAAGAGCTTACAGCAGGCTATACAAAGGCAGGCAGAGCAGGGCATTGGTTTATGATTGCTGTTGAAGACATTGCCTGAGCAAACAGAGCAGCAGTCCTGCTACAGCCTCACTGTCAATGGCATTGATGATGTTAAAGAATACCGGTCCCAGTACAGACCCCTGGGGGACACCACTTGTCACAGATCTCCATCTGGACAGCAAGCCATTGACAACTACTCTCTGGATGTGACCATCCCACCTCCCCAGGAGCCAGTGAGGGAACAGGGCTGCTAAACCCTCTTAGGGCAGCTTAGGTAAAAGCCCCTGGAACGCCTGGTCTGCATTGCCAGACTCACCACAAAGAGCTGTTTCTCCACATCATCACACACCAGGTCGATGCCCATCCGCTTCTCCCGATGCAGCAGACACTCCTGGGTGACCTGTGGGGGACACACCGTCACTGCTGGCTGCAGGGGCAGGCTTCCAGATAGGGATGGTCCCCACCTCAAGTAGGGTAAGAAAGGTGGGTCCAGAGATGACAGCAGGGGCAAAAAGGGCCCAGGGCATCAGCAGCCACTTGCTGAGCTGCAATGTCAGCATTGCATCAACATGAGGGAGCACATGTGCCCCTGGTGCAAGCCCAGCTCAGGGTCAGGCTCGACGCTGAACACTCACCTGGAGAGGGGCCTCCGTGTTGGCCAAGGCTCTCTCCAGCCGCTCCTTCATGTCTGTGAGAGCGTTGGTCTCCTCCATCATCTTATCCTGCTCACGGCGGAGCTCTGACTTCCAGAACATGATGTCATTGACACGCTGTCCCAGTTTCTTGGTGCTTTCTGCCTGGGTTTTCCGTGTCTGCTGGTATTTGTCCTGAATCAAGCGGGAGCTGTCAGCTGTCAGACACTCCGCAGTGTGCCGGGCAGTCTCGGACCTTTTGTAGTTGGTCAGGTTGGCCCTGTGCCAGTCGCCAGGAGTGTATCGGGTGAAGGGGGCTGTTTGCTCAGAGATAAAAGGAAGTGCCTCTCTGGAGGTTAGCCTCTGAGAGCTTCTGGAAGAGGCACCCAAAGTCGGCTTGGCGACCCGGGGCATCCAGGGGGAGCTGAAGCTATTAGGCAAGGGGGAGGAAGGAAAGCGATTCTGAAGGCCTGAGGCCAGGTTGATGGCCGGGAGAAAGTCGGTCGGGGTTGATCTTGGGTGGGTGTAGGTAGTCCTCAAGGGAGAGCCGAGCAGCTCCATTCTGCAATGATGCTGTTCAGGCCTGTGTCCTGCACGCAGGGGGAGACAGAAGACAACCTCACTCAGTAAGCTCCTGCACTTGCCTTACGTCTTACAGCAACACACGTGACTTACAACACAAAGAATGACGCACCCGGCATCCACAGAGCATCCACACAGCACCTGAACGGGCCTAAAACTCGAGAAAGCAAATCCCTTCTAACAGCAGCCTGAGCATTTCTGTATAGACAGATGTGACTGTTGTCCAGTACCAGGGCTTGAAATGCAGAGACAAACAAATCATGGCTGCTGCAGGGAATGAAAAACACTAGGCCTTCATTTTCCTAAAATCTCCCAAGCCAGTAAACTGTACTTGCTGATTCTCTGCTCTTCACTTGTTTTGTTTTGGATGATCCATACGTACTACAGATATCATCATTTCTTTCAAAGTGCCTTTAGCAGCCCCTGCTACCAACAACTTGTGGGTAAGGGGCTCCATCCTCATCATCTCTACCTTTACTTGCATTAAATGCTTGAGTGAGGAGTCTGCAGGGAAGCTGAACCTTGTAGGACTATGTCCAAATTTGGACCCCCCCCCACCTATTTCAACTGAATAGTAGACAGCCAACGGACTCGCACAGGGAGAAAAATGTCCGTGGCACACCCAATGCAAAACATCTTGGGAATGGGCTGGGGCTCCTTGTCCCCACCTTTCCAGCTTCAACAGGAGCCCCTGCATCCCGCCCTGGGATAAGCTGTCCCAAGGAGACACTTTCTGAACAGGGGCAAATGACCCCCAGCCACCTCCTTTGGGTACCTCCGGATGACCCAAGAGGCACCGGGGAGGATTAGGAGAAACACCTGCTCCTCAGAGGTCAAGCACATGCTCACCCTTAGCTGTTTGGGCGCGGGCTGCGCTCTGGGGTTTTGGGGTGCTCGTGGAGAGTCCACACTCGCTGCTGCACTGCCGAGCTCCGTGGCAGCACTGCCAGGTGCCCGGTGCCCTCAGTGACACAGGACCAGTGGGGCGTTGCCATGGGCGCAGGGTGCTCAGCAACCCGATTGTTCCCTGTAACAATCCCTGCAGCTGCCAGGGCAACGGGATGCGGCCGTTGCGCAACCCAGGGCTCTCCACTGCACACCCAATGAGACCCCCGGGCAAGAAAATACCCTCCCGGTGCATCCTAGGTCCTCTCCCGGGCCACCTCGGGCCCTCGCTGGGCAAGCAGGTACAGCTGTTGGGCAACTCTTACTCTTGGTAGCCTCTTCTAGCCATTGGAACGAAGGTAATCTGCTATAGCTCGATTTAGTTCAGCTCCTTGCCTTTGGGACAGCACCACTGTGACTGCGATGGCTCTATTCAACATCCCAACACAGCCGAGAACTGATGTGGGTATTTCTCCTTTTGAACTGTTATATGGAATGCCATATGGCATGAGTAACCCGGGGACTCATCCGCGGCTGGAGGATTCCTGATTAGAGACTTACATAATGCAGCTAATGTCAAGAAGAAAGGAATTGGTAAGAAAAGGGATATTGGCACAACAACCCCCCCTTGGATATGGCAATACACAAGATACAACCGGCTGACAAAGTCCTAATAAAGACTTGGAAAGAAACTTCTTTAAGGCCTCAATGGGAGGGACCTTCTCTTGTCTGTCAGACAACAGATACAGCTATTAGGACTGCTGAGCGTGGATGGACACATGCCAGTCGAGTGAAAGGACCAATTTTGGACTCGACGCCCAAGGAGCCACCCTGGAAGATTACCAGTTCTCCTGCTTTGGCAGGGGGGTTGGACCCGATGATCCCTTGAGGTCCCTTCCAACCCCTACGGTTCTGTAATTCTGTGATTCCTCCTCGGCATAGCCTTGCACAGCACCATGGCCTTGTGCCCCAGTCACCCAGTGACATCAGGAATGGTTCCTGGGGGAGGGCCCTTTCCCAAGTATTCTAGGCTTTACATGGAGAAAAGGCACCCTGTCCCGCCACTCCTGCTTGTCATCTACACACACAGAGAGTTGCCCTCCTTAGGAAAGCCATGCCTCCGTTGCCAGAGCTCTGGCAGCCCTCCTCTGGCAGCCCTCGCTCCTCTGCCAGAGCCTTGCCACGCAAAACCACAACCCACAGTTTGTCCCCAAGCAGCGACCATTTGAGCTCAAACACAGCAAAGAAATACAAGGGGCAGAACATGAGGCCAAGGTTCAGCAGGGGTGCCAACTTCCAGCCTGTCCGGCCTGCTTTGCCTCCTGGTCTCCACTGGAATTTGAAGGGATCCATTTAGATATCGAAGTACAAAATCTACTGCCAAAAGCTGCCAATCTTTCTGTTGCAGTTCTACGTTCCTGCCATCTATTTATATAGCAGTACACTGGATCATAAGCTGCCCTTCTCAAAATACCCAGATCCAGATCCTGTAGAGCATCCATCGGGAGCCCACACGCACCCCAACCATTGCCCAGCCGCAGTTTTACGCCGCTGTAGAACGTTCTTCTCTCCCTGAGCTCCAGCTGCAGGGCTGAACACTGAACCAGGAGGGCAGGGAGAGGAGGATGAGCAAGTTGGCAAGGAGAAGGATCCAGCTTTGGGCATGGACTGCTAAGTACTCTCCCAACTAGCTTGACTCCCCTTGGTGCTTTTTCCACATCAGACTGACTCAACAGGAGAAAGACACCACAATGTTTCTCCTAAAATCACAGCCTGAAAGGGTAGGGATCAACACCTGTGGCTGCATTTACTCTTAGTCACCTATGGGATTATTTCCAGCTCCTTTCTGGCACCCCGTGAAAGAGCAGAGGAAAGAGAAAAAAGAAAGGGGGAAACAAATACTCCTGCCAGACTGGGTAACACACAAAGCCTAATCGTTTATTTTCAAACCATCTTCAGAAAACTGGGAGGGCATGCAAACCAAACTGGGAATATCTCAGCTGCTGTGAGTGCAGCTGAGCCCAGCCTAAACATACCCCAGCAGCCGCATGGTGCTGGGAAAGGCCTTGCGCAGCGCCATGCACTTCTCCTGGTCTATGAACAGGGAGTTGGATTTCACGACCAGCTCATGCTCCAAGGCTGACTTGTTATGAGCCAGCCTTTGCAGCACGTCCTCGCTGTCTCTCAGCCGCTGCTGAAGGCTCTGGATTGTCTGCTCAATTTCACAGACCTCGTTGACCAGGCTGGAAAAGAACACAACGCCCTGTTAACAGTCCCCTCAGAGGGGTGGTTTCTAGCATGCTGCTGCTGCTGGGCTCCTTGGGCACAGGATCTCCAGCCTCGCACCCCCCATTTGTGGCAGACATGTGAAAGCCAAGGGCAGAGCTCCTCTGAACCTCAGCAGGGAGGAGGCATGGTGGTCTAGAAGACTCTGCTGTCCCAGAGCACAAACAGGATAGTTGGGAGAGGCTCAAGGGGACTGGGAAATCCATGGAGGATGGAGAAAAGGATGGCGTGTAAGATGCTGAACAGGCCCGGGGGTTGGGAGTGAACTGGTTTTGAAGGGCTTCACGTAGTGTCATGCCCAGCACAGGCTTCCAGGAGGTGTGAGGTTCAGGGGTGCCTCACAGGGTGCTGCTGGGCTCTCTGGGCACTTACCGGAGCTGGGCAGGGTCCCGGCACAGCTCCATCTTTGGTCTGCGGATGCGTTTGTCCAGCCGGGTCTGAGCCACTTGTAGGGGAAACCCTTTGTCCCGAATGGCTTTTTGAATGGCTTCTATGCTCCTCTCCACATGGAACATTTGCTGCAGTGTCTGGCAGGAGAGAGACATGTGTGCATCAATTAAAAAAAACTTTCTCCACTGACCACATCACTTCCCTTTTCCTGTCTGCAATAAGCCCCAAGTTGGGTACATGGGCTCAGACTGCTGTCGCTCTGCCACAAACCGAGGCACAGATCCATCAGCTGTGTCTCCTGAGGGAAAAGCCTCCCTCTGCCCCTGCTGTCACAGCAGAGGTTTCCAAGCAGTGTCCCAGCCAAAGGGAGAGCTTCAGCCTACCTTGCTCAGCTGGGCCTGAATTTTCCTCTTGGCATCAGCCGTGTCTGCGATGCGGTGGGTGAAGGCCAAGTTCACGGAGTTGAACTGGTGTTGCATCTCCTTGTCTGTCACCACCAGCAGGTTCTCAATGCTGTCCCGCAGCTTGGCAGAGGCTGCCCGTTCGCTCTGGGAGCGCAGGATGTTCTTGTCTGTGAAGTTGGCCCATGACTCGGGCACTGAGATCCTGGCAGACAGGGGGGAGGAAAGGAGAGGTCCCTGCTAAGACCGTGCTGCTGAGGGCACGGACCCTGCCAGGAAGCAGCAGGGACTGAAGGCAGGGTAAATCTCTGCTCTTCATTTGGCCACGGGGAAGGGAAGCATCTGGACGCTCTTGCTTTGATAAAGCTCTGTGTGTCTGTGGGCTGTGCAGAGGTGCTGGGCTGCATTCATTTCCAGACTGACCTCTCAGCCCTGACAGAATGCTGAACTGGGTGGGAGTCGCTTTTGCCCGCCCGATGTTCGGCATCCCGCCCCAAGCCAAGACTTGCTCTCCCTTTATGGGGAGCGGAGACAAAGGTCCCCTCTGAAGCGGGGGTCTCCCAGCAGGATGGACGTGCCGGGTGGAGACACAAGTGCTTCCAGCGAGCGGGGAAAGGGCCGCTCCCTGCCAGGGAGAGGCACCGCGCATCCTGGGGATGTGCAAGCCCGGCAGGCACTCACGTGGCATCCACGCGCTCTACCCCTCGGAAGTAGCTGAGGCCATTCGAGGTGTTCCTCAGCTGGTGGCACTGCTCGTCGATGCGGTGAGCTGCCTGCTTGTTGGCCAGGTCTCTCTCCACATCGTGCTGGGCCAGCCTGTTGCACCTGCGAGACACAAACAGCCACCGTCACAGGGGATGTAAGGGTGCAACCGTTTCCTCCCCATGCCCCTTCCCTGCAGCACCCCTTGGGGAGCTAGGTGCCCCCACAAGCATCACCGCCTGCTTGCCGTGGAGCCTGCATGGGGCTCACACCTGCAGGCTGAGGGGAGAGGGAGAGCTCTGCTGGGGGCTCATAAAAATGGCAAGTGCCTGTCGGCCCCACAGCAGGGGATAAGGCGCTCCTCCTTACGCAAGCTGGGCTTCTGCCTGCTCCAGGTGCCGTCGCATCCTCTCCTGGCATGACCTGATGGTGTCCAGTTCCTGGGCAGAGGCAAAACACCACCCTGTCAGTATCCCAGCTCAGTTGCCCTGCGCACGCTCCTCCCCGTTCCCAGGGCTACAATTCCCTTCCCAGTTCCACGATGCCTTTGCAGCCCTTGTATTTCGCCCTTCCCTGTGTTAGGATCCCATCCCCCCTGCCAGCTCTTGCCCTGCTTGCAAGAGCTTACAGCAGGCTATACAAAGGCAGGCAGAGCAGGGCATTGGTTTATGATTGCTGTTGAAGACATTGCCTGAGCAAACAGAGCAGCAGTCCTGCTACAGCCTCACTGTCAATGGCATTGATGATGTTAAAGAATACCGGTCCCAGTACAGACCCCTGGGGGACACCACTTGTCACAGATCTCCATCTGGACAGCAAGCCATTGACAACTACTCTCTGGATGTGACCATCCCACCTCCCCAGGAGCCAGTGAGGGAACAGGGCTGCTAAACCCTCTTAGGGCAGCTTAGGTAAAAGCCCCTGGAACGCCTGGTCTGCATTGCCAGACTCACCACAAAGAGCTGTTTCTCCACATCATCACACACCAGGTCGATGCCCATCCGCTTCTCCCGATGCAGCAGACACTCCTGGGTGACCTGTGGGGGACACACCGTCACTGCTGGCTGCAGGGGCAGGCTTCCAGATAGGGATGGTCCCCACCTCAAGTAGGGTAAGAAAGGTGGGTCCAGAGATGACAGCAGGGGCAAAAAGGGCCCAGGGCATCAGCAGCCACTTGCTGAGCTGCAATGTCAGCATTGCATCAACATGAGGGAGCACATGTGCCCCTGGTGCAAGCCCAGCTCAGGGTCAGGCTCGACGCTGAACACTCACCTGGAGAGGGGCCTCCGTGTTGGCCAAGGCTCTCTCCAGCCGCTCCTTCATGTCTGTGAGAGCGTTGGTCTCCTCCATCATCTTATCCTGCTCACGGCGGAGCTCTGACTTCCAGAACATGATGTCATTGACACGCTGTCCCAGTTTCTTGGTGCTTTCTGCCTGGGTTTTCCGTGTCTGCTGGTATTTGTCCTGAATCAAGCGGGAGCTGTCAGCTGTCAGACACTCCGCAGTGTGCCGGGCAGTCTCGGACCTTTTGTAGTTGGTCAGGTTGGCCCTGTGCCAGTCGCCAGGAGTGTATCGGGTGAAGGGGGCTGTTTGCTCAGAGATAAAAGGAAGTGCCTCTCTGGAGGTTAGCCTCTGAGAGCTTCTGGAAGAGGCACCCAAAGTCGGCTTGGCGACCCGGGGCATCCAGGGGGAGCTGAAGCTATTAGGCAAGGGGGAGGAAGGAAAGCGATTCTGAAGGCCTGAGGCCGGGTTGATGGCCGGGAGAAAGTCGGTCGGGGTTGATCTTGGGTGGGTGTAGGTAGTCCTCAAGGGAGAGCCGAGCAGCTCCATTCTGCAATGATGCTGTTCAGGCCTGTGTCCTGCACGCAGGGGGAGACAGAAGACAACCTCACTCAGTAAGCTCCTGCACTTGCCTTACGTCTTACAGCAACACACGTGACTTACAACACAAAGAATGACGCACCCGGCATCCACAGAGCATCCACACAGCACCTGAACGGGCCTAAAACTCGAGAAAGCAAATCCCTTCTAACAGCAGCCTGAGCATTTCTGTATAGACAGATGTGACTGTTGTCCAGTACCAGGGCTTGAAATGCAGAGACAAACAAATCATGGCTGCTGCAGGGAATGAAAAACACTAGGCCTTCATTTTCCTAAAATCTCCCAAGCCAGTAAACTGTACTTGCTGATTCTCTGCTCTTCACTTGTTTTGTTTTGGATGATCCATACGTACTACAGATATCATCATTTCTTTCAAATAAAGGGCTTTCTTTAGCAGCCCCTGCTACCAACAACTTGTGGGTAAGGGGCTCCATACTCATCATCTCTACCTTTACTTGCATTTAATGCTTGAGTGAGGAGTCTGCAGGGAAGCTGAACCTTGTAGGACTATGTCCAAATTTGGACCCCCCCCCACCTATTTCAACTGAATAGTAGACAGCCAACGGACTCGCACAGGGAGAAAAATGTCCGTGGCACACCCAATGCAAAACATCTTGGGAATGGGCTGGGGCTCCTTGTCCCCACCTTTCCAGCTTCAACAGGAGCCCCTGCATCCCGCCCTGGGATAAGCTGTCCCAAGGAGACACTTTCTGAACAGGGGCAAATGACCCCCAGCCACCTCCTTTGGGTACCTCCGGATGACCCAAGAGGCACCGGGGAGGATTAGGAGAAACACCTGCTCCTCAGAGGTCAAGCACATGCTCACCCTTAGCTGTTTGGGCGCGGGCTGCGCTCTGGGGTTTTGGGGTGCTCGTGGAGAGTCCACACTCGCTGCTGCACTGCCGAGCTCCGTGGCAGCACTGCCAGGTGCCCGGTGCCCTCAGTGACACAGGACCAGTGGGGCGTTGCCATGGGCGCAGGGTGCTCAGCAACCCGATTGTTCCCTGTAACAATCCCTGCAGCTGCCAGGGCAACGGGATGCGGCCGTTGCGCAACCCAGGGCTCTCCACTGCACACCCAGTGAGACCCCCGGGCAAGAAAATACCCTCCCGGGGCATCCTAGGTCCTCTCCCGGGCCACCTCGGGCCCTCGCTGGGCAAGCAGGTACAGCTGTTGGGCAACTCTTACTCTTGGTAGCCTCTTCATAGCCATTGGAACGAAGGTAATCTGCTATAGCTCGATTTAGTTCAGCTCCTTGCCTTTGGGACAGCACCACTGTGACTGCGATGGCTCTATTCAACATCCCAACACAGCCGAGAACTGATGTGGGTATTTCTCCTTTTGAACTGTTATATGGAATGCCATATGGCATGAGTAACCCGGGGACTCATCCGCGGCTGGAGGATTCCTGATTAGAGACTTACATAATGCAGCTAATGTCAAGAAGAAAGGAATTGGTAAGAAAAGGGATATTGGCACAACAACCCCCCCTTGGATATGGCAATACACAAGATACAACCGGCTGACAAAGTCCTAATAAAGACTTGGAAAGAAACTTCTTTAAGGCCACAATGGGAGTGACCTTCTCTTGTCTGTCAGACAACAGATACAGCTATTAGGACTGCTGAGCGTGGATGGACACATGCCAGTCGAGTGAAAGGACCAATTTTGGACTCGACGCCCAAGGAGCCACCCTGGAAGATTACCAGTTCTCCTGCTTTGGCAGGGGGGTTGGACCCGATGATCCCTTGAGGTCCCTTCCAACCCCTACGGTTCTGTAATTCTGTGATTCCTCCACGGCATAGCCTTGCACAGCACCATGGCCTTGTGCCCCAGTCACCCAGTGACATCAGGAATGGTTCCTGGGGGAGGGCCCTTTCCCAAGTATTCTAGGCTTTACATGGAGAAAAGGCACCCTGTCCCGCCACTCCTGCTTGTCATCTACACACACAGAGAGTTGCCCTCCTTAGGAAAGCCATGCCTCCGTTGCCAGAGCTCTGGCAGCCCTCCTCTGGCAGCCCTCGCTCCTCTGCCAGAGCCTTGCCACGCAAAACCACAACCCACAGTTTGTCCCCAAGCAGCGACCATTTGAGCTCAAACACAGCAAAGAAATACAAGGGGCAGAACATGAGGCCAAGGTTCAGCAGGGGTGCCAACTTCCAGCCTGTCAGGCCTGCTTTGCCTCCTGGTCTCCACTGGAATTTGAAGGGATCCATTTAGATATCGAAGTACAAAATCTACTGCCAAAAGCTGCCAATCTTTCTGTTGCAGTTCTACGTTCCTGCCATCTATTTATATAGCAGTACACTGGATCATAAGCTGCCCTTCTCAAAATACCCAGATCCAGATCCTGTAGAGCATCCATCGGGAGCCCACACGCACCCCAACCATTGCCCAGCCGCAGTTTTACGCCGCTGTAGAACGTTCTTCTCTCCCTGAGCTCCAGCTGCAGGGCTGAACACTGAACCAGGAGGGCAGGGAGAGGAGGACGAGCAAGTTGGCAAGGAGAAGGATCCAGCTTTGGGCATGGACTGCTAAGTACTCTCCCAACTAGCTTGACTCCCCTTGGTGCTTTTTCCACATCAGACTGACTCAACAGGAGAAAGACACCACAATGTTTCTCCTAAAATCACAGCCTGAAAGGGTAGGGATCAACACCTGTGGTGATACAGATATCATCATTTCTTTCACCCCCTAATATTCAATCTAAACCTTCCCTCCTTCAGCTTTAAACCATTCCCCCTTGTGCTGCCATTATCTGCCCTTTTAAAAAGTTGATTCTTCTCCTGTTTCTATGCTCCCTTCAGGTACTGGAAGGCTGCAATGAGGTCCCCCCACAACCTTCTCTTCTCCAGGCTGAACAAGCCCAGCTCCCTCAGCCTCTCCTTGTAGGGCAGGTGCTCCAGCCCTCTAATCATCCTTGTGGCCCTCCTCTGAACCCTCTCCAACAGTTCTACATCTTCTTTTATTGGAGGCCCCAGATCTGGACACAGTACTCCAGGTGGGGTCTCACAAGTGCAGAGTAGAGAGGGACAATCACCTCCTTGTCCCTGCTGGCCACCCCTCTTCTGATGGAGCCCAGGATACCATTGGCCTTGCGAGCTGCAAGAGCACACTGCTGGCTCATGTTAAGTTTCTCATCCACTGTGACACCCAGGTCCTTCTCCTTTCTTTTTGTCTTTTCCTCAAAAATGCAGAGAACAGCCTCTTAGCATTTTCTGAATGTGGGAAGACTGTTGAAGGAATGCCTATTAGTTTGTGTATCCTGAAGATTATATTGATATTTGCAGGAAAAAAAAGAAGATACTTTTTTCCCCTTCTTAACAGCATTATTGCAGTGGGGCTTTTTTTCTCCAGCAGAAAAAGGCATGGCAGGGTACTGCACAAATTACAATAAAAACCCTCCTTTTGCAATAATGCATTAGGATGGTCAGAAAAGGAGAGCAAAGAGTTCAAGAGTAGCTATAAAAGCATGAGGAAAGCTGAGCTCAGTTACACTTTTTGCAGTTCTTTGTTCTACAACACTGGTATTCATTTTGGTAAACTTAATTTTATGTTTGTTGCAGTGCTAGTGATTCACTTAGCCTTGTATTTCCTTGAAGCCTGCAGACAAGAAAGAACACAAAAAATGGGAGATCATCTTAGTTCCCAAGTTCTGAGCAGGGTAAAGTCATATACAGAAAATCAATACCCATTCTCTCCCACTCCCCCCCCAAAAAAAAACCCTGTTATGGGATGCAATTGTTGTATTAGAGATGTGTTAATTTAATGAGAAAATATATCCTATTATGAGCAGGTCTGCTATGGCCTTCCATGTGTGCAATCCTGTTTGGAAGCTGATTTCCCACTCGGTGACTGATGAGTAGTTACCTAGTGAATTTTTAGCCTGCAATATAAAATGCATGAAGTAAAACCCAACTTTATTACGTAGACAGAGCTCTAAGCGGTTATGAAGAGAGCAATTCCAGGCACAATTTGTTTTCATGCTGTTTTTATCCTATATTAGCATTAGAACATATGAGCCTGCTTTTTCAGATTAGAAACTAAGTGAAATTTAGTTAATGTTCTATGAAATATCACTTTCTACATATGTTTTTTCAGCATATTTTAAAGGTATAAACAGAGGAATTAAAGCCTAGTGCAAGCTAAATGCTGATGACAGAATCACAGAATTGTAGGGGTTGGAAGGGACCTCCTGAGATCATTGAGTCCAACCCCCCCGCCCCGGCCAAAGCAGGTTTCCTAGCACATATCACACAGAGAGGCATCCAGGCAGGTCTTGCATATCTCCAGAGAAGGAGACTCCACAACCCCCCTGGAAAGCCTGTCCCAGGGCTTTCTGTCACTCTCACTGTGAAAAAGTTCTTCTGCATGTTGGTGTGGAACTTCCTGTGAAGAACCTTAAGAGATGGGCATCAGATGTCAGTTAAAGAGGAAGGAAGAAATAAAGAGTAGCTCCACTGCAGGCAAAAGAACTGCTTGTATTTGCTGGTTTGCTAAATCAGATCTAAACCAGCTTTTAGCATCCCAGCAGCAACTTTGTTATGCTTTGCTGCCATCTAGAGACTTGTTTCTCACAAGTGAGCACAAGCGAGTCTTTTTGCTCCTTGGTAACATGACAAAGATTGCCCAGAAATGATTGTGAGGGACAGAACACAAAGAATAAATTTTAGGAATAAAATGGCAGGGTGGGCACTGTCAAATCCCCATGGACGTTATCAATAAATAGCAACTCTGTCTCCACCAACCAACAAAAAGGAGACACAAACTCTTCTACCCATTGTGGGTTTCTGGCGAATGCATATCCAAACTACAGTCTCATTGTGAGCCCTCTCTGCCATGTAACTCAGAAGAAGAAGCATTTCTAATGGGGCCCTGAGCAGCAACAAGCCTTTGAACAGATCAAACAGGAGGCAGTCCATGCAGTACTCCTTGGGCCCGTCCAGACAAGAGTGTGCTTTACACTGCAGCTGGGGAGAATGGCCCTACTTGGAGTATTTGTCAGAAAGTGTCGCAAACGGAGGGAAGACAGGGACACACTCAATATGAGTGATCAGCAAGCTTCGTTTATTGTCCGTTACCTACGCCTTATATAGCAGACAATAATTAGCTCATGCATAGTGCAAAAAAGCAAGCTCAGAATTGGTTATCTTTATAACTGTCAACTCCACCTCTAGTTCCCATCCCACAGTTTCTAAACTTCTCCTTTTTCCCAGGACTGAGCAGCCTCAGGCATCCTGTTGTTCTATAGATGATGCTGAGGGCAAGGTGACCTTGGTTGTTGGCCAGTTAGGGAAGCTGGGTTTGATGTTTCCCAAGCTCTTGTTCGGCTAGCTTGATCATGTCTATGTGACCCTTCTCAGCTAGCCATTCCTCCACAATTCCCCCGTTTTTATTTTGGGCCACTAATATTCTCTCAGTGAATTGCTCAGTCTTCTTAACCACACAACTTAAAACTACTTGTGCTACTATTATAAATCAAAACAATTTGAATTATCCAGCGAAGTCCTTCTTTAATTAGCCCTAACTCCCATCCAGACATTTCTCCAAAAATGGATTGGAGCCAGGAGTCAAACCAGCTAGTTTGCACCATAATCCTCTGGGTGTGCTGCTTTAACCAATCTAACTGCTTGTGAATAGAGTCACTATGGTCAGATAGATTAAAACAACACATACCTTCTACATGCTCACAACCATGCCCTTGTGCTAAAAGCAAAAAATCAATGGCAGCTCTATTTTGCAAAGCAGCATGTCTCACACTATCTACATCAGTAAGCAGGTCACTAAGAGCAAGAGATGTCGCATTGGTTTGTTTATTCAGTCAACATCCCAAATTTGTTCATTTTTTCAGAGCAGCTACAGCAGTCACCCCTGGGGCTAGTGCTGATTTGCCAGAGCCCAATTTTTGTGGACTCAACTCAGAGAAATGTGATCAAGTTCTGAACTTCTTCAGTGAAACACACACAGAGCTTATATAGGTTTCTATATCAGTACAGGAGTTACATTACATTTCTATCAGTTAGATGCTCTGTTCACCTGCTTTACATGTGTCTCACAATTGCTAATGGTTGGTTAAGACTACACAGTCACTCTGTTCCTTTTTAAGGCAGTTGTTAACATTCTCGCAGTTTGTTACCTCGTTTTCAGACTTCTGCTCTTCTCCTACTGCATTCCAATTGTGCCTTAACATATCTTCATTCAACCCCTAGGCCTGATTTATGGGAGTTGAGTGGTGTGGCAATAAATCTGAGTGGGCCAAAAAAACCCATTTCTCTCAAAATGCATTGCTACAATTCCCCCTTTCTGTTTATGGATCAGCCGGATTTTTGTGAAAAGCATAATCCATCCTGCAAGAGAGACACTTTGGACACAGGGCAAAAAGAGCACTAAGGCAAAAATAAATAACAAAAACATAAGTCCTTATTTAACTAAATCTGAAAGCCATCCCATAAACGAAAAGCCATACTGTAAAATGTGGCAATCTAAAAACTGTTAAGTGGTTACACACACTGTTCACACCAAAGTGATTAATTAGTAATTATAACGAGTTTTGATAAGCATATCTTATAGCTAAACATTGTCAGTTGTTCACACCAAAGTGATTAATTAGTAATTATAACGAGTTTTGATAAGCATTTCTTATAGCTAAACATTGTCAGTTTATCTTTAATGTCTAAAAGTTATCTGCACACCTGCTGTGCTTTGACTATCTCATTATGGCTGGTTCATGACATGTTCACTTACTTCCAAATACTTTCTCACAACTCCTTGATTTAAGGGCGTCTGTACACCTGCTTTCAAGGCTGCTATTTTTTGAAAATGTGATTACCAGCATGGGTAATTTTGTTGTTTCATGGGAAATTCAAGGATACTGTCAGGGCCTGTGTCATTGAGAGGAGAGTCAGGTTGCCGGCAGGCCTGCTGTCCTCCTTGACAGTAAACGTAAGTCAAGTGCCGAATTGCCAAATCCAATAATCCAAATTTGACCATTGACAATATCCATCCTGAAATTTCCCACTCATTAAACCAATCTGTCGTTGTTATATCTTTTCTGTTCGATCTCTTAATTTCTGAATGCTCACATGAATCGACTGAGAGTGGTCAGCCAGATTCCTGCAGCACATACCTTCCGAAATTTTCACAATCATGTCTGTGAGCCAGCAGCACAAATCAGCTGCTGCATGTCTCTCAGAATCCACATCTGTAGCTAAGTGCCTTGATACCTTTGCTGTTGTATCTGTTTGCTTTGCCAATCAGGAGTGTCAGAAGTGCAGATAACTTCAGCTTCGCGTTTCCGTGCAGGTGCCGATTGCAGCCTATGACCTTAGGCTGTGCAGAAATCACTGTTTCTCTAATTTTTATTTACCACTAACACACTCATATTTAAAAGAGTATTCAGAATGTCCCGCAGCAAAACTCATAGTCCACTGTGGCTGTACCTGGAACACTTCAGTTACTGTGATCAGGGTCCCATCCTGGTTCATGCAAGCTTGATTTCTTCTGGATCCACAGATTTATCCGCTTGGTTCCCAAATCTGTAATGACACAGGCAGATCTCCTTTCCCAAGTTAGTACCTGTAACTTCATTTCACTAACATCTAACATTAACTTTTTCCTTCTCTTTTTTGTTTTTCCAAACCTCCTTTTAAACCTACTGCATGTTTCACTATTGGAGGTACCAAACTGTTCTGTGGCAGACATGAACAGTTCAAAACATACAGAGCCTCGTTTAATCGATCAGCTGGAGAGATATCCTTCTCTCCCCTTTATTGTTTGTGAAGCAAATGCTTGAGAGTTTGATTCATATGTTCTGCCATGGCTTTGCACTGTACAAGCCCTTTAGCCTCAGCAACCAACAAGTGGTATTGTCATTAAAGCACCTTAGCAGATTGGTAAACAAAATTTCATGCAACTTCTGACCTTGTGCAAAGCTGTCTGCTGAGGGAGCAGCCCCGGCCGGTGCAACCAGCCTGTCTGTTCTCTGATTTCTCCCTGCTAGACCTAGATGTAGTCAGTTAGCTCAGTGGGGCTGTGAATCTGGGTAACAGAGTACTGATGCACAATACCACACAATGATCTAATCCAGTTAACATTTCTGAACATCATTGAACATGCCACCCCCAGTTTTGATTGCAATCCTCTGAGGTGTTACAGTACTTTTATCAATCTGTCAGTCCGAGTATTTTTACACTGGCTTATTTTGAATTTTTCTATGGAGTAATCTGTAACCCCTTGCTTTTCAAATGCACTGTTAACTCATGAATCAAGCTTTCAACATCCAAGTTTTTTCCCACAATCAATATAGCAACCATACAATGATAAAAGATTAGATCAGGATGTGTTTCTCGTACTGGAGCAAACGCCCAGGCTACATAAGCCTGGCACATAGTTGCTGAATTTTTTCTGCCTTGTGGGAGCGTACCAAGTGACATCTTTTGAAAAGAAAACACCCAATCTTTTAAATATTTTTGCTTGTTCCACAAACTTGTGGAAGGCTTCATATGACCCTTAGTCAGTTGCTCCCGTATTAAATCATGTAAGTGGCCAATTTTTTTCTCAAGAAAGCAGCTATTGATCATTGTTTTCCAGGTTAACTTTTAAAGTAAGCTGCCCTTTTTCAATGCTCGCTATCAAAAAATCATTTTTGCTAGGTAACCAGCCTTGCTCTCAGTGGACAAATGCAGCCCTGAACCTATAGCACATATAAACAAACAAATGCTGCAAACCAATTAATCAGACAAACGACACTGCGAGACACAAGTTGTCACATCCAGTCCATATGGGTGGGAGGGGGTGTGTGTGTGGGGGGGGGAGGTGTGGGGGGGGTGGTTCTCGGCCACCCAAGCTCTTGTTCGGCCAGCATGATCATGTCTATGTGACCCTTCTCAGCAAGCCATTCCTCCAAGAGAAAGCACCAGGGGGAGACTCAAGGCCAACCACTGGGGTTTTGCAGTTGGGGCGACAGAGGATCTGAGGCCAGTTACACTCCAACAGAAAAGGAAATTGTGGCAGCATATGAAGGGCTTCGAGCTGCTTCAGAAGTGATTGGGACTGAAGCCCAGCTCCTCCTGGCACCTCCATTGCTGGTGCTGGGCTGGATGTTCAAAGGGAAAGCCCTTTCTACACACCAGGCCACTGATGCTATGTGGAGCAGGTGGGTTGCACTTATTACTCAGCAAGCTCAAATAGGAAACCCCAATAGCCAAGGAAACCTGAAGTGCTCACAGACTGTGCAGAAAGCAATGATTCTGGAATATGACCAGAGGAGGAGGTGACACGTACTGAAGAGGCCCCACTGTATAGTGAACTGCCAGAAAACAAGAAAAGAAAATGCCCTGTTCATTGATGGGTCCTGTCACATTGTTGGTAAACATTGGATGTGGAAGGCTGCTATACTGATTCATGGATGGTGGCCAGTGCCCTGTGGGGGTGGCTGCAGCAATGGAAACAAAGAGGCAAACCCATCTGGGCTGCTCCAGTGTGGCAAGACATCTCTGCTCAGTTAGAGAACCTAACTGTAAAAGTGTACCATGGAGATGCCCACATACCCAAGAGTTGAGCCACTGAAGAACATCAAAACAACCAGCAGGTCATTCAGGCTGCTAAGATTGAAGTGGTTCCAGTGGACCTTGACTGGCAACATAAGGACAAATTATTTATAGCTCGCTGGGCCCACAACACCTCAGGTCATCAAGGAAGAGGTGCCAGATATAGATGGGCTCATGATTAAGTGGTAGATTTGACCATGGACACTATCTCACAGATCATCCATGAATGTGAAGCATGTGCCTTGATCAAGCAAGCCAAACAGTTAAAGCCTCTGTGTTGTGGAGGACAATGGCTGAAGAGGCCTGGCAGATTGATTACATCACTCTCCCACAGGCACACCAAGGCAAGCAGTATGTGCTCTTGATGGTAGAAGGAGCCACTGGCTGGCTAGAAACCTATCCTGTGCCCCATGCCATCACCTGGAACACCATCCTGGGTCTAGAGGAGCAAGTCCTCTGGCAACATGGCACTCTAGAAAGAATCAAGTTGGACAATGGGACTCATTTCTGGAATAATCTCATAGACACCTGGGCCAAGGAACACAACATTGGACTGTAAAAAACTACTTTTAAAGCAATGGGTGGTGGAACCCTAAAAAACCTGGATATGCATTTAGCCCAGGTGCTTCCAGGGCAGTCTGAGTGCAGCTAGGGCATTGTGTTGCTCCTTGACTGTGCAGCACTCTGTAATCATCAGGTTGGTACAGTGTTATCACTGGGTCTGAGCGTAATTGGCTGTTACTGTTCTCCTTTCACAGTGCTTTTGTCAGTAAACCGTCCTTATCCCAACCCATGGAGGCTCTGTCTGTGTCTCCTCTGGGACTGAGCTCCTAACTCCTACCACAGCAGCACATCAGCTGCCAGAAAGAAAATGAACTCTATCCTAGCCGAAACCAGGACAAGGAATTAAAACGGTCAAAGCAGACGTTTTTAACAGAACCTGTAGTGACAAAAGGAGGAACAGTGGTTCTCAACTGAAAGAGGGTAGATTTAGATTGGATGTAAGGAAGAAAATTATTTTGAGTGTGGTGAGAATATGGACAAATGACAAACCAGTCCCAAATATTTTACACATATTTAAATTGAGCTTTCAAAGGTATGGCCATCATAAGAATGTTTCCAGTTAAGACTGGTGAGACATTTGCATCACAGGCAGATTAATAAAAAGTCAGTGTGGTTGAGTGCACTTCTATGTTTTTCATACAGAGACAAAATAATGACCCTGTTTTTTCAGAACAGTGTGTTGTTTGTTCTCTATGTTTTTACAATACGCTATAATCACAAGTTCCTGAATGAATGAATACCCACTATGAATGGTCACACAAGCAGAAAGGCAGTTCTGAAGTGATTGGTTCCAGCTGCGTTTTCTCCAGAGTTTCGCTGACTCCCTCGGTCGCGGTTTCAGGAGCTCGTTGGTCGTAGGTTCAGGTCAAGCTGGGGTGTGGTGGTTTCACCTCAGCTGAGAGCTGGGTTCCACAAAGTTACCTATCTCTTTAAGGGAGAGGGGGGGCGAGCAGAAAACCATCATTTTCTCCATACAGAAGATTTTTTGCCTTAGTATTCTAACTAGTACTTTCTTTCAGCCAATTAAGCTGATTTCATAGAATCATAGAATGTCAAGGGTTGGAAAGGACCCCAAGGATCATAAAGCTCCAACCCCCCTGCAACAGGCAGGGCCACCAACCTCAGGCCTGGATCTACACAAGGTTGCCCAGGGCCCCATCCAAACTGGCCTTGAACACTTCCAGGGATGGGGCATCCACCACCTCTCTGGGCAGCCTGTTCCAGGACCTCACCACTCTTTCCGTAAAAAACTTCCCCTTAATATTCAATCTAAACCTTCCCTCCTTCAGCTTTAAACCATTCCCCCTTGTCCTGCCATTATCTGCCCTTTTAAAAAGTTGATTCCCCTCCTGTTTGTATGCTCCCTTCAGGTACTGGAAGGCTGCAATGACGTCCCGCCGCAGCCTTCTCTTCTCCAGGCTGAACAAGCCCAGCTCCCTCAGCCTCTCCTTATAGGGCAGGTGCCTGCAGACAAGAAAGAACACAAAAAATGGGAGATCATCTCAGTTCCCAAGTTCTGAGCAGGGTAAAGTCATATACAGAAAATCAATACCCATTCCCTCCCCCTCCCTCCCCCAAAAAAAACCCCTGTTATGGGATGCAATTGTTGTATTAGAGATGTGTTAATTTAATGAGAAAATATATCCTATTATGAGCAGGTCTGCTATGGCCTTCCATGTGTGCAATCCTGTTTGGAAGCTGATTTCCCACTCGGTGACTGATGAGTAGTTACCTAGTGAATTTTTATCCTGCAATATAAAATGCATGAAGTAAAACCCAACTTTATTACGTAGACAGAGCTCTAAGCGGTTCTGAAGAGAGCAATTCCAGGCACAATTTGTTTTCATGCTGTTTTTATCCTATATTAGCATTAGAACATATGAGCCTGCTTTTTCAGATTAGAAACTGTAGTGACAAAAGGAGGAACAGTGGTTCTCAACTGAAAGAGGGTAGATTTAGATTGGATATAGGGAAGAAAATTATTTTGAGTGTGGTGAGAGTATGGACAAATGACAAACCAGTCCCAAATATTTTACACATATTCAAATTGAGCTTTCAAAGGTATGGCCATTTTCAGAACAGTGTGTTGTTTGTTCTCTATGTTTTTACAATGCGCTATAATCACAAGTTCCAGAATGAATGAATACCCACTATGAATGGTCACACAAGCCGAAAGGCAGTGATCCACTAATGTGCATAAAAAAAGAGACAGAGGAGTAAGGCATGCCCCTTGTTAATTATCTATTTCAGATTTCAATTAGGACAATCTTAAAAATGAATTTCAAACTTTGCTCTGCATTGTGATGAAATGAAGCTCTCTGGCTAGAGTGAAAATTCTGAAGAAGAGAGTCCCTACATTTTAAATTCATCTTTACCAGGAGTGCTTTACGGAAAACTAAAACAGTGCCAGATGGGTCAGACCCTGCACCGCTCCATCTTCCTGTTCTTGAAATGGTTACAGTGTTATTTTATCATTTTTCACAAGCACATTATAGACTTCTTCAGTCAACTGGAGGAAAGAGGCAGTTTTAAAACACACCACCCTCTGCCCTCTTCACCCCTGTAATGAAGCAAGAAAGCACTGGAACTTTAATTCCGCAAATTGGTTAGTGGTACATGCAGAGGTACAGACACTAAATAAGAAGCTAGAAAAACCAATTGCTGGATAATAATATTAGAATCGCCATTTGAAGAGAAAGGCTAAGTTCAGACACCAAGTCCTCTATGTGTGCCTAAGCACTAGTGAAAAGTAATCCCACTGCTCAGTCCCTAGGCTGGTAGAGGTCAGCAGGTTAAAATATATATTTCACACTGTTCCACTGAGCACTGGTTCACTCCTTCAAGGAGCAGCGATAGCTGGCATCAGAAATAAATGTGTATATGCAATACAATGCCATTATAAAAAGTGACAGTCACAGAGCACCTGAGATCACATTCTTACATACACTCAAAGAAGAAAACCTCTGAGGACTGAAGAGTAAGTACAAAAGATAATTTAAAGAAATTAATATAATGTTCCTGAACTGGGTGCAGTTCGACTCAAACTCCATGATCACGGCAGTACCGCAGCAGACGCTTCAGCGTCGACTCATCATGTTTTATGCCTCTCTTGGAAAGGATTTTTGCTAGAATCCTGACTATAGCCCTTTCCTCGCTAGATAACTTATTCCCCATAGCTGTAACAGCGGCTCACCTTCTCAGGCATATTGCTGCACAGTGTTGTTTTCTCTCTTTTTCCCTCTGTCCTTGATGCGCTGTCTGGCTGCTGAAGTGATTGGTTCCAGCTGCCTTTTCTCCAGAGTTTCGCTGACTCCCTCGGTCGCGGTTTCAGGAGCTCCTCGGTCGTAGGTTCAGGTCGAGCCGGGGTGTGGTGGTTTAACCTCAGCTGAGAGCTGGGTTCCACAGTTACCTATCCCTTTAAGGGAGAGGGGGGGCGAGCGGAAAAGCCGCGGGGGAAGGAAAAAAAACCCACAACCCTGCGGGTTGCGATAAGGATAGTTTACGAAAACAGCAGGAAAAGAGACAAAGAACAACAGTGATAACACTACTTTAGAACACAGAGCACACAAAACTGGCGATACGCAATGCGACCGCTCACCACACTACGCAATTTAGTCCGTGCCCAACCCGCCGGGAGCCCCGGAGCCCCGGAGCCCCGGCCGCCGGACCGCACCTGCCTCAAGCCCCAGAGACAGCGCTTTGGGCGCGCTTTTTCTCCTCCTTTATACAGAACAGGACGTCATTTGTATGGAATATTCTCACTGGCCAACACGGCCCACTGCAAGCTGAAACCGGGACACGGGGTCACCATTTGTGGCGTCCAGCAGGGAGCAACACGCAATTCAATCTATGAATTGTAGGTGAAGCCATTTGATTAGGTGAAGTCACACAGATTAGTTACCTTTCTTACTGCAGACGTGGCAAGCTAAAAACTGCTCATTGGTTACACACACTGTTCACACCGTATTGATTGGTTAGTAATTCTAACGAGTTCTGATAAACATATAGCTAAATAGCCGTAGTTTACCTTTAATGTCTAAAAGCATCCGCACACCTGCTGTTTTGACCCTCTTGTTATGGTTGGTTCCTAACAAGTTCCATTACTCCCAAATACCTTCCCATAACTGCTGCTTGGTTTAGGACAGCCTGTGCCCCTATTAACAAGGCCACTGTGTTTTGAGAATGATGATTAGGATCCTCTCGGCATGAGTAACTTTTCCTCTCTCATGGGAACAGAAGAATATTGGTAGGGCCTAAATCTTGGGAGAAGAGAGCTAGGCTGCTAGCAGGCCTGCTGTCTTCCCCGACACTGGCGCTCAAAACTGTACACAGCAGTCAATATTGACAGAACCTATGGCTTTATAAATCGATAGCTCTATAGGCAAAAATGAACATATGACATACAGCCAATAAAGACACTGACTGTGAGGCTTAAGAACTAACATGTGATCTCTAATTACAGGTGCAGCAGACATAGTATTTCAGTAAGAAAACAACTTGTTGACAACACTGACAAGCACACAGTAAGATGCAACAAACTTACTATGAAATTGAGACTCAAAGCAGGCACACATCACAACGAAAGTACCTTCCTACCATGTAAGAAAAGACAGTTCCTGAATGAGGCTGATAGAGTGAGGGTAGGTATTTCTTCCTTCAGTAACACAGGAATGCCATAATCATTTACAGTAAGAGCAGTGAATCGCATTCAATAGTTAACATACAACCAATAGAAGAGAAAAAAAATAATCTTGGCCTATACTGAGCTTTCTTCTAAATAAAAAGATACTGTGCTAAAAAAGTGAGAACTGCCTTGTATGCATAAGCAAATTTCAGAAAATTGCAACTGAAGCCTCAAAAAGCTGGAATCAAAACTCAGTAGCCTTGGAGCCCAGCAGCAGCAGCAGCATGCTAGAAACCGCCCCTCTGAGGGGTCTGTTAACAGGGCGTTGTGTTCTTTTCCAGCCTGGTCAATGAGGTCTGTGAAATTGAGCAGACAATCCAGAGCCTTCAGCAGCGGCTGAGAGACAGTGAGGACGTGCTGCAAAGGCTGGCTCATAACAAGTCAGCCTTGGAGCATGAGCTGGTCGTGAAATCCAACTCCCTGTTCATAGACCAGGAGAAGTGCATGGCGCTGCGCAAGACCTTTCCCAGCACCGTGCGGCTGCTGGGGTATGTTTAGGCTGGGCTCAGCTGCACTCACAGCAGCTGAGATATTCCCAGTTTGGTTTGCATGCCTTCCCAGTTTTCTGAAGATGGTTTGAAAATAAATGATTAGACTTTGTGTGTTACCCAGTCTGGCAGGAGTATTTGTTTCCCCCTTTCTTTTTTCTCTTTCCTCTGCTCTTTCACGGGGTGCCAGAAAGGAGCTGGAAATAATCCCATAGGTGACTAAGAGTAAATGCAGCCACAGGTGTTGATCCCTACCCTTTCAGGCTGTGATTTTAGGAGAAACATTGTGGTGACTTTCACCTGTTGAGTCAGTCGGATGTGGAAAAAGCACCAAGGGGAGTCAAGCTAGTTGGGAGAGTACTTAGCTGTTGCCATCCCTAATGTATTTTAATGGTGCAGCAGAAGAAACACACACTGTCCCCAAAAGTGTTGCACTGAGTTTTGTTTCTGAATAGAAAAATTTGCATTTTCAACTGATTTCAAATTTTACATGCCCTCTAAAGTGTTAGTACTTTTGACGAACTGATTGAGAATAATACTGTGGGTGTGATTTTGGTAGTGTGGATGTGTTCCTAATGTAACCTCTTTCATGTAGTTGGTTGGTGGAAGTCCTGAAGCACTTTGTAGATCCATGAATGGGTCCTCAAGTCAACCCCTGACTGCCATGGACCTGCTCTCTTTCTGTCCATCAGACCTGTTTTACCAAGTATTTGCATGATCAGAGCTGTAAGTCTTTCATCGATCTGAGGTCTGGTGTGAAAGTCACAAATTGTCTCTTAGACTCCCCATGTCAGACACTTCTCCATCTTTTCACTTAAGCAGAGCTGACCTCAGGCTAATGCCAAGGCACCGACATCCCAAAGCAGCAGAAAGTCAAGACCCTTCCCAGCCCTTGGGCATCCAGCTGACGGCTCTTGGGGAGCAGAGACCATCTTGTCTTGCCTCACATCCCCAAATGACTCAGTCTCACACACCTATGCCAATCCTCTTGCCACCCCTAGGTCTCTCAGTGGTGGTGGCCCCACTCCCCCCAAGAGCAGCAACCTGTGCCAAGGTCCTGCCCTGGCCTCAGCATCTTGGCAGGATGTCTCTTCACATCAGCAACCCTGAACAGGCAGCAATTGTCTTTTCAAATTTCTTTCACTGGCACTTTTGGCTCATGGAGACTTAAGAATAGGTTTCCTTGATTTTGTGTGTATCTTAGAGCCAGAGTCTATCAGAGGCAGCAGCCGCCATTTTAGACGAGAAGATACCACCATAACCAGGGAAACCATCCAGCTCCTCACACCACCCCTTTCTCCAATCATCTCCCTCCCTGAGATAAGCCCATGGAATGCTGAACTCACAGGGACCCTCAGTTTTTGTCCATGTCCTCACTCACCCTGTTGCTATGTGTTGTTGCTCTGCCCATGTTCCTCCCCTGGTAACTTCCACAAACCCTGGTGCCCCGGGCTGCTCTGCTGTTGGCCTGCTCCTCTCCAGACAGCTGCTTTTCAGGCAGAGCCACGTGTCTTCTTTTTGGAGAAACAGGCCTTGTGACTTAGTCTCCAGTTGAGCACCCACGGGCCCCTTCCTTCAGGGTCATGTTTTAAGTAACTTGAACAAAGTCCTAGCATCAGCTGTACGTTAATTTGGGGGTTTTCAGTATGTTCTGCCCGAGTTGTCTTCCATCTTAGCTGGGGGGGGGGTGTGCATTACACAAACACACACACACACATACACTCTTCCCCTGTGGCACCCTGGGGTCCCACCCACACAAGAGTCATATCCCCAGACTTCTGCAGTATGAGTCCTCTCTACTGGGGAGTCTTCTCCTCAGCACAGGCCTCTCAGCAGGACTCCCTTCCCCGGGTGCTGAGGTTCTGTCCCAGACTCCCTGGGCCTAGTCCCGTGCAAAGTCACAAGTCCCCTGGCAAAGATGCTGAGGCGTGGATCAGTTCCTTCACAGGCGGTACATGTCTCTGCTCACCATCCTCATCCATGGGCTGCCAGGGGACACCCACTCCACCATGGTCTTCACCATGAGCTGCAGGGGAAACTGTCTGGCCCCATCCTTCAGCACCCTCACCCCACGCACCCCCAGTCTCCTTCGGGCCTGGCCTTGGTGTCTGCACAACTTGTTACATCTTCTCACTCCCTCCTCTGGTGGCAAAATGCCTCTGCCTGCAGGGTTTTTTCTCCTCTATGTGACTCCCAGAGGCACTGTGACCATCTCCGATTAGCTCGGCCCTGGTCAGAAACAGCTTCGGCCTTGAACTGGCTGATGTTTATGGCCTGGGGCTTGCAGAAAGCTGTAACTGCACCTTACAAAAGCCATCTCAGCAGCACAGCTACACAAAACTGCAACAGCTGATTTTCATAGGGCACCCTCAGGGAAGATGTGTGTGGTGGTTACTGACTTTGCCTGTTTAGTTTAGGACTAAGGGGGTAGGCAAGGCCTGGCTGCCACGTTGTGGGATGGGTGCTGAGCCGCATGTGCAGGGAGCAGAGCAGGGTTCTGGTGGAGGAGGCCTCGTGTTCTACCCCTTGTATTTCTTTATTGTGTCTGAGCTCAAATGGTTGCTGCTTGGGGACAAACTGTGGGTTGTGGTTTTGCGTGGCAAGGTTCTGGCAGAGGAGGGAGGGCTCCAGGGGTGGCTTCTGCAAACAGCAGGTACACGGGTCACCCAGGAGTGTCTGCTTCATCAGGAGAAGCAGATGGGCGTTGCTTAGGCAATGGATTTAATAGCAACCATAAACCCATGTCCCCCTCTGCCTTCCTTTGTTTAGCCTGCTGTAAGGTCTTGCAAGTAGGGCAAGAGCTGGCAGGGGAGATGGGATCCTTTGCATCTCCCCTCAGATGCTGTAGAGTTATGTAAAATTGCCAAGAATGGGGTCTAAACCAGCATTAGGAATCTCAAACTCAGCTTCACTGTCCTTTTCTTGGAAGTTCCCGTGTTTCCAAAGGGCCACACCAAGGGAACAGTTCTTCAGGCTCCTAGAGTGTTGCATGGAGTGGACTGGGAGCCTTGGGATAGTACCCCAGCCGCCAGCATGCAGCTGCCAAGACCTAAGCAATAAAAACACTCCTACTAAATGTGCAGGGCTTGGACTTGAGTGCCTCAGGGCAGAGCGTGAGACACCTCTACCCATGTGGAAGACATGTTAGACTCTGAAAAACTCTCCTGAAGGCAAGTAGCTCCTCTTAAAGACTGAACAAATCTCGCCTTTTTCTTTCTGAAAACCTGGCTCTGGGGATAGAAAGGTGTGTGAAGGAGGCTTCCCATCCACACATCATTTGTAGTGGGGAATGGAGGCATTCAGGAATCTTGGGTGACCCCGAATTGGTTTCCATGTGTCCCTTGAACATTGGCTGACTACCTTGAAAACCCAGCTTAGGAGCAAGTTATCTCAACTTCATTTAATTGACTCACTTGGCGCATTTGTCTGGTATTTTAACTTCCTTTCTGTAGACAAAAGAGAAATTTTTGAGTTGGTTGTTTTTCTTTATGTCCAGGATCTGGATGTACTGAAGGTGATTGGCAAAGGGCAGCCGTTGGCATCTGTCTCAACACAGCCTCTTCCACCTTGCACCACATCTGAAGAGTCTGAGACCCTGTAAGTTTTACTTCATGGCAGAAATATAGAATTTTGGGTATGTGCCACCAGTCTTAGCCTCAGCTTTTCTTGTCCTGAATGGAGGTCCTCTGGGACACAGTAAAAGGCATAGTCTAATATAATGACCAGCTTTAGGAATCAGCCAGTTCCTCTGTGCCTTGGGGCATTATTCCTAGGGAACAAGTTGGTTGGTTGTGTGGTTTCTTTCAAGGCCCTTTTCCCTCTGTCTTGTCAAGTACCTGTCCCAAAGAAGACTTGGATTTCGAGCCCTTAGAAAGGAAACCGATGCGTTACGGTGTGCCTGGAACCAACAGCACAGCAGCATCCTGGTACCCAGGCAGCATCTGCAAGCCCAAAACCTGCACCTGCATGGCTCTGCATGGAAGCAGCTGTCTGGTTACTGCAGGAGCTGTTGCAGTGCCTTCAGGCAGTCCTCAGTCAGTCTGGGTGCTAGTCTGTGGTACTTCCAACCATGGCCTTGTTTTGGGGGTTCATTTAACAATGGATGCTTTCTGCTCTCCAGACATCACGTTGGGCTGTTGAGGTTTTACAGTCTGTCATCACTGCTTTCTGTTGGTCACACATGCTTGAGCTTCAGTTCTGATCTCCTTCCTTCCTTCCTTTCTTCTTCTAGAAGCCGTGCGGAGCCAGTGAGAGGGACATCCAAAGCAGTATGTAAACCCACAAACTCACAGTCAATTATTTCCTGAATGACTTTGGGTGGCACAGACCCTCTGGGATCATTTTCGATCCTGGTGTTTCCAGGTTGGCACAACTGAGTGTGATGCCCTATTCTACACCTGCCTGACAACAGCAGAAAACATTGGGTGTTTGTATAGCTCGTGTGTGCTGTTTGCTTCTTGCCAAAAACTTTGATTGGAGAGTACATGTGTGGTAGTTTGACCCTGGCTGGAGGCCTAATGCCCACCAAAGCTGCTCTATCGCTCCCCTTTTCAGATGGAAAGGGGAGAAAATATATATATATGGAGAGGCTTAGGAGTGGAGATAAGACCTGCAGACCCTTCCTCTCCATTAAAACCCAGCCTCACAAAACTGCAACAACCACCTTTTCTAATGGAAAGAGAAGACATCTGCCATTTCAAAATGACATTTCTATCCCTCTAGTCCAGGAAGACCTAAGAGTTGTTTAGTAATATCACTACTTCCCTTCCAAACCTTGGGTCGAACTGGGTGACTTCTCTGTGTCTCCTAGAAGGCTCAGACAGAATGAAGATGAGTCAGTATGTACCTAATTGCACTGTTTATTTTCTGAAGGTCCACGCTCTGCACCCTCCCCAGGGTGCTGGGAGAATTTCTGTCAGGAAGAAATACCTTGTTGGAAAATATCAACCCAAGGAGAGAGAGACATCACATCTCACAGCCTATCCTGCTCTCCCAGGGGCACCCAAGGAGCCACCGACCTTTTCTGGTAGGGTTAAACTCCACAGCTTACCCTTGGGGTTTGGTTTTGCTAAGCCTAGCTGTAGTGACCTGGCTCTGGGATCGTCTGTGTTGTAGGACCGGGACTGCTTGATGATGGCAGTGAAAAGATTCTCCCCCATCATATTTTGGGAACTCCTCAGGAGTTCAAGATGGAAGCCTTGGCCAGAGGAATGACTCAGGTTGGTTTGTAAAGCTAGGAAATGCTGCTGTGCTCTACTTGTCTGGAGGTGGTGCGGTGCCTGCAGTGCCTTTGGATGCTTTCCAGCAGCTATCAGGAGCAGGTCAGGCCTGAGGTGTGGTTTTCCCAGCCCTCTCGTACTCATGAGGAGGGCTTGCCTTCAGAGAAATGGTGCCAGCAGGTTTTGAAGCCCTGTGTGCAGGAGGAGGTCATGGAGGGGTAGATTACGGAGGCTTCCTCTTCCATGTGTGCTTCTGCTGATGGCGATGGGCTTGCAAGGGAAGAGCTGGTGTTGTGTCCTGGTTTCAGCCAGTGGCTTCAGCCAGGAAGGGGTTAACATGCTGGGCTCGGGACAAGTGACTCAAATTGGCCAACAGGATCATTCCATGTCCGTTACATCATGCCGAGTATAAGAAGCAGGGGGTGTTGCAGTGTTTGTCGCGGACAGCAGGGACCGGGCGGGAGCGTGCTCTCGGCTCGGGGCTTTGTTTTACTGGCGGCGCGAGCTCGGGTCCTTTGTGTCGCGGCTGGGGTTCGCGCGGGCTGCGGCGCGGTGTCCGTTACGGGGAGTGCGCGATCTGAACTGCTCATCTCGGAAAAAGGTTGTATTGTTCATTGACATCTGTTCTTCCCCTGTTATTTCCAGTAAAGAAATACCCTTATCCCCCCCCCCCCCCCCCCCCCCCCCGCTCCAGGGGAAATCTGAACGCATGGTCCCCGGCTCCGGTGAAACCACAACACAATGCCATTGCTCCAGCCTAATGACTCCTATAAATCCTTCCCTTGTTTCTTAGTGTGTTTCTGGTTTTGTTCCTCTCAAAAGAGTATTGCCAGTCTGAAGAATCCTTTCCTCCTCCATCCTCCTGTTCTCATTGTGGTCACCGTATGTCCATAAGAGGCTAATTTAATGTTTCCTTTCTCTTCAGCTGGCAGATATTATTGAGGTTCCTGATCCAGATGTGCCTGCACCAGCTTTAAAAGAGAAATATGGAGGGGAGAAGAAGAAAAAGGTTCATCAGACCCTGTTTGCACAACCCAGCGACCTCTCCTTATTCAATAACGTGCCCTTTGATAGGTATTATTTTTTAAGATTCTGACTGTCCTGTCCTCCTTGACAGTGCTGAGTAGCTACCTGGAGTTTACTACACCTGCGGGACTCTGTCCCTGAAGAGGTGACTGTGCGGAGAAGCATTAATTGAGATTATTTCTTATTGGGTTTTGTAAATTACCTCTGGTTTTCTCTGAAAGTGCATTTCAGCTTGTGAAAACGCTGGCTCTTGTTTTCTTGAGCAGTGGCTCCTCAAGGGACGACCCTGATGTGGTTCCAGAAAGATCAAGGAGTCCATCTTTAGATTTTGGTGGCCAGCCTGCTCGTTGGATCGTCCATGTCACCTCTTGCAGGGAAATTGTGTGCTACTTATTGTTTAGTCAAGCTCAGCCTGCTTGAGTTCCCCAGGCACAGCTGTACAATGAGTGTGGCTCCCAGGCCAAGGAACGGGGTGGGGGAGGGAGGGGTGTTCTTCTGAGTGTAACAGCACATCCCCATGTTTGCCCCAGAGGGATCTAAAGCAGAAGGGGTTGCTTGTTCTGTGGCATGAAGCTCTGATTCCAGGCGCTCTCTGTATAATGGCCACTTGATCAGACCTGCCTTACAAGTGCTCCTTCCAAGGCCTAACCCCTTATTTGTGGGCTGACTTCAGGCAAGGTAAACCCTGCCAGGTAGAATAGAATTTATTATCTTTTGTCTTCCTCCTAGGATGAAATTGGCATTGCTGCCTGGGTCACCTTTGAGACTTTGGCTGGTGAGGTAGCCAAAAACTCCCTGACAGTGATCAACGATGGCACAACTGCCCTCTGGTACAGCTGGATGAGGATTCCCCAGAAGATTCCCTCCAGACAAACCAAGGAGAAGAGGATGCAACGTTTCTATTTTGATAGCAGACCAGGTATAGGAGCTGCTGATCTCCAAGACCTTGAGATACGTTGACCAGAGAGCACGTACTCAGGATCCTGTTAGGAGATGTGAAGTCTGACTAGGGGCAGAGCAAACCAGCTGGGTGATTCTCCCTAGGAAGGCACCCTGGGTGTCAGCTGCCTCACACAAGAAGTGTGGGAGGCATATCCCTTTGGTGGGCCTTAAAGGACAGGAGGCTGCTCCTCCTGTGAATGTAAATGGGTGGAATATTGAATGAAACCATGTTCTGATGGCAAACTGGGTATAAGCTGCTGTGGAGAGGACTGAGCTTGCTGTAAAAGGAGTGTGCAGTGGAAATAACACGAGCTCAGTAACATGGTGACTGAGAGGAAACCTGGAAGGAGGAAAATAGCTGGATGGTGTGCTTCCCACAGTTCATTTGGTTAGCCTTCTGTAGCGATAAAGACACTGGGTGTGGGTCAGGTTTGCCAGGTGGTTTCTTGCAGACTGATGCATTTTCTCTCTTATTTCAGGTGTAATTTTGCCTGGGGAAATGAGGAAGTTTTCATTCCTTTTCAAGTCAGAGAGTGCAGGCATTTTCAGCGAGTCCTGGGAACTTAGGACACATCCTCTGTTACTAGGAGGAGCTCTGCTGCAGGTGACCCTTTGGGGAATTTCTGCCTGCCAAGATAAATTGGCTGATGTCAGAGAGAAACTGGAGGTAACCAAGCATGTACCTGGGTAACTGTGAGCTTTGAATGTAACATGAAAATAGAGGGTAAAGGTGGGAGTGACTGACATGGTATTTTTATTGTGTCTCCTTATCTGTCCACACTGTTCCTTTAAGGAATGAGTTTTCTCTTGGTAATGAATTTCATTAGTTCCTTCGTGGGGGTGGGATTGTGTTGTACATGGGGGCATCAGCTAAGGTACAAATTGACACTGTGCTGCGAAAAATGTTGTTTGGGGGAGGATTTGTAGCGTTCATTCTTGTTGTGGTGCCTCAGAGGGACCTGGCTGCTCAAGAAGGTGCTACTATAGTGGCAAGGTGTGTGAAGGATCTTCTTGCCCGAATTCGCACTCCAGAGTGTGCCCCATCTCCTGTGGGTGCCTATGCCAAAGGGGAAGAGTTGTTCCAGCAGAAGAATCCTGAGGTGACATTTGCTGTTTGGGCTACTCAACTGACAGCAGGAAGGGAAGACCTGTGGGGCTGGAGGCTGGCATAGTGCGCTGTGCTGGCTTTCACAATTAGGTCTGTAGAGGAATGGCATAGCTCGTTTCACTGTTGAACTTCTCCCTGTTATCACAGTTGCATTATCAGCATCAAGTGGTCAAGCAGCTGCATGAACTGTGGAGACAGCACATGACTCTTCCTTCAGCCTTTGAGGAGAAAGTGTCCTCAGGCCAGAAGAGCACTGCAGAGGAGGACAGGCAGTGCCAGGAGAGTACCTTGGAGGCTCTTCCTGCTCAGAGCAGCACAACAGAGGTCCCAGGCCAGAAGAATGCTCACATGGAGGCTTCTGGTCAAGTGAATAAATGCGGGGGAGGAAGACCCAGGCCCCTCAGAATGGAATCTCTCCATCGAGGACTTCGAGGAGGTGATCACCCCGTTCCTTTTAGTGCTATGACAAGCTGGCAGTGTTTTCATTCTCCCTACCAAAAACCTGGCCAAGCCCAGTGTGAGCCCACCCAACAGCCTGCTTCCAACATTCTGAGTGATAGAGATGATTTATGATGTGTGTTGCAGAAAAGCACTTCAGCTCTGCTGACCACAGTACTCTTATGAAGAGGTTCCCAAGAGAGGGAAGCTCTCTTGGGCTGTTGTGTGAAGAAGAAGAGAGAACCCCACAATGTCCGAGATATTTGAAGCTCTTCCCCCATTAGCCTTCTGTCATGCCAGGGCTGTCAGGGTAGGGGGAAGCTAATCCTGCAGCCTCCTGTGGCTTCCTCAAGGGCTCCTCTCCTTGGGGAGACCTTCCTATTCATCAGACCCCTCAGGGGTACTCACAACAGGCTGTGGATAAAGTCCAGACCTTCCTAGAAGAAAGCCAGCGTGGTTTGGATTCTACCAGCACAGCCTGTCCGCAGTGCTCGCTTGGAAACCTCTCTGCTGCTTTTATAACTCATCTTTACTTGGAGGCCTCTGGTTTGCTGGAATCCCTCTTCTCCAGCTTACCTGTGGCCTTCCAAAGGGGCTTACTGTGAATCTAATCGGGGGGTCTGGGATTGCTCCCCAGATCTTGGGTGGCATGTGCACTTTGGCCAGATCCCAGCTGTATGGGAGGCTATACGGTGTGTAAGTGCCCGGTGCAGCCTGGTTTCAGAGCGGGAAGGGAGCTGTGATGTGCTCCCTTGTGAGAATTAAGGCAAACACGCTCCTCAATCCCTGTGTTTTGTCTCACATCAGGCTATAAAGTCCATCCCTGAGGAGGAGCAGAGAGAAGCAGCCCTGGCCCAGCTCAACCAGGCGGTACTGGAGCTGTGTGTTGAAGAGAGGCCAACTCAGTCGGGCGTTTTGTATCCGATCTGGTGCGTTGCCTTTGCAGGATAAAGCTTGTAAATGCATTGTGTGATCAGCAGCCTTATAGCGATGACTTCTAAACCTCACGTAATTATCCACTTGTGATTCAGAGAGAGGATAATTCTGTGAGGTTTAGAAGTCGTCTTTACACTCTGGGTTTTTATCCATTCATTGTAGCAGCTGTGCCAAATGCCTTTTTTCTTTTTTTCCTGGAGATAAGTTTAGGATATTAAATTAAAGTACTTTTAGGGAGTATAGAAGATTATTGGGCAAAATTATTCTAGTCTGTGAAACCATTAGGTAATTTTCTGTACCCTTGTACTCAGCTAACTCTGTCTTCCCTCATGCAGTCTCTCTGTTCTTTACTGTGGCTTTCAAGCTGTAAACATAGCAGCAGCTTCTAGTTGCTTCTAAATCAGGAGGAGGCAGGTTCCTTTCGGTAGGCACAGAGATGGGCTTGGTGTGGGTTTCACTAATGGCTGTGTTGAAAAGCAGATATAGTTTCACAGTAATAATACTTTTATTGGTTTAGTTGGGCAGAGCAGGTCTCAGCTGCAAGGTACAAGGAGATGGCGATTGCTGTGCCCTCTCCCTTCTGATTCAGCTGCTCTTCTTAGTCTTCAGCTGTGGCATGAAACACTTGATGGTCTGGTGAGTCACTCTGTGAAGCTGAGATCCCTGCTTGGCTTGCCTCAGAAGAACATCTAAGAGGACCTTGCTCCAGAGGGAACAGGTGAACATCAGTTTCAGCACAGCAGCTCCTTCCTGTGGACTCCTGGAAATCCAGAAAACATGCTGAATTTCAACCAAAATGGCAGTTTCAGCAGTTCCCTCTCACAGCATTTCTAGAAACAAAGTACATCAGAAGAAATGACAGATTGTGTGATACTAATTGTGGATTGTCTTTGTGGGTGTGAAAATGTTGCTTTTGCGTAATTCCTTTGTAGTGGAAGTAAAGCAACCTCTAAAAGGACAAAAAGAAGACCGAATAACCACAAGGAAAGAAAAGGGCAGGTCATCTGCTGGCAAGGTGAAAGGCAGCAAAACAAGCCCAGTGAAGACAGCAAGGAAGGAGAAAGAGGTGTGTGTTGGGATGTCTGTTTGATATGTATCTGTCCCTGAATGGGAACATCCAAGCAGCAGAAAGTTAAACGTGAGAGATGAGCAAAAGCTGCAATCTTCCACTTCATTGTAGGAGGTGGAAGGGGGAGCGCAGCCCGTGGAAGCTGTAACTACAGCTGGAGTAGAACCTCCTCAGGAGCAGGTGGACCCTGCCTTGTTTCAGATGTACCAGGAGAAGCTTTATATTAAGGTGAGCCTGACCAAAGCTTAGTTCTTTGATTCTCCTTTCAGTTCTTTGCTTGTAAGCTTGCACTGAAGCTTAGGTGGAGAGGTGTTTTGTTAAACTCAGAAGACTGACAGTTGTGTCTGTAGTTGTGGAGCAAGGTAAGCGTGACATCCAGAGTATGATGTCCTTTGTTCCAGCCTGGAATCTAACAACATAAATCCAGCCATCGTGTAGCCACATGCAGGATTTCTATCTGGGATGTCTTTAGCATGCTTGTGGACTCTTGAGGGATGAGCAGAATGAATTGTATCTCAGATAACATTAAACACACTTCATAGAGAACTTATTCCTCCAGCTAAGCTCTGTTGGCGGGCGGTGGCTTTGATGTGGTTGTGTGTGTGCCTGTACGTTAACGTGCTCCTGCATGAGAAATCTTCTCTGCGTCTGTCAGCCTTGTCATCGGGGTTTCTTAGGGTGTTTTCACTGCAACTGTCTTCTTTTAATTGCTGCTGCAGGTTTATGAGCTGCTGGGATCCATGGTGAGCAGAATGTTTTCTCTATGTGAGGAACTAAAGGGAAAAGAGTCTCAGAAGTAGGAGAGTGAAGCCCTTCACAACTAGAGGTAGACTTGCTTTTAAAAAATAAACAACCAACCCCATTTACACAGATCAAGTGGAGAGTCTTCTTTCTGAAGCGTTGCAGGGGCTACAAATACTTGGCTGCCTCTTTTCTGATGTGCTGTTATGCAAGACTATTGCTAGGTCATCTCTTAATTCTACTGATGATAGCTTGCTGAAAAGAGACAAGGCAAGAAATATCACTGATGCACACAAACTGACTTCACAACTCACAAGGAGTTATAAAGAAGGCATGTTTATTTGGCACTGGGTGCATGGGAGATCACTCCACCACAGACATATACACTAAACACAGTGATTCACTTTCACTATATACAGTAGAATGTTACATATTCAGAGCATTTTGCAATGCACCTATACATATGCATAACCTGTCCCTGCTTCCTGTTGAAATTAGTTCTGGGAAGTAATTTCCATAAACTCCTCCCAATTGCACTTGCAGACGGTCACCCAATAGTGGTCCTTGGGGGTCTCAGTGATGAAGGCTCAAAGTCTTCATCAGGTTGAGCATTTCACCTCCTCCCCCTGGCACATGCGTAGTTGTGATTGTTCCTGCTGGGCACAATTATCCTTGGGATGTTTCCTTCTTATCTGTCCCAGGTGGCACCTTCCTTGGGATGCTTCCTCCTTATCAGTCCTGGGTCCACTTTAAATTCTTTCAAGAACACTAATTACTCAAGACCAACTATACTAGAAATGAGTTGTTCAAATAAGACATTGTTTATGCAAGGTCACCTCTGACACCGTCACTACAACAAACACACTCTTTTTTTCACCTTAGAATCCTTACAACACAACCCCCCACTTTCTGGGATTACAAGTACAGCACAAACACTCCTTTTCCTTTTCTTTCTTTGCCTCACTTCAAGCATATATTCTCTTCTGGCATTCCAAATCCATTGACCACATCTCTGTCTAATATTCAAATCACCTCTGAACACGAAGAACAACCCCGTGTGTGCTATCTTATCACCTTTCTCATTGCTGGGACAAAACTACATCACCTGAAATATAGCATGATATTTCAAGACCCCATTTTCAGTCCATATTCACCACTGCCCAAGTGATATTGGGGACACCATTCATTACACAACCATTTTCATTTAATTTTTTAATTTCCCTAGTCAGGAGTGTCTGTCCAGATTTACTCCAGTTCTTTAAGGAGAACAGAGGAAAACTGTCTTGGAAGAAGCGAAACCCATTATGGTACTGAAAAAAGGATTCCCTAAACCAACGTTTCCTAGGCCAAAATTCCAAACTTCCAAATACAAACCCAGGGATCTCTTCCCTGTGTTACTAATACACTGTAGAAAAAAACCCACACTGCTGATGGATGTCTTTCTGACATGACTTATGCAGAGCTCAAGCAAAAAATAACTCGCACTGCTTCCTGAAAAGCCTTGTGTTCCTCCCCATTTCTGTATCTGTGAAGTGGAAACTTCTACCCTATCTGCCCCTGGGGGGAGCCTTGACATCTCTGTGTTCACAGGGCCATTCTCACTTCTGGGTGCCAGCCCAAACGTCCTGTGAGAGACAAGGATCAGGAGGAGGAGGTCATCTTGTGGATTTCCTTGGAACAACAGAATTTTGAGAGCCACGGAATTTGGTAGCAGTTACTCAAATGTTTAGCATGATTAAAATTGAATGGTAGTAGAGCTGAGAAATTACATGGAGCACTGTTAGGACTGTTCCCTTGGAAAGGAAAGCCCTGGGTCAGAGAGGCTGCCTGTGGGTTTTGTGCAATCCTACAAATGGGTTTGCCTTTGCTCAGGGACCTGGGTGTACTTGGTGGGTGATGGGAAACGATGGGGAAATCCAGTGTATGCTGCAAAGGGATTCAGTTTTGGGTGAGGATAGAATTTAGTTGGTGTATAAAATCATGGGCTAGTTGCCTCCAGGACAGTCTGAGTGTGGCCTGGGCATTGGATTGGTTGGTCAGTTGGTTGGTCCTTGCCATCAGTCAGCACTCTGTAATCACCAGGTCAATAAGATACTCTGTGTTAACACTGGCTGTGAGGATAATTAGCCATTATTGATCTATATTCATGGTGATTTTTGTCAGTAAACTGTCCTTATCCCAAGGCATGGAGGCTCTATCTGTCTCTCCTGTGGGGGAGACTGAACAGCTAGTGGTGCTCAGCCAGGGTCGGTGGTTCAACCACCAGAGCAGGGTATGTCATTCATTCCTGGCTGCTTTGCTTTGGGAGCTACGGCTGGACATTTAGCATGTTCTAATTCAGTGCTGGTAGAGCCTATTTAAGAACATAGGGAAGTATTAGGACCATTCCTTGGAAAAGGAAAGCCCTGAGCCCAAAGGTCAGAGGTGCTGCTTCTCTGCTCCATGGGGAGGTTTCAGGCCAGGTATGTCTTTTAGTCCTGGCTCCTTTGGTTTGGGAGCTATTGCTGGATGTTCAGCATGTTTTGAATTGAATGCATGTGTAGCAGAGAAAAACACCTAAGGAAATCTTACATATCAGGGGGAAGTTTTTTACAGAGGGAGTGGTGAGATGAGGGAACAGGCTGCCCAGAGAGGGGGTGGATGCCCTGACCTTGGAAGTGTTCAAGGCCATGTTACTTGGAGCCCTGGACAACCATGTGTAGATCCATGCATGGAGGTTGGAAGCCATGGCTGTTGTAAGGGGGTTGGATATCTATGATCCTTGGGGTCCCTTCCAGCCATGGCATTGTATGATTCTAAGATCATTAAAATACATTAGGGATGGCAACAGCTAAGTACTCTCCCAACAAGCTTGACTCCCCTTGGTGCTCCCCAGGAGCCACCCTGGAAGATTACCAGTTCTCCTGCTTTGGCAGGGGGGTTGGACCCGATGATCCCTTGAGGTCCCTTCCAACCCCTACGGTTCTGTAATTCTGTGATTCCTCCACGGCATAGCCTTGTACAGCACCATGGCCTCGTGCCCCAGTCACCCAGTGACATCAGGAATGGTTCCTGGGGGAGGGCCCTTTCCCAAGTATTCTAGGCTTTACGTGGAGAAAAGGCACCCTGTCCCGCCACTCCTGCTTGTCATCTACACACACAGAGAGTTGCCCTCCTTAGGAAAGCCATGCCTCCGTTGCCAGAGCTCTGGCAGCCCTCCTCTGGCAGCCCTCGCTCCTCTGCCAGAACCTTGCCACGCAAAACCACAACCCACAGTTTGTCCCCAAGCAGCGACCATTTGAGCTCAAACACGGCAAAGAAATACAAGGGGCAGAACATGAGGCCAAGGTTCAGCAGGGGTGCCAACTTCCAGCCTGTCAGGCCTGCTTTGCCTCCTGGTCTCCACTGGAATTTGAAGGGATCCATTTAGATATCGAAAGACAAAATCTACTGCCAAAAGCTGCCAATCTTTCTGTTGCAGTTCTACGTTCCTGCCATCTATTTATATAGCAGTACACTGGATCATAAGCTGCCCTTCTCAAAATACCCAGATCCAGATCCTGTAGAGCATCCATCGGGAGCCCACACGCACCCCAACCATTGCCCAGCCGCAGTTTTACGCCGCTGTAGAACGTTCTTCTCTCCCTGAGCTCCAGCTGCAGGGCTGAACACTGAACCAGGAGGGCAGGGAGAGGAGGATGAGCAAGTTGGCAAGGAGAAGGATCCAGCTTTGGGCATGGACTGCTAAGTACTCTCCCAACTAGCTTGACTCCCCTTGGTGCTTTTTCCACATCAGACTGACTCAACTGGAGAAAGACACCACAATGTTTCTCCTAAAATCACAGCCTGAAAGGGTAGGGATCAACACCTGTGGCTGCATTTACTCTTAGTCACCTATGGGATTATTTCCAGCTCCTTTCTGGCACCCCGTGAAAGAGCAGAGGAAAGAGAAAAAAGAAAGGGGGAAACAAATACTCCTGCAAGACTGGGTAACACACAAAGCCTAATCGTTTATTTTCAAACCATCTTCAGAAAACTGGGAGGGCATGCAAACCAAACTGGGAATATCTCAGCTGCTGTGAGTGCAGCTGAGCCCAGCCTAAACATACCCCAGCAGCCGCACGGTGCTGGGAAAGGCCTTGCGCAGCGCCATGCACTTCTCCTGGTCTATGAACAGGGAGTTGGATTTCACGACCAGCTCATGCTCCAAGGCTGACTTGTTATGAGCCAGCCTTTGCAGCACGTCCTCGCTGTCTCTCAGCCGCTGCTGAAGGCTCTGGATTGTCTGCTCAATTTCACAGACCTCGTTGACCAGGCTGGAAAAGAACACAACGCCCTGTTAACAGTCCCCTCAGAGGGGCGGTTTCTAGCATGCTGCTGCTGCTACTGGGCTCCTTGGGCACAGGATCTCCAGCCTCGCACCCCCCATTTGTGGCAGACATGTGAAAGCCAAGGGCAGAGCTCCTCTGAACCTCAGCAGGGAGGAGGCATGGTGGTCTAGAAGACTCTGCTGTCCCAGAGCACAAACAGGGTAGTTGGGAGAGGCTCAAGGGGACTGGGAAATCCATGGAGGATGGAGAAAAGGATGGCGTGTAAGATGCTGAACAGGCCCGGGGGTTGGGAGTGAACTGGTTTTGAAGGGCTTCACGTAGCGTCATGCCCAGCTCTGCCTTCCAGGAGGTGTGAGGTTCAGGGCTGCCTCACAGGGTGCTGCTGGGCTCTCTGGGCACTTACCGGAGCTGGGCAGGGTCCCGGCACAGCTCCATCTTTGGTCTGCGGATGCGTTTGTCCAGCCGGGTCTGAGCCACTTGTAGGGGAAACCCTTTGTCCCGAATGGCTTTTTGAATGGCTTCTATGCTCCTCTCCACATGGAACATTTGCTGCAGTGTCTGGCAGGAGAGAGACATGTGTGCATCAATTAAAAAAAACCTTCTCCACTGACCACATCACTTCCCTTTTCCTGTCTGCAATAAGCCCCAAGTTGGGTACATGGGCTCAGACTGCTGTCGCTCTGCCACAAACCGAGGCACAGATCCATCAGCTGTGTCTCCTGAGGGAAAAGCCTCCCTCTGCCCCTGCTGTCACAGCAGAGGTTTCCAAGCAGTGTCCCAGCCAAAGGGAGAGCTTCAGCCTACCTTGCTCAGCTGGGCCTGAATTTTCCTCTTGGCATCAGCCGTGTCTGCGATGCGGTGGGTGAAGGCCAAGTTCACGGAGTTGAACTGGTGTTGCATCTCCTTGTCTGTCACCACCAGCAGGTTCTCAATGCTGTCCCGCAGTTTAGCAGAGGCTGCCCGTTCGCTCTGGGAGCGCAGGATGTTCTTGTCTGTGAAGTTGGCCCATGACTCGGGCACTGAGATCCTGGCAGACAGGGGGGAGGAAAGGAGAGGTCCCTGCTAAGACCGTGCTGCTGAGGGCACGGACCCTGCCAGGAAGCAGCAGGGACTGAAGGCAGGGTAAATCTCTGCTCTTCATTTGGCCATGGGGAAGGGAAGCATCTGGACGCTCTTGCTTTGATAAAGCTCTGTGTGTCTGTGGGCTGTGCAGAGGTGCTGGGCTGCATTAATTTCCAGACTGACCTCTCAGCCCTGACAGAATTCTGAACTGGGTGGGAGTCGCTTTTGCCCGCCCGATGTTCAGCATCCCGCCCCAGGCCAAGACTTGCTCTCCCTTTATGGGGAGCGGAGACAAAGGTCCCCTCTGAAGCGGGGGTCTCCCAGCAGGATGGACGTGCCGGGTGGAGACACAAGTGCTTCCAGCGAGCGGGGAAAGGGCCGCTCCCTGCCAGGGAGAGGCACCGCGCATCCTGGGGATGTGCAAGCCCGGCAGGCACTCACGTGGCATCCACGCGCTCTACCCCTCGGAAGTAGCTGAGGCCATTCGAGGTGTTCCTCAGCTGGTGGCACTGCTCGTCGATGCGGTGAGCTGCCTGCTTGTTGGCCAGGTCTCTCTCCACATCATGCTGGGCCAGCCTGTTGCACCTGCGAGACACAAACAGCCACCGTCACAGGGGATGTAAGGGTGCAACCGTTTCCTCCCCATGCCCCTTCCCTGCAGCACCCCTTGGGGAGCTAGGTGCCCCCACAAGCATCACCGCCTGCTTGCCGTGGAGCCTGCATGGGGCTCACACCTGCAGGGTGAGGGGAGAGGGAGAGCTCTGCTGGGGGCTCATAAAAATGGCAAGTGCCTGTCGGCCCCACAGCAGGGGATAAGGCGCTCCTCCTTACGCAAGCTGGGCTTCTGCCTGCTCCAGGTGCCGTCGCATCCTCTCCTGGCATGACCTGATGGTGTCCAGTTCCTGGGCAGAGGCAAAACACCACCCTGTCAGTATCCCAGCTCAATTGCCCTGCACACGCTCCTCCCCGTTCCCGGGGCTACAATTCCCTTCCCAGTTCCACGATGCCTTTGCAGCCCTTGTATTTCGCCCTTCCCTGTGTTAGGATCCCATCCCCCCTGCCAGCTCTTGCCCTGCTTGCAAGAGCTTACAGCAGGTTATACAAAGGCAGGCAGAGCAGGGCATTGGTTTATGATTGCTGCCGAAGACATTGCCTGAGCAAACAGAGCAGCAGTCCTGCTGCAGCCTCATTGTCAATGGCACTGATGATGTTAAAGAATACCGGTCCCAGTACAGACCCCTGGGGGACACCACTTGTCACAGATCTCCATCTGGACAGCAAGCCATTGACAACTACTCTCTGGATGTGACCATCCCACCTCCCCAGGAGCCAGTGAGGGAACAGGGCTGCTAAACCCTCTTAGGGCAGCTTAGGTAAAAGCCCCTGGAACGCCTGGTCTGCATTGCCAGACTCACCACAAAGAGCTGCTTCTCCACATCATCACACACCAGGTCGATGCCCATCCGCTTCTCCCGATGCAGCAGACACTCCTGGGTGACCTGTGGGGGACACACCGTCACTGCTGGCTGCAGGGGCAGGCTTCCAGATAGGGATGGTCCCCACCTCAAGTAGGGTAAGAAAGGTGGGTCCAGAGATGACAGCAGGGGCAAAAAGGGCCCAGGGCATCAGCAGCCACTTGCTGAGCTGCAATGTCAGCATTGCATCAACATGAGGGAGCACATGTGCCCCTGGTGCAAGCCCAGCTCAGGGTCAGGCTCGACGCTGAACACTCACCTGGAGAGGGGCCTCCGTGTTGGCCAAGGCTCTCTCCAGCCGCTCCTTCATGTCTGTGAGAGCGTTGGTCTCCTCCATCATCTTATCCTGCTCACGGCGGAGCTCTGACTTCCAGAACATGATGTCATTGACACGCTGTCCCAGTTTCTTGGTGCTTTCTGCCTGGGTTTTCCGTGTCTGCTGGTATTTGTCCTGAATCAAGCGGGAGCTGTCAGCTGTCAGACACTCCGCAGTGTGCCGGGCAGTCTCGGACCTTTTGTAGTTGGTCAGGTTGGCCCTGTGCCAGTCGCCAGGAGTGTATCGGGTGAAGGGGGCTGTTTGCTCAGAGATAAAAGGAAGTGCCTCTCTGGAGGTTAGCCTCTGAGAGCTTCTGGAAGAGGCACCCAAAGTCGGTTTGGCGACCTGGGGCATCCAGGGGGAGCTGAAGCTATTAGGCAAGGGGGAGGAAGGAAAGCGATTCTGAAGGCCTGAGGCCGTGTTGATGGCCGGGAGAAAGTCGGTCCGGGTTGATCTTGGGTGGGTGTAGGTAGTCCTCAAGGGAGAGCCGAGCAGCTCCATTCTGCAATGATGCTGTTCAGGCCTGTGTCCTGCACGCAGGGGGAGACAGAAGACAACCTCACTCAGTAAGCTCCTGCACTTGCCTTACGTCTTACAGCAACACACGTGACTTATAACACAAAGAATGACGCCCCCGGCATCCACAGAGCATCCACACAGCACCTGAACAGGCCTAAAACTCGAGAAAGCAAATCCCTTCTAACAGCAGCCTGAGCATTTCTGTATAGACAGATGTGACTGTTGTCCAGTACCAGGGCTTGAAATGCAGAGACAAACAAATCATGGCTGCTGCAGGGAATGAAAAACACTAGGCCTTCATTTTCCTAAAATCTCCCAAGCCAGTAAACTGTACTTGCTGATTCTCTGCTCTTCACTTGTTTTGTTTTGGATGATCCATACGTACTACAGATATCATCATTTCTTTCAAATAAAGGGCTTTCTTTAGCAGCCCCTGCTACCAACAACTTGTGGGTAAGGGGCTCCATCCTCATCATCTCTACCTTTACTTGCATTAAATGCTTGAGTGAGGAGTCTGCAGGGAAGCTGAACCTTGTAGGACTATGTCCAAATTTGGACCCCCCCCCACCTATTTCAACTGAATAGTAGACAGCCAACGGACTCGCACAGGGAGAAAAATGTCCGTGGCACACCCAATGCAAAACATCTTGGGAATGGGCTGGGGCTCCTTGTCCCCACCTTTCCAGCTTCAACAGGAGCCCCTGCATCCCGCCCTGGTGATAAGCTGTCCCAAGGAGACACTTTCTGAACAGGGGCAAATGACCCCCAGCCACCTCCTTTGGGTACCTCCGGATGACCCAAGAGGCACCGGGGAGGATTAGGAGAAACACCTGCTCCTCAGAGGTCAAGCACATGCTCACCCTTAGCTGTTTGGGCGCGGGCTGCGCTCTGGGGTTTTGGGGTGCTCGTGGAGAGTCCACACTCGCTGCTGCACTGCCAAGCTCCGTGGCAGCACTGGCAGGTGCCCAGTGCCCTCAGTGACACAGGACCAGTGGGGCGTTGCCATGGGCGCAGGGTGCTCAGCAACCCGATTGTTCCCTGTAACAATCCCTGCAGCTGCCAGGGCAACGGGATGCGGCCGTTGCGCAACCCAGGGCTCTCCACTGCACACCCAGTGAGACCCCCGGGCAAGAAAATACCCTCCCGGGGCATCCTAGGTCCTCTCCCGGGCCACCTCGGGCCCTCGCTGGGCAAGCAGGTACAGCTGTTGGGCAACTCTTACTCTTGGTAGCCTTTTCCTAGCCATTGGAACAAAGGTAATCTGCTATAGCTCGATTTAGTTCAGCTCCTTGCCTTTGGGACAGCACCACTGTGACTGCGATGGCTCTATT